>UESW01004146.1:598867-724286 GCA_900491605.1 Calamus simplicifolius
AAATTGCTTAAAAGTCTTAAATTTTTTAAGAACCCAATTCACCCCCCCCTCTTGGGTTGCCATCTGGGCCATCAGATCCTATAACAGAATGACCTTTGGGTCTATCAACTAAGGACCATATATTATTCCTAGTAAATTGATTTAATTCCTCTTGCATAGCTAACATTCAATTACTATCTTTTTCAGCTTCTTCAATAGTTTTGGGTTCTATATGAGACACAAATGCAAGATGATTATTGATGTTCCTCATTGATGATCTAGTTCTTACTCCTTGAGATGGATCACCTATGATTAAATCCTTAGGATGACCATAAGCATATCTCCAATCTCTAGGTAGATCTACATCATTACGAGTAGTATCAATAACATCATCCTTAGGTGAATCATCATCTTTAGCTTCTGGTTCATGGTCTGAAGATACATCTATATTCAATTTTTCAATATCTCTTTCAAGCAAATTTGTATCTTCCTCATCATCAATCTTTTCAGAACTTGATGCTAAAGACTCATCAAATACTACATGAATTGATTCTTCTACAATTAAATACTTCTTGTTAAATACTCTATATGCTTTACTAGATGTGGAATAACCTAAGAATATGCCTTCATCAGATTTAGCATCAAACTTCCCAAGATTGTCCTTACCATTATTATGAATAAAACATCGACAACCAAATGCATGAAAATAACTAATGTTAGGTTTCCTATTATGCCATAGTTCATAGGGAGTTTTCTTAAGAATTGGCCTAATTAAAGCTCTATTAAGGATGTAACATGCTGTGTTTATAGCTTCCGCCCAGAAGTACTTTGGGAGTTGGCTTTCACATAGCATGGTACGGGCCATATCTTCTAATGTTCTATTTTTTTTACGACTCCATTTTGTTGTGGTGTTCTAGGTGCAGAAAAATTATGATGAATGCATTTTTAATACAAAATTTTCAAATTGATGATTTTCAGTTCCATGATCACTTCTAAGAGACACTATGGTAGTTTTTCTCATTTGTGACTTTCTTGAAGAATTTCAGAAATATCGAGAAAGTCTCATCTTTGTGAGCTAAAAATAATACCCAAGTATATCTAGAGTAATCATCTACTATCACAAGACCATATTTCTTTCCTCCTAGACTAGTGGTTCTAGTAGGTCCAAAAAGGTCCATATGAAGTAGTTCAGTGGCCTAGTAGTTGAAACAATATTTTTAGATTTGAAAGAATTTCTAGTTTGTTTTCCAAATTGACATGCATCACAAATTCTATTGTTTTCAAAATCTAACTTTGGAAGTCCTTTAACTAAATCCATTCTAATTAATTTTGAAATTAGGTGTGTGCTTGCATGACCTAATCTACGATGCCATAGCCATCCAATCTCATTTACCTTAGCATTATCAGCAATTAAGCAATGGTTACTAGTAGACAAATTGTCTAAATCAATTAAGTATACATTGCCATTTCTATTTCCAACAAATATAATGCTATTGTCAATGGGATTAGAAACAGTGCAAATAGAAGCTTCAAAGGAAACTTTGAAACCTTTATCACACAATTGGCTAATGCTAATTAAATTATGCTTTAAACCATCAACATATAAAACATTTTCAATAAAAGTGGATGGAGTTATTTGAATTTTACCAAATCCCATAATTTGGCCTTTGCCATTATCTCCAAAAGTAACAACTCCTCTTTTATCTTCAAGGATGATGAATTGCTCCTTGTCACCCGTCATGTGTCTTGAGCAGCCACTATCAAGATACCACTTTTTTTTGATCCTTTGGCCGCAAGACACTCCTGCAAGATAATCAAATCTTTAGGTACCCAAGCTTTCTTGGGTCCTTCATGGTTAGTAGCAATAAATTGTTCCTTTTGGAACCCATATTTTCTTTCCTTTAAATTTAATTCTTATTAGTTTTTCTAAAATTGCATTCATAAGATTTATGTCCCTTTTTGTACATGATAACATGAAACATCATTTTTGATAGGTTTCTTAATAAAGAAATTGTTTACATATTTTTGTTTCATGTGAGGTCTATATCCTAATCCAGCTTTATCAAATACAGCTCTTTGATTACTTAAAAGCAAATTTAATTTTTCTGAGCTATATGTAAATTTATCAACATATTCTTATATTTATCAATTTCTTTCTTCAAATTAATATTTTCATTAGAAATTGATTCTTTTTTTTAAAATATTTTCATTTTCAGATTTTAGATTTTTAACCTCAAGAATTAGTTCATTTTTCTCTTTGAGAAGATTTAGGTTTTCAGTTTTCAAAGATTTGTTTTTCATTCTCAAAACCTTAAAATCACTAACTAATTCATTAAAGCATCATATAATTCATCAAATGTAAAGTCATCATTAGGGGTTTCAGTACATACCTCATTTCATCATTTGCCATGAAGCATATGTTTGCAACCTCTTTTTGTTCTTCTTCGGATGAAGACTCTTCACTATCACTCCAAGTTGCAACATAGGCTTTCTTCTTCTTCTTGTAACCCTTCTTTAGTTGAGGACATTCAGATCGAAAATGCCCCGGCTTCTTACATTCATAACATGTCAAGGGTTCTTTTTCTTTATCTTTATCCCTTTCTTTTTCTTTTTCTCCTTCCATTTTATTCCAAATTTCCTTTTGTGGAAGGGTCTCCTTCTTTGCATAAATTTCTAAATTTCTTTGCAAGGAGAGCTGTTTCATCATCATCATCATCTTCACTGCTGCTCTTTCATTTTCTGCAGCCTTGAGTGCTATGTTCTTTCTTTTGACCCTTCCTCTTGATGTTGCTTCATTGTCAGCTCATGGGTCATCAAGGATCCAAGTAGCTCCTCCAAAGGTAGAACGTTTAAATCTTTGGCTTCTTGGATTGCAGTTACTTTGCTTCCCATGATCTTGGAAGAGATCTAAGAATTTTGCGCACAATTCAGAATTAGTATAAGTCTTACCAAGACTTTTAAACCATTACAATATCAGTGAATCTAGTGTACATGCATGTGATTGATTCAGTTTGTTCCATGCTAAAAATTCATATTTGTGCACTAGAATGTTAATTTTGATTCTTTTACTTGGTTGGTACCCTCATGGGTAACTTCTAATCTATCCCATATTTCTTTGGCTGAAATGCAAGTAGATATTCTATTGAATTCATTTGCATCCAAAGAACAATATAAACATTCATGGCTTTGGCATTAAGCTGAGCCATTTTCCTATCATTCTCATTCCAATCCCTTTCGGGCTTAGGAACAATTGAACCATCTACAATGTGTGGGGTGTGCTAGGTCCATTAATAATGACACTCCACAATTCATAATCTAAAGCTTGAATAAAATCCTCATTCTTGCTTTCCAATATGAATAGTTAGTGCCATTAAACAAAGGTGGCCTATTGTGGATTGACCTTCAGCAAAAGATGATCCAGCTTGAGCTTGCCATTTGGATCTTTAGCTCTTGATTGTTAGATCAAAGAAATGAGCACAAGCTCTGATACCAATTGTTGGCCCAGATGGCAACCCAAGAGGGGGGGTGAATTGGGTTCTTTAAAAAATTTAAACTTAAAATAATTTCTTGATGTGAAAGTGCCCAAGTGAAGTGAATTAATAAATAAGCACAATATGATAAAGAGAGAGAGAGAGACAAATGCACGACAAACACACAAAGATTTATAGTGGTTCGGTGTTAGCCACACCTACGTCCACTCCCAAGCAACTCTTGGGTCCACACTATAATCCCCTGATTACAGTTGAGTTGTTTTACAAGATCACAACTCGAACTTGTTGTTTTACACGGGTCACAACGAACCCAGCCGGTTTTCACAGGTTCACCAGCACAAAACCTTAACCCAAGCTAAACTTAGCTTGTCCTCGAGGTAAACTACCTCAACTAATTCAATCCCCCTAATTGAATTAGCAAACAAAATTCAAATAAGTTTACAATTCAAAAGCTCCTTAAATGAGCAAATAAACAATATAAATAACAATGATTAGAAAAGCCTGATTGAAGCAATCTGGATTGAGCTTTTCTTCTTTTTCTCTTCTCTTTTGAATGGATGAACCAAGCTTCAGCTCTGATTCTTGAAGAAATTTGTTGAAGAGAATGTTGAGGAAATAGGGCTTTTGCTCTTCTTCTTTTCTCCTTTGAAAATCCTTCGATTTTGATCTTTGAGGGCTTTGGATTTCTCTAGAAACTCTCTTCAGATGAAAGGCGTGGACTCAGAGATTTCTCTCTTTTTCACTGGGTATTTTCTCGATTTTTTTATTTTTCTTTCTATTTTCGAACGATCGGATATCACCTTTATATAGATTTCAATCCGAGATTAGGTGAGAAAATAGCCGTTGAAAATGTACTTGGATGAGTTCCTTATGCAAGAAAATAGATCCGTTGAAGAGTAGGTGAGAAAATATAGCTGTTGAAGCTGATCTGTCACTTTTGAAAATCATCCTATGACAGGTTGGAGTCGGCTCCAACTTTTCATGTGTCGGCTCCAAATTGGGTTTCCAAAAATAGCAAAAAACAATCAGTCGTGGAGTCGACTCTGACTTTACAAAGTGTCGACTCACCACTGTCTAGAGTCGGCTCCCGATTCTGAGGTGTCGGCTCCAAGAATTGCTCGAAAAACATAGTCTCTGTAACTCAGGTTAGAGTCGGCTCCAAAAATTTATGTGTCGGCTCCAGCTTCTAAAGAAAAAACAGTTCTCTGTATCTCAGGTTAGAGTCGGCTCTCGACTGTTAAGGTGTCGGCTTCAAACCGTGCCAAAAATCCTGAACTGTTTAATACGCTCTGAGTCGACTCCAATGTGTCTGGTGTCGGCTCTAACTTCTAAACTTTTTAATAATCCATTAAAATTCAATTCAAAACTGATTTCATATACCTTTTGAATAATTAATCGTTCTTAATTCCTGAAACACTTATCAAATTTATCAGAAACATAATGAATATACTCATGGCTTTTGTTAATCATCAAAATCAATAATTAAATAAATAATTTCTAATAATTTTCTAATATACTGCCTTGGCAGTGTACCGTTATACGGTCTTCATCTCTTGGGAGCCCCCTGTTAGTAATAGTGCCCTAGGCCTATTGTATGGACATGGTATTTTGAATATTTATGAGCATTTACTATTATCATAATTTGCATGTTTATTATATAATAATGTCCTTGAATAATATTATTAATTATTCTAAATGTCCCTAATCGGTTATTGTTGTGGGAATAACAATAAATTAAGATTAGTATGAAATTTGATTGATATTCATGGGATGAATATGTGTATGAGATACAAATCAAATTTATATGTATTTGTTGAGAACAAATATTGGACAAGACCCGCCTTGAGATTAATACATGGATCAAAGTCATAAGTTAATCTCTAGTAGTTGTGTCATTAAATCCTTAGACCTGAGATTGCTATAGTTCTCAACATGAGGAATATTATGTTTTGACATAATCAAACGTTGTCTTTAACCGGATGATTATAAAGATTATGCTTGAACATAATAAGAATCATGTAGTGAGATATGAGTGATTAAGATGGAATTTGTCCCTCTTATTATAAGAGAGATATCTCTGGGCCCCTCGATGATTGAGACTGAGAAATGCATGGCCGTGCTCAAATGAATTGATGGAGATCAATATCATTTGTTTAGTCAGTCTAATTGGGTTTCGAGAAATTAAAGATAGAGCGATATAAGGTTGACTTTTTCCATGCCTTATATTCTATCAAGATATCATGTGACAAAAGGATTATGTCATTAGCTACTTTAAGGTTGTCTCGGAACATGAGCTTTTCATTTAACTTGGGTAGTCATAATGTCTTGCTAGAGGCCGCTTATGACTTGTAGGATCAAAATGTGATTTAGGCCTACTGCCAACGTTAATTGAACCTATAGGGTCGCACACTAAGAACGGACAATAATGGTTACGGTTTGTTACTCTCTATAGTAATTTAAAATGATGAGATTATTTTAAATTACAAATAATAATTAGTTGTCATTTAGATTCGAGTTTAATTTTGAGAAAATTTAAATTCGTAATTTAAATTATGACAAGTAATTAATTAGTTATATTTTCTTATTGGATAAGGAAATAATCCATAAAGGTTTTTGGTTAAAAATATAAATTCCTTATTTGGTAAGGACTAGGATTTAAATTGTCATTATTTAAAAGGAGTTTTAAATAAATATTAATTAAAATCCTAGTTAACCAAAAACCCCTAGCAGACTTGTATATATGATATATATAAATTGGGCTTTTGAAAGGTTGTGTCTATTGGGGCATTTGAAGGGTCGTGTCTTTTGCCTTGAAAAAAAAAAACAGAGAGTTGAAATGGTTCATTTTTGTGAAAAATGAACTTTGAACTAGCATTCAAAAATTTTGGTGTCCGTTCGTGTGTGGATACTTGTAGAGGGTGGTCGTCTTTCTGAAGGCAGCACCTTTGAAGATCCGAGCAAACCCAACACAAGAACAGACGGATTACATACTGATCAACAAAAGGTAATATTTTTGTTTATCCTTCTTTCGTTTTTATGAAACGCATGTGATCCTTGGTGGGTTATGGAATAAATTTATTTTGTTTCCGCTGCCATTTTATTCCAATTAGATTGGGATTTTCCATTCCGTAATCCAACAGTGGTATCAGAGCCACTTGCGTTTTCATAAAAATCGATTATGCCATGTTTGATTGTATGTATGAGATGTATATGATCTTGGCATGATTTGCGTTCTTGTATATATAGATATTAGGTTTGCGCGAACGACATAGATAATAGGTTTTCTAAGGTGTTAATTGATGAATCTGTTTCCTGTAAGGATTCGTTAATATGATTAAGAATCCGAATGGGATATTGCAATTAAAGTGTTTAATAGCATGATATATGATTTCGGTGTTGTCTTAATTAGATTAATACATGAACTGAATTCACATATCAATAAGGATTTATCAATTGCTGTTTATGGTGGTGCGGATGTAAGCCTTAAATTTATTGATGAGATCAATAAAATCAAATTTTAGGATGAAACTTTATGTATCTCCAAATTTTAGGAAACAGTACTACCTAATCAGAGCGCCTTATAAATTTAATTGGTTTTAAACAACACGCCTATTATACATATTTTCTTTAATGCAATATGTATATGCTATATGATAACATGATATGTTTTGCATGGTGTGTTGCTTTGTATGGTGCATAGTATGGCCTTGTGACCAATGTGATTGGCAGGTTTTTATTATTCTTTTACAAGGGTTGTAATTATTAAATATGGCCTGCGTGCCATTTTGTTTCATTGTAATTTTTCTTTTACTTTTAGTAGTATTTGTTTATTTATTGTAATAAAACAAGAAGACAAAGCAAGCCATTTGAAGTCATGCAATCCAACCATGGTGATGGAGGAGCTAGGTGTCTATGCACAAGATGATGGTCAAGTAGACATTATGGTGTTGCTCATTATTACCTAGGATTGACCATTGATCTTCATATTGGCTTATGAAGATCAATCTAGATAAGGCCATACTATGACACGTTTATTATATACATGTATGAGATGCTATGTATGATGTTTCATAAGTATGTGATGCCATGTATGATATCAATGAGTATGTGATACTAAATGCATGATGAGATCTATTAATCTATCTAGATCCCTCACATAAAATTTTAAGTTGACATGCCATCCATATTTAAACACTTGTCAAGGCTTTTATCACCTTAATGTGGGTTCTACCAAAGTAGAAGTACATTAGGTTACATTAGTGAGACAAGATGAGTAATGGTGCTACCCATATGTTTAAAAATGGTTTAACTTAATTAGGTTATCAAAACGGTTTTGGGCCTAATGGCATGAGATGGGATTTAAACATGCCGGGACATATGATGTCAAAATCCCATAAATTTCTAAGAGTTGCATGAGTTGCAATTGGTAAGAGTTACCTACCTAAATAACTTAATTTTAAGTGTCATGCCAAAGCTGACTTAAAGTTGAGTATAAATATGGATCTTAGCTCACTAAATTAATATGATTATTATTATTGAGGGTTGTTAATTTAGTGGGAGTTTTTCATAATCAAAATACTTAACGAACTTTGCATTTATTGTAGATGGCCAACAATAATAACAATTCTACTATGTCACTGCGATCAATCCTTGAGAAGGACAAACTTACTGGGACTAACTTCCTTGACTGGTTTCAAATTTGAGAATTGTTCTCAAACAAGAAAGGAAGCTTTATGTCCTGGATCAACCTCACCCTGAAGAACCAGCCGATAATGCTTCTAGAGCTGAAAAGAATGCTTATGAGAAGCATCATAATGACTCTATTGATGTTGCATGCTTGATGCTAGCTACCATGAGTTCTGAACTTCAGAAAGATTTGGAAAACATGGAAACTTATGATATGATTGTCAATCTAAAGGAAATGTTCCAGCAACAAGCAAGGCAAGAAAGGTATGATACTACCAAGGCATTGCACTCTTGCAAAATGGCTGAGGGTGCTTCAGTTAGCGCTCATGTGTTGAAAATGAAAGGCTATATTGAGCACCTTGATAGGCTTGGATTTCCATTGAGCCAAGAGTTGGCAACAGATTTGATCCTAAATTCACTTCCTGATAGTTATGGCCAGTTTGTCATGAACTATAACATGAATGAAATGGACAAATCAATTTCTGAGCTGCATACGATGCTTAAAACTGCTGAACAGAATATTAAGTCCAAGCCTGGCCATGTTCTGATGGTTCAAAAGGGAAAGGGCTTTATGAAGAAAGGAAAAGGAAAGGGTAAGGGAAGGGCTGGAAAGTCCAATGCTCAACCCAAGCCCAATCCTAAACCCAAGGCTAAAGCCCCAAAGGAGGGTGTCTGTTTCTTTTGCAATGAACCTGGTCATTGGAAGAGAAACTGCAAGCTGTATTTGGAGGATCTAAAGAAGAAGAAGAAGACTGGTGAGACCGGTTCTTCAGGTATTTATGTTATAGAGATTAATTTTTCTCCTTCTAGTTCCTGGGTATTAGATACTGGATGTGGATCTCACATTTGCACAAATGTGCAGGGGCTTAAAAGGAGTAGACAACTGAAGAAGGGCGAAGTTGATCTTCGAGTAGGCAATGGAGCAAAAGTTGCTGCTTTAGCTGTAGGAAGTTACGAACTTTCTTTGCCCAGTGGGCTTTTGTTAGTTTTGAACAATTGCTTTTATGTTCCTACAATGTGTAGGAATATTATTTCAGTTTCTTGTTTGGATAATGATGGTTTTTCTTTTATTATTAAGAATAATAATTGCTCCATTTATCATAAAGACATGTTCTATGCAAATGCCGAATTACTAGATGGTCTTTATGTTTTGAATCTTCAAAAATCCAACAATTCTTCTGTCTATAACATAACTACCAAGAAATTTAAGTCCAATGACTTAAATTCAACCTATCTTTGGCATTGTCGCCTTGGCCATATAAATGAGAAACGCATATCAAAACTCCATCAAGATGGACTTTTGAACTCATTTGATTTTGAATCATATGATACATGTGAATCTTGTCTATTGGGTAAGATGACAAAGGATCCCTTTACTGGACACAGTGAAAGGGCCAATGAATTATTGGGCCTAATACATACAGATGTATGTGGACCATTAAGTTCAGATGCTAGAGGAGGTTACAAGTACTTCATTACATTTACTGATGACTTCAGTAGATATGGTTATGTCTACTTGATGAGACACAAATCTGAATCATTTGAAATGTTCAAATCTTTTCAAAATGAAGTACAAAACCAACTTGGCAAGACAATCAAGGCACTTCGATCTGATCGAGGTGGAGAATATTTGAGCCAAGAATTTTATGACCATCTTAGAAGTTGTGGAATCATTCCACAACTAACTCCTCCTGGAACACCACAATGGAATGGTGTGTCTGAAAGAAGGAATCGAACTTTATTAGATATGGTTCGATCTATGATGAGTCTAACGGATCTTCCACTTACCTTTTGGGGTTATGCACTTGAAACAGCTGCGTTCACACTAAATCGAGTTCCAACCAAAGCGGTTGAAAAGACGCCATATGAGATGTGGACTGGTAAAAAGCCCAGTTTGTCTTTTCTTAAGATTTGGGGTTGTGAAGCTTATGTAAAACGTCAAGTTTCAAATAAGCTGGAACCCAAGTCTGACAAATGTTTTTTTGTGGGGTATCCTAAAGAGACTAAAGGATACTACTTTTACAATCCCATTGAGAACAAAGTGTTTGTTGCTCGGAATGGTGTCTTTCTAGAAAGGAAATTTATTTCTAAAGGAACCAGTGGGAGCAAGGTACAACTCGAAGAAATTCGAGAACCACAAGATAACATTGAACCGCCTGTGGATGCTCAAAGTCAACAAACCATTGTTGACACACCACCTGTAGCACAAAATTACGTAGATCTGATAGGATACGTCATGAGCCCGAGAGATATGGATTTCTTGTGACTGATAATCATGATGTATTGTTAGTGGATCAAAATGAACCTACTACCTATCAAGAGGCTATGTTAGATCCAGACTCTGAGAAATGGTTAGAGGCCATGAAGTCTGAAATCCAATCCATGTATGATAATCAGGTATGGACCTTGATTGAGCCACCTGAAGGTACAAAGACCATTGGGTGCAAATGGGTTTTCAAAAAGAAAACTGACATGGATGGTAAAGTGCATACTTACAAAGCAAGGCTAGTTGCAAAAGGTTTCAAACAAACTCATGGTATAGACTATGATGAAACTTTTTCACCTGTAGCCATGCTTAAGTCTATTAGAATTCTCATTGCCATTGCTGCATATTATGACTATGAGATTTGGCAAATGGATGTTAAAACTGTGTTTCTTAATGGAAACTTACTTGAGGATGTGTACATGACACAACCTGAGGGTTTTGTACAACCTGAGAATTCTAGTAAAGTATGCAAGCTTCAAAGATCCATTTATGGTTTGAAGCAGGCTTCTCGGAGTTGGAATCTTCGTTTTGATGAATCAGTCAAAGAGTTTGGATTTATCAAAAATGAAGATGAACCTTGTGTTTACAAGAAAGTTAGTGGGAGCGCCATTGTATTTCTGGTCTTATATGTTGATGACATTTTACTCATTGGGAATGATATCCCTACCTTGCAGAGTGTCAAGTCTTGGTTAGGGAAATGTTTCTCAATGAAAGACTTAGGCGAAGCTGCCTATATCCTAGGGATAAAGATCTATAGAGATAGATCTAAGAGGCTGATTGGTCTAAGTCAAAGTACTTACATAGACAAAGTACTGAAAAGGTTCAGTATGCAAGATTCCAAGAGAGGATACTTGCCTATGTCTCATGGTATTACACTTAGCAAATCTCAGTGTCCTAACACAAAAGATGAGCGAGAGCGCATGAGTAAGATTCCTTATGCTTCAGCAATAGGATCTATCATGTATGCTATGTTGTGCACTAGACCAGATGTCTCTTATGCTTTAAGCATAACGAGTAGATACCAGTCAGATCCCGGTGAGAGTCACTGGACGGCTGTCAAGAACATTCTTAAGTATCTGAGAAGATCTAAAGATGTGTTCTTGGTGTATGGCGGATTGGAAGATGATCTGGTTGTAAGTGGTTACACAGATGCAAGCTTTCAATCTGACAAAGATGATTTCGATCGCAGTCAGGATATGTGTTTTGTTTAAATGGTGGTGCTGTTAGCTGGAAAAGTTCGAAGCAAAGCACTGTTGCTGATTCTACAACTGAAGCTGAATACATAGCAGCATCTGATGCAGCAAAGGAAGCAGTTTGGATCAAGAAGTTCATTACTGACCTTGGAGTGGTTCCTAGCATCACAAATCCTGTTGATGTTCATTGTGACAATAATGGTGCTATCGCACAAGCAAAGGAACCTAGGTCACATCAGCGATCCAAACACATTCTTAGGCGTTATCATCTCATTCGAGAAATCATTGAGAGAGGTGACGTAAAAATATGCAGAGTTCCAACAGATGACAATGTTGCTGATCCATTGACTAAGCCTCTACCACAAGCAAAGCATGATCGTCATGCTAGGTTCATAGGTATTAGATACATTGATGAGTGGGCCTAGTGCAAGTGGGAGATTGTTAGTAATAGTGCCCTAGGCCTATTGTATGGACATGGTATTTTGAATATTTATGAGCATTTACTATTATCATAATTTGCATGTTTATTATATAATAATGTCCTTGAATAATATTATTAATTATTCTAAATGTCCCTAATCGGTTATTGTTGTGGGAATAACAATAAATTAAGATTAGTATGAAATTTGATTGATATTCATGGGATGAATATGTGTATGAGATACAAATCAAATTTATATGTATTTGTTGAGAACAAATATTGGACAAGACCCGCCTTGAGATTAATACATGGATCAAAGTCATAAGTTAATCTCTAGTAGTTGTGTCATTAAATCCTTAGACCTGAGATTGCTATAGTTCTCAACATGAGGAATATTATGTTTTGACATAATCAAACGTTGTCTTTAACCGGATGATTATAAAGATTATGCTTGAACATAATAAGAATCATGTAGTGAGATATGAGTGATTAAGATGGAATTTGTCCCTCTTATTATAAGAGAGATATCTCTGGGCCCCTCGATGATTGAGACTGAGAAATGCATGGCCGTGCTCAAATGAATTGATGGAGATCAATATCATTTGTTTAGTCAGTCTAATTGGGTTTCGAGAAATTAAAGATAGAGCGATATAAGGTTGACTTTTTCCATGCCTTATATTCTATCAAGATATCATGTGACAAAAGGATTATGTCATTAGCTACTTTAAGGTTGTCTCGGAACATGAGCTTTTCATTTAACTTGGGTAGTCATAATGTCTTGCTAGAGGCCGCTTATGACTTGTAGGATCAAAATGTGATTTAGGCCTACTGCCAACGTTAATTGAACCTATAGGGTCGCACACTAAGAACGGACAATAATGGTTACGGTTTGTTACTCTCTATAGTAATTTAAAATGATGAGATTATTTTAAATTACAAATAATAATTAGTTATTTAGATTCGAGTTTAATTTTGAGAAAATTTAAATTCATTTATTATGACAAGTAATTAATTAGTTATATTTTCTTATTGGATAAGGAAATAATCCATAAAGGTTTTTGGTTAAAAATATAAATTCCTTATTTGGTAAGGACTAGGATTTAAATTGTCATTATTTAAAAGGAGTTTTAAATAAATATTAATTAAAATCCTAGTTAACCAAAAACCCCTAGCAGACTTGTATATATATATATATATTTTTAAAGTGTATTGGGGCTTTTGAAAGGTCGTGTCTATTGGGGCATTTGAAGGGTCGTGTCTTTTGCCTTGAAAAATAAAAAACGAGAGTTGAAATGTTCGTTTTTGTGAAAAATGAACTTTGAACTAGCATTCAAAAATTTTGGTGTCCGTTCGTGTGTGGATACTTGTAGAGGGTGGTCGTCTTTCTGAAGGCAGCACCTTTGAAGATCCGAGCAAACCCAACACAAGAACAGACGGATTACATACTGATCAACAAAAGGTAATATTTTTCGTTATCCTTCTTTCGTTTTTATGAAACGCATGTGATCCTTGGTGGGTTATGGAATAAATTTATTTTGTTTCCGCTACCATTTTATTCCAATTAGATTGGGATTTTTCATTCCGTAATCCAACACCCCCACCTCAAGTTTTATCAAAATTAACTTTGATGATAGTGTTAGAGGTAAATATGCAGGATCAGCTTTCGTCATTCGAGGGCCAGAGGGAGCCATGTTAGTAGCGAGTGGATTTGATTTTCTTGATTTATCTATCCCATTAGCCGAGCTTTATGCAGTATGGGTGGGTATATCATATGCAACTTGCATCCTTGGAGCTCATGAGCTCTTCATTGGGGGATTCTCTCACTGTCATTCGATGGATCAGGCAGAATCTGCGTGATTACTTACCATCTAATTTTTTGATCCAGGATATTTGCTTTATTCTTTGGAATGCATAATGGTTCACATTTGGCATATCTATCGGAAAGCCAATTCTACTGCTGATTGGGTTATAACTTCGATAGTTAATCATTTAAATTTTGGATTTAGAAGCAAGAGGATTCATGCCTTATTGCTTTTCAATAAATTTTATCTTTTAATTTATTAGATTTGATTCGCATTAGAATGGTGAAGAAGAAAAAAAAAGAAGAAGAAGAAGAAGAAGAAGAAGAAGAAGGGAGAGCATGCCTTGAAAGTTTACGATGACATCGACTCATCAGTCAAAAGGAATGTAATATCTCATGCTTTGAATGGTAGGCCTTTTTTTTTTATTAAAAAATATTTTGCTGTAAGCTGCTGGATATGATAATTAATTAGTCCCGTCCTGGATCGTGGATGAACACCAAAATCAAAAACTTAAAAGTTTTTAATTTTTAACTTTAAAAAAAAAAATAAAATAAAATAAAAGGAGGGAAGAAAGGCAGCAAGGTGATGTGAACGGAGGAAAAGTGGGCAAAAAAAAGGCGTTGAAATCTTGGTATGGCATTGAGTGGACGCAATCACGGTCCCCTCCCGCTGTCAACAAATCCATCACTGCAGTTTCCAGCTGGAGCCGTCTTTGACGGGACCTCTCGTTCTTCCGCTGGAGCGGGATAATGCCACCACGTTCCTCTGCGTTGCCGGGACAACTGAACCGTCCGGTCCAATGGTGAAAATAGGACGGATCGGGCCCGGCTCGTGCACCAGCCGGACCGACACATTTGGTGCTTGGTGTTTCGACGACAGTCTGTTTTGAATCAATTCCTGTGGAGTTATATTAAAGTATCGTCCTGTCGTTTTTTTTTTTTTGTTTCAAGAATCGTGCTTTAAGAATCATGCGAGAGCTTCTCTAATTCGTTCATCAGGTTCTGCTTTAAGATTCAGGTTTTGATTATTTTTTCTTTGATCTTCGGTGATCTTTGTCGTCTGGGTGTCTCCTTCTTTCTTCTCTTTCGTCCTGCTGTCTCCTACCATCCAATGGCATCTGATAGAGCTACGAAAGGTCCGGCTCCTAGGGATAGGGCAGCAGAGCAGGGGTTCAAGTGGGTTTCCTCGTCTCCCTCTTCGACGGAGGTGGCGAGGCTGGAAGCTCGCTTTTCGGTCGTCGTCCAAGTCTCGAAGATGGTTTTAGAAGAGGAGATGTTGGGTTGGCAGCACAGGGCCGTTCTCGCTCGATCATTCCTAGGTGGGTGCCGGCTGAAGCTTACATCAGGGAATTCCAAAGAGCTGGGATCTCTGGTGCCATCGTCCCAATCAGCCTTGCATTTCGATGCTACATTTTCCGCTTTGATGATCCAGGGGCTTGCGATCTGGTCCTCAACTGCCCGTGGGTGGTTAACGGCCAGATAATAGGGATGGAAGCCTGGAAACCGAGTTCTTCCCGGCTGCTGATTATATCTCCTCGGCCCTGGTATGGATGAGACTGCCTAACCTCCCGATGGAGTTATGGTGGGAGGATATCCTTAGAGCTATATCGGAGCCAGCGGGGAGCTTCTGTGGAGCTGACGTTGCTACTCAATTGAAGAATAGAGGAGCCTTTGCGAGGGTGGCTGTCAAAGTTGATCTTCTTCGGCCCTTGCGACCAGGACTCGGATCCAGGGGCTTCAGGGTCCGTTCTGGCTGCAATATATTTATGAATATTTGGAAGGAATTTGCCCGAAGTGTGGTTCTCTGCACTTTGTGGGATCTTGTTCGTCGGCGGCCATGCTAATGCGGAGGAAGAAGATAGAGGCCCTGTCTATGGGCCATGGATGACTGCAGTTCGTCAGCGAAGGTTGGTTGTAGCCCTGTGCCGAAGTCGTCTCCGTTGCCACTTCTCCAAGCCAGCCTCTCAATCAGGATCAGTGGAGTAGGGACAGACAAAGGGATGGCAGCTTCCGGTGAAGATGGCTCGGAGGCATCTCCCTGGGTCTTCGCTTGCTGCCTTGGTCAATCCGAAGCCGGGTGGGGAGAAGAGTGCTGCAGGTTTAGTGGCGTGCCGGTTCAGATGGTGCGTGCCAGTTTTAAGGTATCAGACAGTGGGAAGCAGAAGCTTGTTCAGAATGTAGTCCCTGATTCAATTCCGAAGTTATCTCTTAACCCATTTGCCTCTCTGGGATCGGCTTCCAATGAAGGGGGTCAGGTGGAGATTAGGGATGTGTGTCCGAGCCCCCTCAAGCGGGCCAGACCGGTTGATAGTTTGCCTCCTAGGTCAGTCACTAGAGTGGATAAGAAAAAAGGAAAAGGCAAGGGCTCTAACCCCAATTGTAGAGTGGACCTAATCCCTTCTTCAGCTAGCCCATCCCAGCCCTCCTGCTGCGGGGCCGTTGATCAAGGTAGTGAGGCATCCACTGGAGTTTTTATGGGCAGGGATCAACTTCCTTATCAACAGTACATTCCCCTAGGTTTGTTGAAATTGAAACTGATCCAGTTACTTTGCAGGCTTACAGTTCACAACAAGCTGAGGGTGGCACCCTGTCTGTAGGGTGCCTTTCTGATAGTGTTATGGATGAGGACCAGGGGGGCCCCATCTACCTCCAGTTAGTTTGATGAAGATCTTATTATGGAATGTTCGAGGTGCTAGTAAGCCCTCATTTTGTTCCTCTTTTGGTAGATTTTGCAATTATATCATTTTGATATATGTGTTCTTTTAGAAACCAGGCTATCGGGGGACAGCTTGTTTCGATTTCGAGACAGATTGACTGGTCTTGGTCCTCTTATGCGGTGGAGGCTGTGGGTATGTCTGGGGTATTTTGGCCATCTGGCGTGATTCTACTGTTACGATTGAAGCTTTCCATCAGTGTAACCAGCAGACCGGTCTTGTTGTCACTGAAGAGACCTCTGATCCCTGGCTTCTATCGGTGTCTATGCCAGTACGGATTATCGGGAGAGACGGGTCCTTTGGTCAGAGTTGCTTTCTCTCCTTGATCAAGGGCTTCCATCCATTATTGCTGGTGACTTTAACTGTATCACTGAGGCTAGTGAGAATCGGAGGGGGGTAGAAGAGTCACTGGCTCAGCTAATATTATTGAATTTAGGACCTTTATTGGGTCTTCTGGCATGATGGATTTGGGGTACTCGGGCCCCAATTCACTTGGTGCAACAATCGGCAGGGGTTTGCTCGAGTTTGGGAGAGATTGGATAGAGCTCTTGCCACGGCATAGTGGATTCAGAAGTACTCGGTTGTTTCTATTACTCACCTCCCTAGGATCGCCTTTGATCACTGCCCCATCTTGATATCTACGGAGGTTGATCAGTATCAGAGAAAACAGTTCAAATTTGAGCGATTTTGGACGTTCCATTCGGCTGCTCGGACAATCATTTCTCAGATATGGCACTTTCCTGTCAGAGGTAATGCTGTTTATAGGCTATCTCGTCGTCTTTTGATGACCAGACGCAGACTGTCTAGATGGAATAGATAGGAGGTTGGAGATTTGGTTAGGCAAGTGGAGCATGCTGAAGGCATTATTAGTACTCTTCAGGCAAAGGAGGACCATGACGGATTTCTATCGGACTCTGATCTCTTCTTGCTGCGTGAGAATCTTGCTCATTACCATTCCCTTCTTTGACAGCAGGAGGTTTATTGGAGGCAGAGGTCTAGGGTTCAGTGGATTTGTGAAGGGGACCGCAATACTAGATTTTTTTATTAGGCCACTCTTCGGCGTCGGGATGTTAATAAGATTCGAAGGTTAGCTGATGATGAGGGCATTTCTTGAAGGATATCCAAGCTATTCGGACTCAGCTTTTCCATTTCTTTTAGACTAGATGGACCGAGTCTACTGGTGCTGGTGCTACGGTCTTTCGGGTATCTGATTCAAGGAAGGTTTCCTCTTCGGAGAATGCTATGCTTGTCAGGCCGATTACTGTGGAGGAGATTCGCCGGACCCTCTGGATCTTGGTTCGGATAAGGCCCCGAGGCCTGATGGTTTTCCGCCCTTCTTTTTCCATCATTATTGGGATATAGTGGGGCAGGAGGTGGTTCTGGCTATCTAGCTTGTCTTCCAATCTAAACACATTCCTTTGGATTGGAATCAGACTCTTATCACTCTTGTGCCCAAGCGTGCTAATGCTTCTCTTCCTCAGCATTTTAGGCTCATCAGTCTGTGCACTACTTTATATAAGGTATGTGCCCATCTTTTAGCCAGCGTCTTTGTGAGGTGATTCCCCGTATTATTTCTGCTGAATAGGGGGCTTTCATTAGAGGGCGTTCTATCTCGGACAATGTCCTCATTACTCAGGAGTTTATGCATATCTCCAGAGAGCCCCAGCTAGACGGTGTCTTATGGTTGTCAAGCTCGATATGGAGAGAACTTATGATAGACCGAGTTGGGCCTTCTTACACAGCTCTCTTCTGGAGTTTGGATTTGATGGGGTGTTTATTGAGTGGGTTATGACTTGTATTCAGAGGCCTTCTTTTGCTCTGATCATCAATGGGGTTTGACTGAGTTTTTCCATTCTTTAGTTGGGTTATGTCAGGGGTGTCCTCTATCCCCCCCTGTTGTTCATTCTGGCTGCGGATGATCTTTCCTGAGCTTTCTATCAGGCTCAACTAGATCGGGTGATTGTCCCTTTTATGGATGGGATTGGGGGTCCTTCTATCTCTCATCTTCTGTTTGCCGACGATTGCATCATTTTGGGTCAGGCTTCTATTGATAATGCGGCTTCAGTTGATTCTATTCTGCAGTGTTATTGTTAGGCCTCGGGTCAGAAGGTCAATTTTCTTAAATCTTTCATTTGCTTCAGCCCAAAGACTTCTAGGTCTACTAGAGAAGCCATTATCACTCTGTTGGGTATCTCTACTCAGACTGATCGGTTTATGTATCTGGGGATCCCCATGACTGGTAGACGCCCTCACTGTTCTGACTTTGTTGATCTGGAGAGGAGGGTTCGCCAACGTATGGAGGGATGGCAGGTTACTGGCTTATCTATGATGGCCAGAGTCACCATTATTCGGTCGGTCTTTTCCTCCCGTCCTCTTTATCTGCTTTCGAATGTAGCCATCCCTATTACTTGTCTTAGGAGGATTGAGAGATGCTTTAGAGATTTTCTTTGGGCCTCTATGCAAGACGGGCACGGCATTCACCTTTTATATTGGGACATGATATGTATGCCAATTTAAGAAGGTGGTCTCGGGATTCAATCATTGATGGTTAGACGACAAGCGTTATTGGCCAGGCATGCATCACGTTTTCTTCTGGAGCCGCAATGTCTGTGGAGCTCTTTGATGCGGGCGAGGTATGGTGAGTGGAAGTCTAGGGAGTGCATAGAGCCGCCCAGGGGATGTTCCTCCTTTCGGAAGGAAGTTTGTCAGTATGGTGAGTCTATCTTGAAGAACATAACTGGATGATTGGTGATGGTCATTCCATTGATGTGATTTAGGATTCTTAGATTTCTGAGCTCCCTCTATCTCAATGGTCCTTCTTTTATTAATATTGATGTCCCACTAATTTGAGAGTTAAGGATTTGATTTCATCAGATCCCCCCTCCTGGCATACCCCTAGGGTGACTAGTTTCTTTGGTGATGAGCTCTCTCGGCGGATTCTCTCTATTCCTCTTACCTATGGCCCTTCGGTGGATGTTAGGTTATGACAGAGATCTTGTCTTTCCAGAGCCCCTCTCAGGGACCTTTTGAAGGTTTTCAGGCCCCAGCCCCAGTGCACGAAGGATGCTGCTTGGATCTGGTCACTGCCTACTATCCCCCGGGTTCAATTATTTATCTGGAAGCTTTTATGGGATTGTCTCCCGACGAGTGCCATGCTCTCTCGTAGGGGTCTGCCTATCCAGCCTACATGCTCTCTGTGTGGATTGAAGGATGAGTTTTGGATCATGCGATCTTCATATGCCCTAGAGCTAGGCAGATTTGGCACATGATGGGTTATTATTGTAGAGTGGAAGGTTCTGGTTCCCTGCGTTCCCTCTTCTTTCTTGATCTTCGGAGGGCCTCTCAACATAAGCGCAGTCTCTGAGTGGTTACGGCTTATCAGATTTAGATATCGAGGAACCAGATCATCTTCTCCGAGGATATTATCTCTTTACAACGGCTCGTTAGGAGGATCAGATCTTTGTCTGCGGACTATGCCCATGCTTTTCAAGCAGTTGGTTTTGACTCCTCTGGCCTTTGGGGTTCCACTGCTGCTTCGGCAGCGAACCAACATATGGTTTTCATTTTCTGGGAGCCTCCCCCACCAGGGTTTGTCAAAATCAACTTCGATGGGAGTGTCCGTGGTAGATTTGCTGGTTTGCGTTTATTATCCGAGGCCTCAGGGTGATATGCTCGCTGGACGGTTTTAGCACCCTTGATTCCTCTGTCCCTATGATGAACTTTATGCAGCGTGGGCTGGTATTTCTTATGCCTTCAGTTTTTTCAGGCTCATAGATTCATGATTGAGGGTGATTCGATGATGGTTATCCGGTGGCTGAGAAAGGAAAATGTTTTCGAAGGCCCCACTATTCCTATACTCAGGGACATATGGTCTATCCTACAGAGAGTTGGTTCTGTCCAGATTTATTATATGCCGTGAAGCCAACTCGGCGGCTGACTAGGCGGCAGCTTCTGTGGCTCAGCATGCTGGTTATTGGATATGGAGGCTGGGTGACCCCTGCCCTACGGTTTTACAATAAATTTTGTATTCTGATCTTTCTGGGATGATTCGCACTAGACTAGTGTGATTGCCCACTTGTACCAAAAAAAAAAATCAATTCCGATGGATTTGGAATTTAGGTTCATAATTTCAATGGTTTTCGTTGAAATTAAAATGTTAATTATTAGGTTTTAAAAAACATATAAATTTATAAAATTAAATTCTAATTTTTTGTTTAAAATCAAGATGGAAATTTCAAAAGATAAACACTTAAAAAATAATAAACTTATGTATTGATCATTCAAAATAATAAACATGGGCAATGCTAAACATATAAAGAGATCATATAAGAAAATAAAATCATTTTATTTATAACTAAAACAGAGATAATACTAATAAAGAAAGGAATTTTATGAACAATAAGAAACAAAATTAGGGATCTAAACATTAGCATAGATTAACAATTTGAGAGAAACAAGAAAATAAGGGTGACATTGGATAAAAGTTTGAAAGAGTTGAGGGAAGTCAAAGTATTTTGGTCAATATTTGAGAAGGGTGTTGTTTTGGTTTAATGAATATTTTGTGCAATAGAAAATATTTATTATGAGTTGCATGAATTCCAATTCAGCTCTCTCGTAAATCTTATTATATTTGATAAAATTACTAATTTTATTATTTTAAGGATTCAAAATTCTAAATCTATAGTTTTATTTTGTTTTAAACAGTGCTGTTATTAAAACTATAGAATTCGAATTCATATTTCATAGTCTTTAAGGTTTCAAATCGGCAATATGGAGTTAGATTTAGTCATTTTGGGATAAAATTGGACAGTGGGTTGGGATAGAATGGACCACTTCTTGACCTGAGCCTAATTTGAATTATTTTTTTAGGTTTCAAGCTAGGCTTGTATTCTTTTTTTTTTTTTTTTCCAAAAATTAAAGCTAAGTCCAACTTGAACTTGAGTTCAAGCCCAAATCGGATCAACCCATAATAATCCATTTGAACCTAATATTAGATTGATGGAGCCATTTTTTAGTTTTTAATATTTACATAAAATAAGCAATATTAAAAATATTTATGTCTAATTATTTAAAAATTTTGTTATAATGCAGAGAGTTATTCTTACATAATTAATAAAAAAATTAAAAGATTTATTATATTTTAAAATTTTAAGATTATATTTGTATCAAGTTCAGATCTAATCAAGCATTAATGCTTTAGATTCTTTTTGGGTTTGAGTCAGACCAAATAATAATTCAAATTTGATCCAAGATTTTTTTTAAAAAAATTCTAATATTAAGCTTTAAATTCAGCTCAAACTAGTTTAGGTTTTTCTACGGCTGACCCGTGGTCGAGCCAGTTTGAGCCTGCCTCCGGCCCCTATTTTAAGGTCTATCTTAATTGATTCCTATGACCATGACCGTGGACAAGGTAGCACACAGCTGTATGCGGCTCCACGCTCCACCCAATAATTTTGAAGCCAATAACTTTATAAATTTTCTGAAGGCAATGGAAAATAAAATAAATATTCACACATTTTTTGATTGGTGAACAATATGGAGTCACATCGGGCATGTCTTGATCCAAAGACGAAGCACATGATCCATTCGTGATGTTTTGTTGGAAATAAAATGCAATCAAAATCAATAAATGAGCTGGATTCTGTAATTCCATTACGTTCCCTTATTTTAAAAAATAAATAAATAGATGAACGGTCCCTTTTTTTTTTGCTAAACCTGTATTTTTTTTTGACTTTGTAAAGAAGAAAAAAATTAATTTTAATGAGAGTATTCAAAGTTTTATGATTTAGGAGTCTAAAGTTATATTGATGGTAGGAGAATTCAGTCTTTTTTTTTTATTTTTTTGTTGGATTATATGCCGCTTGAATTGGTATTTTTTATACCATTCGCAGTTTTTACGTTCGTAATCTTGTAATTGAGAAGGATTTTATTACTATTATTTACTAGCTTCGATATGGACTCTTTTCATTATGTGTTTTACTTATCAGAAGGTTTATATGTCTAAATTCTCTATGAAAAGTTAATTCATCAATGATTAAATTGCTATTTAGATGATCCATCATTTTAAATTTTAAAGTTGAAAGCAAGAAGACTCGTATTCTCTTGTTTTTATATAAATTTTATTTTTAAATATATTAAATTTAATTTATTCTAAAGTGATATGATCATTTATTTGTATATATATATATAAAATCAAAATAAATATATTTTTTTAAAAAAATAATAATAGAGGTGAATTAATCTGATTAATTTGAATATTAATGGAGATAGTTGAGTTAAACCTTCAAACAAGTTGAAGGCCTCTTTTTTTTTTCCGTCTCGACGTACTCAAATTCTGTCCTGAGATATTTTATATTAATCTAAATGTGTTAAATGGACTCAAAAATTAAGTTCAGTTCACATCAGGAAGTGATATGACTCCTTCTATCGCCGACCGCCGGGAAGCGTCAAGTACCGTGGTTGACGCGATAGCCGGGTCACACTCCATGCCCTTCGGACTTCGGAGGCCCAACCCGGTCTCTTTCGACATCGCATTGCCTCGAATTCCGGCGGAACAGCGGATCTGCCATGCTGGCAGCGATTTTATTGTTTTAATTTATTTTCCTTCTCCTGATTCTTTTTATTGAGAAAAAAAGAGAGAAAAGTAATAAAAAAATAATAACAAAAGAGTCGGTGAGGGCGGAAGAGATAGGGAGGGGAGAGAGAGCCAGCCGCGGTTGGTGGCTGGAGAAAGAAACGAAGGGAAAAAGAGAGAGAGAGAGAGAGAGATGATGGCAAAGGCGGCGGCGAAGAAGGGTAGGCCGCCGAAGAAGCGGAAGGGCCGGCCCGCACGCTCCGATCCGCCACTCCCAGTCCTCCTCCGCCGCCCCCCTCCCCCTCCCTTTCCAGCCCCCGAGCCCACCCGCCGCTCTCTGCGCTCCCGCAGGCGGCGCCGCCCCATCCACGACTTCACAGACGCCGAAGGAGAAGAGAAAGAAGGAGAGAGGGGGAGGAGGAAGCTCAAGCTCGTTCTCAAGCTCCCCAACATTACTACTTCCAGAAGGGATGAGCGGCAGTCCGACTCGCCGGCGCTTGCTTCTAGGTCTCGAAGCATCCCGTCTTCGGGCCACGTGTCGTCATCGTCGTCGTCCGCTTCGTCCTTCTCGTACGTGGATGACGACGAGGAGGAGGAGGAGGAGGGGGAGGAGACCATCAAGCCCCCCAAGAAGAGAAGGATCGAGGGTTGTGATGATGTCGTATGCTCGGATGGATATGGTGACCAGGAGGTATACTATTCTTCCCCCTGTATCACTGCCCACCTCGTGCTCTCTCTCTCTCTCTCTCTCTAGAGTCGGTCGGTCCCCCACCAACCTTGTGGGGGAGTCAACAACTGCTGTTTTGCTCCCTAACCAAGCAACAAAAGCTTCTGTTTTCCTTTCGACCATCATCTCTCCGTGAATTTGTGCTATTCAATATTTATAGTCAATTATTTGTATATCGTTCGTGTTCTTTTGCGTTCTTACTCTCTTTTTCTCAGAGAGAAAGGAAGAATGTGCTTCGAAGATGTAAGGGCTCCATTTCAGGTCAGTTTCCATTGGAATCGTTGTTTTCCGTTCTCATAGTCAAGAAAGATGTCATCTTTGGTTGTTAAAGTGCCTATTTTAGTTGGTGCAGGGCTATCATCCAATTCGTTCGCTGGAACCCCTTTGCCGGAGAGGAAAACACTGGAGGCGATTCTCGATAAGCTTCAGAAGTGCGGCACTCATGTTCATCATGTTTAATTTATGACGTTCTTGTTCTGTTGTTTTTTCTGAATTGATTGTTGAATATTTGTTGGGGCTTGTTATTTTGGTGCTACAGGAAAGACACATACGGTGTGTTTGCAGAGCCAGTGGATCCGGAAGAGGTTTGTGAACTTGCTACGACTTGGAATTCAATGGTGAAAAGAGCAGAGTGGTGAGCATTTCTTTGAAACTTATGTATGTGCTGGTTTTCCTGTAGCTTCCTGACTACCATGACGTAATTGAGCATCCGATGGACTTTGGCACTGTAAGGAAGAAGCTTGCGAGTAAGGCCTACCGCTGCTTTGAGCAATTTGAGGTTGGTGTTAATGAAGATCTCTATCTTTAGAAAAGCTAAAATTTAATTCTTTTTCCATTTGTGATATTTCATGAGAGGACTGAAAATAGATCCCATATGGATCGGATGTCAATGTATTCATATCCAAATCGATTTATATTTGATGAATACAAACGCGAATGTGGATGTTGGATGTTGGTTGGATATAAAAAGGCATATCATTGTTTTAAATGGATATGATGCAACTGAAATATTGAAAGTATGAATATAAAAATGCATATAGATCAGAAAGTTAAGCTTATGACCACCAAATAAAAAGATCATTAAATGAAAGATAAATTAACTCAATACTATGTTATCAGGGCTACTAATTTTTTTTAAAAAGTTCTTGAGTGCTATCTAAGATTAAGTAGGATTACAAGTGGACCTAAATATGTGGATATAAATAGGGTAATTGTCTATCCATATCTGCATTTATTTTTCTTTGATAGATATGGATATAGATATAGATATTAGGTGGATGCTCAAATTTGGATCCATATCGGGATAAATTCAAATATGAAAATGGATTTGGATGGATATTATCCTATCCACTTTCATCCTTGATTACTTGTAATTTTGCTGAGCTGAAAAGCATTTATTTTAAACTAATGTTTAAAATTTATTGGGTAGTCCAAATTCTATCCATGGAGCACTAGTTGATAGCTGTAACATCAAATCAATGTAGAAAAGTAGTCCCAAAACCTTGGTAAGAATAATCGTCACTCAATCATCACGCTTGGTCCAGACTGTCAAACAACCTTGAGTGAAGGCTGACACTTTTTCGATCCTATCATTCTTTTTAGCCATTTATCTGATCTCTCTCTCAATTTCCCACTAGATAGCAAAGGGGAAATTGTTCCCCTTCACCATTAGCTTTCCACTGCAATTTGTTCTCTTGCACCACAAAAAGTGATCAGTTTGCCTAAACAAGGGATTTCAAAGATTTGAATAATGTTGACCATAACCTCTTCTTGATTGCATAATTAATAGACTGTCGTGAGACTTTTTGTCCTCCATCTCGTTGAAAAGAGTAATATGTCGTAACTTTTCTTATTAGGATTTGTAGTTATTAAAGTTCTTCATGGAAAATTAGAACATTTATTTTTTTCCTTTTTTTCGGTTGGGGTGGTCTTGGTTGATCATTTACATGTGCATATAAATATATGTTTAATGCATGTTGGTTTTTATTCATACTTTTCTCACCCTTTTAAGCACATACCATATTGTGACATGTTGGATTTTTACTCCATTATAGAAAAAAACTTAGTTGCCTGAATCAGAAGCAGGTGTGGGTGCGGGAGCAGGTGCAAGAAAGCAGATACTTAACTGAAATACTTCTACTAAAGAAGCTCTTAGGAAGAAGGTGTGAGATTGAGATTCTGGAAAAAATTATAAGTGGGTTCATCACCCTATTTAGAAGATTTTGGCTATCAAGGAGAAAACAATAATGGTTATTGATTGCCCGAAAACAACTTTGGATTTTATGATTGGTAACTTGTTCATAAGTGGCTTACCAATTTACTTTTTTTGATGCTTTTGCGACTTAAATAAGTCATTTTCTTTTTCTAGTTATCATGTCAAATCACTGAGCAATGCTTTTTGATTATATGACATGATTGGATTTTTTTTCCTAATGGATGGAATGGCATGTGTTCTTCTTTGTAAAATTTGGCCAACCTAATGGTGCAATTTGAACTCAATTTCATGATATTTTAACTCTTGTACCTTCTTAAAGGCAAACCATCTACTAATTAGAGCTGCCCTGTTGGATATACCACTACAACATCTTATTTCAAACAGAATTGAGCCATATTTCCAAGTTAAATTGGTCATCAGATATGCTGGGGTTACCTTATGAAGGAAAAGAATCAGACCTGTAATGTAACCAGTTGCTCCCATGCTTTTTTATTTTTGATGATGATGGTGGTGGTGGTTCAACCATGTTAACAATGCTTTGTAAACAACAATTTATCAACTATTGTTCATGTTTCATGGTCAAAATGTATTTCTTTGTTTGCTTGGACTTGGTTAGGTGGGATCATGAGTCAATAATGTTGGACCACAAAATCATTAGTTTGTTTACATGACCCCAATTTCAATG
This sequence comes from Calamus simplicifolius, assembly GCA_900491605.1. NCBI lineage: Eukaryota > Viridiplantae > Streptophyta > Magnoliopsida > Arecales > Arecaceae > Calamus > Calamus simplicifolius. Next base: position 625,620 of record UESW01004146.1, read on the forward strand.
GGCAGCCTTGCTTGGCTAGGTTTTAGGAATTTATCTCATCACCTGATCCCCTTAGGAACATCCCTATTAAATGCATGGTCTTCTGAACCATTTAAGAACTTCCAGTTTGTTACTATTAGGTCATCCCTTCCAAATTTAAACCCTTTGATGTGACTTCTACCCATTATTCTTGTTGTAGAAATGTGACCACTTAAAATTACTTCTCCACCGTTTCATGTATCAGGAATGAAACTCCTAATCTTGTCTATTATAGCAAACTGTAACTCTGTTCCTTTTCTACCACATATACTTTATATTTGCATCTTTGATGTTCTTATTCAGCTAGTGCTTCCTGTACATATTTCCATTCATGTTGCATTCTTGCTCTTGCTGAAAATAAACTCTTGTTTGATAATGAACGTAGTTTGCATTTGCAATAGATGGAGAAGAGTTGGATTGTTAGGACTATGTGAAGAAGTTAAAGGCTAAAGGAAGGATGTTGGAATAATAGTATCAGGTGATGTATTGATGCCAAATAAAATGGTGGTAAATCATATTTATTGGGTATTCTAATAAAATATTAAATAGCTGAGGACCATAATGACATTCTGCTGGAAGCAACACTGGACTTAGGTGTTGTACAGCAGTATGCATGTGTTAGTGCTGAGTAATTAAAAAGTTTCATGTAGTTCTGGTCAAGTTCAATTATCCTTGATGCATGCAACAAGCCGTTGCCTTAACCTTCTAGGGAAAAAAAAACGTATCAAAGAATTTCAACAATATGGCTTCATACAAGGATTTATGCTCTGGCACAGCCTGTAGTAGTCAGGGGGTAGCATTTGCCATGTTTGATGCCATGCTGACATGGCCCTGGCCAGCACATGTTGCAGATGGCTATGTGCATATTGATGAGAAACATGCATCCGCCAAATAAAGAATTTTCATCTGGTTGTCTTGCCAATGCTCTGACTTGATCATTCTTCAAAAGGCATACACAAAATCATTTTCATGTATTATGGTCCCAGGCCTCCATGGAAGCACTTAATATCTTTAAATTTGATGCCATGTTCATTAGAAACTTATTTCTATTTAGGTTCCTTCTCTTATTAGCTCCACCATATTCTCCATATGGTTAGTTTTCATAAGAGCTGGAGTATGGGCTGCTATTATCCTTAGATATCATTTGTTTCATCCTCTTCAATATCTAAGTTTTCTTCATGAATGTGTTTCTGTAGCTGCATATATGGTTGCCGCCTTGAGATGTTCCACTCTATACTTCTTTTATCATTTCAACACCACTTTCATATTTATTCCCCTTGACCTATGCTTGGATTTGCTTGAATTTTTCTACTTGATCCTAAGATAGGTGGTGTTTGATGAGGTTCTATGTTTAAAGTTGTGAGCACCATAACTAAAAGGACAAGATTTCACCTTTCTGCTTCTCATGTTGTCTGTTATGCTTTAGGGTTATGGCTGCCTTGGAATGCAAGAAGTTTGTCCTTGTTCATCACCATGAAAATAAAGAATTTTCATCTGGTTGTCTTGCCAATGCTCTGACTTGATCATTCTTCAAAAGGCATACACCTCAATATCATTTTCATGTATTATGGTCCCAGGCCTCCATGGAAGCACTTAATATCTTTAAATTTGATGCCATCTTCATTAGAAACTTATTTCTATTTAGGTTCCTTCTCTTATTAGCTCCACCATATTCTCCATATGGTTAGTTTTCATAAGAGCTGGAGTATGGGCTGCTATTATCCTTAGATATCATTTGTTTCATCCTCTTCAATATCTAAGTTTTCTTCATGAATGTGTTTCTGTAGCTGCATATATGGTTGCCGCCTTGAGATGTTCCACTCTATACTTCTTTTATCATTTCAACACCACTTTCATATTATTCCCCTTGACCTATGCTTGGATTTGCTTGAATTTTTCTACTTGATCCTAAGATAGGTGGTGTTTGATGAGGTTCTATGTTTAAAGTTGTGAGCACCATAACTAAAAGGACAAGATTTCACCTTTCTGCTTCTCATGTTGTCTGTTATGCTTTAGGGTTATGGCTGCCTTGGAATGCAAGAAGTTTGTCCTTGTTCATCACCATGAAAATAAAGAATTTCATCTGGTTGTCTTGCCAATGCTCTGACTTGATCATTCTTCAAAAGGCATACACCTCAAAATCATTTTCATGTATTATGGTCCCAGGCCTCCATGGAAGCACTTAATATCTTTAAATTTGATGCCGTCTTCATTAGAAACTTATTTCTATTTAGGTTCCTTCTCTTATTAGCTCCACCATATTCTCCATATGGTTAGTTTTCATAAGAGCTGGAGTATGGGCTGCTATTATCCTTAGATATCATTTGTTTCATCCTCTTCAATATCTAAGTTTTCTTCATGAATGTGTTTCTGTAGCTGCATATATGGTTGCCACCTTGAGATGTTCCACTCTATACTTCTTTTATCATTTCAACACAACTTTCATATTTATTCCCCTTGACCTATGCTTGGATTTGCTTGAATTTTTCTACTTGATCCTAAGATAGGTGGTGTTTGATGAGGTCTATGTTTAAAGTTGTGAGCACCATAACTAAAAGGACAAGATTTCACCTTTCTGCTTCTCATGTTGTCTGTTATGCTTTAGGGTTATGGCTACCTTGAAATGCAAGAAGTTTGTCCTTGTTCATCACCATAAAATTGTTTAGTTATGTTCCAGGGCTTGTATATGACAGATACATTTTAAATCAAACTTCCAGGAGCATGAAATGGTCAATTCACAATTCAGCTAAGGTTTTGTTTATCTCAGTTCTGCTTCCCACATTTTTTAATTTCATTTGTTTTGGGATACATTTCGAAATATTCCAACCACTTCCCATATTCTTCTAAGCTTGCTCTATTGACTTGTTCTGCTCTGATACCACACTATAAACAAGCATTACCTTGAAAACCTGTATCTCTTGGTGATGCCAATGGTTTATGAAGCATGCCTAAGTAGAATGGTTAATATTTATATTTGGTTAATTACTTGCATGCATCAATTTCTAATCTAAGACAAGATTCACGTGAACAAGATAAGGCAGGATATGGGGAAACAAGTCAAAAATGCTGTAAACAAAACAAATCACTAAATTCATGTAATTAAGGAAAGGAGTAAACTCCTAATTCAGAGAAATGACAAAAAGTAAGCCAGAGTTTGACGAAGTTTGCTAACTGATCCATAAACAATTTAAATAGCTGAAACATATAAGAATCGAACTAACGGAGACATAGTGCAGAGATCTCATTGCAATTGAATTTTATATTTATTCTTGAGTTGTGATTCCCTCCAGTTTGGACCTGAACTGGAGAGCACCAATTATCTAAATCATGGCTGTATAAGACAAGCGTGATGGCCATTATTGGAAGGGCTCCGTCCAACCCCATGAACCTGCTACCCCATGGACCATGTGGGTCCCTTCCAATCATGGTTGTCATACCCATCATGGATGGCATGATTGGGGAACTGGTTTTCTAGTTAAAGTATAAATTGGAGAGGATTCAAACTCACCATAAATAGGTGAGTCATTTAAAGGAAAAAATATGCATAATCAGGAAAAAGTTTTCTGTAAGAAAGCTAATTGACCAACCAACCAAATATGAGCCATCTAATTGATAATCATAGAATCATACGCAAACTCAATTTATGATAGAATTTAAGCAAGGAGGTTATGTCATATATTGCTAGTTCATGACTTTATCTTAGTCATAAACAACTAATAGATTATTCATAAAAGGAAACTATAAAAAGGTTTTCATCAAGGTCCACAATCTCAGTAATAGGTACTGCATTAATATGTTACCAATTCGGTACATTGTGATAGGTATGGTATGATATGCACCCTTTATCAAGACATCTCTTAGGCACCTCTTATGGTGATATCACTTGAAAATAGGCTATATGAATCAGTATCAAGACGGTATCTGTTGGTACTATGTAGAACTGGATGGTTCTGCTCAATTCAGACTGGTATGGATTGATTCCTGTACCGAACTAGCAGACCAACATGGTTCCATACTAGTTTGGTATGGTATGCGTCAAACTAGATGGTGGAGGTTAGTTTTGCTGTCTTAGGTTTCAAATGAATATGTAAGAGTTGTAAATTGTAAACAATGATATAGTGTATGGTGAAAAATTGTACTTATTTTTGGACAAATATTACTAGCTGTGGTGGAAACACAACTTTGCTGAATAATTAGGAAGAAAAACTCAAAAGGAAAGAGATTAATTGGAATTAATTGATATCCTTGGCAGCCTTGTTCCAGATTGCTTTTTTTTTTAAAAAAAAAAAACGAAATAGGTGTGCGAAGATGATAATTGAGATGTCACCCTCTCTCTATGCATTCATGTGCCTGCACGTGCATGCACGCGCGCATGTAAGAGGACAAATGGCCCTTTTGCACTTGATATTATTAAATGGTGAAATTTTGTTCCTTGATGTCACTCTGTCTTGAATGCAGGATGATGTCTTCTTAATTTGCAGTAATGCTATGCAATATAATGCACCAGATACCATATACTTTAGACAGGTATGTTAAGAGCAAAAACTTATTAAGTTCTTGATCAAGACAATAAATTATAGTCATCCATTACTTTTCTGGTTGTAATTTTTACATCATTTGCAAAGGCTCGTTCCATACAAGACATGGCAAGACAAAAATTTCGCAAACTAAGAGTTGATGGTAAATGTGCTGAAACAGCGGGAAAGTCTGAAGAGAAAATTACATTCAACTCCATGGAAAAGAAGCCAATAATGAAGTCCTGTCCAGAACTGCACAAGAACCACTTGGCTCTGATATCTCCTCTGCTGCCACTCTTGCCTCCACAGGGGACGCTAACACTGGGTTGAGCATGGCACAGGCTAATGGTGGTGAAGCTCCAATCATTATTAATGGGATTGCAGATGGGAGTTCTTCTCTGGGTGAGAGTAAATCAGAGAAGGCAGATGAACTTTCAGGTATGATGGTTCAGGGCTTTCCATGATGTAATTTTGAGTATTGGGTGGATGAGCTGAAACACCATGCTAGGTTAGTAGCCTTCCTGATGCCTACATGCCTTGGGAGAGCACTTTCTTAATATCACAATCTGACATGCACCTTTTTTTCCACTGAAAAATTTAAAGTAAACATCATAACCGACCATTTGACTGGATATTGTGGAGCTGCTGTGGATAGAACTTGTTCAAATTGTCAGATTTGACAAGATAATGTCTCCCTGCAGTAAGAGTAATGATAGTCCCTAGTGGAACCATGAACAACACCAACAGAAGATTGTGCTTATCCATCATAGCACAAATTAATTCAAAATGTAGCCCATTATGTATATTCTTTATCACATCAAAATTGTCACTCCTGGCGGACTGGAAAACTAGTATTGTCATTCACCTGGCACTTCAATCCACTTGTATATGGGATCATGAATGACAAAGATTGCCTCTCTGATTATGTTTCTGTTTCAGCAAGGAGCTCTCCTGCAAAGCTTGGGCAGAAACCATTTGTCGTTGATGAGAATCGGCGTGCAACCTACAATATGTCTGAGCAACAGTCTGTGATTGAAACTGACTTGATGTTTGATGTCTTTGAAGGCGAGACGAGGCAACTGGTTACTGTATGTGGTTAATTGATTGCTTTTGTCGACTCCTTTTGCATTATTGTGCTCATCCTGTTTTCAATTTTCTGAATCAGGTTGGACTCCATGCGGAATACTCATATGCAAGGAGCTTGGCTCGTTTTTCTGCTTCCCTTGGACCCATTACCTGGGAAATAGCCTCTAAGAGTATTGAGAAAGTGTTACCTGCTGGAGTAAAATTTGGCCCTGGATGGGTTGGGGAATTTGAGCCACTTCTAACTCCTGTTCTGTCTCTTGAAAACCACAACCAGCGGCAGCTAGGTTTGAATTCAAACATTCAGTTTAAGTTGATTTCAGAGAAGGATAAGGTGGCTAAAGATAGATTGCAAGCCACCCAAAATCGTGTGCCTAAGGATGTCAGATTAGCTCTCAAGGGTCAGGGTCAGGTAACCACTGGGCGGTCAAATAAAGCATCTAATCTTGTGAAGGATAGAGACTATCATCAAAGAACTGCAAAAGTGAAGCAGGGTTTCTCTGGTGTTACTGTTGAAACGCAACGCAGTGGCGCTAGTGGTATACCACAGCCACGGAAGGATAAGGCAACTGTTAATTCTGCTGAGTCTTACACTAGTGTTACGGAGCATGCCCGACCATGGCATTCGACCTCTGTGAGTAGCATTCCTGTAGAAACACCTTTGCATAGGCTTGATAATCAATCTGAAGCTGTGAATTCTAGGTCACCTGGGATAATTTCATGGGACAGGAATAATGGGCAGCCTGGACACCTAAAACAGCAAGAAGCAGTGGCATCACAAAGTAGAAATGAAGTTTTGAGAACGGAATTACAGGGATTGAGTAATGGGAAAGCTACAAGGAACCCTCGCAATAATATATCCGGTGGTACTTTGGGATTTATCTCCAAGCCTCAGCCAGGCGCTGCAGGTAATTTCCTTGCCCACAGTAATCTTGAGCAGGAGATCAACAATCATTCAAGGTTAATTGGTTTGTCAGGCCAGAAATTCAACCAGCCAAACATTTCAGACATAGCCATTGATGCTCCAAAACCATTGTCTTCAGGTGTTATTCCATCTGGTAGAGTGAATACCAGTGCTGCTGCTACTGCTGCTGCTCGAGCATGGATGTCAATTGGAGCTTCAGCTGAGTGTAAAGCTGTTGCTGGCACTGGACTTCCCAATAACCAACCAAGATCTGCATCTTTTCAGAATTTTGCTTGGAAAACTCCCAACTCACCTTCAAGGATTCATGAAGATTCTAATGCAAGACATGTGCCTCAGTTGTTCCAGCAGCCCAGCCATGTGGCTAGTGAAGAATCCAAGTTTCATGATAAAGAATTGGTTATTTTTCCCCAGTTAATTAGAACCGACTTATCAAGATTTCAAGGCCAGTCTCCATGGGAAAGCCTAATTCCCCCGACCCAGCAGAAGCAGAGCAAGGAAATGCGTCCTCCAGATTTAAACATTGGTTTCCAGCTTCCTGGGTCTCCTGTTCATCAGTCATCAGGCATTCTCAAGGACTCCCAGCAGCCTGACTTGGCTCTGCAGCTGTAGATTTTGGATGTTGTGGCTATTGCTCTTGTGGTTTATTTTAGTGCAGGCAGGTATGGAGGAAATGGCATCGACTACTAATGATAGTTGTTTGAAAGGGACTGCATGCGGATCTAGAATTGGATGATATTTGCTGAGTTGTGTCAATTAGAATGCTGCAAGTATATCCTAGCATACTAATGATCACGAGGAAATGGTTCATCCCAGTTGATTCTGATAATATGTAGCTAGCTCAGGCTTGTGTCAAATATTTTGACATCAAATTTATCACATGGGAAAGATAACTCGTTGAATGGGGATAGAAAATATTATTTAGGCCATTGGAGTTTTTTTGGTGGGAAAGCCTTGGCTTATCTATTAACCTACTGGATTGATAGGCATCACGGTGGATGTGGGGAGTGGAGTTTGGGTGAATTTACTGCAGCAGTGTTAATTGTTCCAGAAATTTTTCTGTGTTGTAAGATGAAGCATTTTGATGGAAAGCTTTGTAAATTAGTTTAGGATTACAAATCCTTGCTTATGGTTGAGCTTCTCTCCAGATACTACATAGTTCATCACTACTTGTCCTATATATCCATATTATCATGTATGATCACTGTAAAGTGTCAGATAGAACAGCATTGGTTGTTGCTTTCTGAAAGGTTGAGTTGTCTGCATCTTATGTTATTATTATTATTCTATTTGGTGGAAAAATCACGAGAACATGTGGTGGCCTGTTACTGCATATCAAGAGTATCATTTCAGAAAACTTGTTTACATGTTGAATTTTTGTATGGTTCAGACACACTTAACAGGCTTGCAAGATGATCTTGTGGTTGATGCTCGCAAGCCATTCCAGTCAAGCAAATGGGGAGTGCCAGAAGCCAGCAAGTGCACGTGATTTCTGCTAATTTTTCAGAATTGTCTCAGTTACGTTGTTGCTTTAGCTAGCATTCAACATGTGCTCTGGAGATGAAATGTTTGCGCTGTATTGTAACTCTGCCTTCTTTTGTTGCTTATTCCAAGTCAGCGGGGGTTCAAGTAGCCCAAGTGTAGTACACGATTGTTTTCCTTCATCGACTGGCTTATCAGGCTTTTCTAAAAGTTCCATTATCTTTCCTTCTAACCAAGGTGAATTGAAATGATTCTGTGCACTCTGGAACATCTGGAGCAACAGCAACCATAAAAAGATCATCACAAGCCCATTCGTCTTGCACTATCCCTCTTTCATCCTCTTAATACCTTTGACAGATGGCTCCGCAACTATTAACCTCCTAGGTTAATGATTAAGTGATAGCATGCATGTGAACATCTCTATGTATTCACTCTATTGTTTCATGTGCTCTTTGTTTTGAATGCTCACATATCTATGAAGTTGCTGACCAAATGGTAGACTTAGCTGCATCCATAAGAGAGAGTACTTGGTGGATCATCGTCTTTCCTCTGCAACTTGTAGACGGGTTATTTTCATAAAGTCTTTAAGTTTGAAATTTTGTTATATTAAAAAACTTGCAAGTAGTCGAGATGAGTTATGGGGGTTGACATTGTTTTAAGATGTCAAGTAGTTTATCAAATTAAAGTGCATTGTATAGCAGGTCCTAAATGCATAACGCACGGATGTGTTGTGTAGATATGATATTTTATTGAATGAAATTTAGAGATGCAATAAACTTACGGCTTCTTCTCGATCTTTCTCTTACTTTTTGTCAGCAACCATCATCGTAAAGGTTTAGGTGGAGCACGACTAGCAAAAAATAAAGGATAAATAAGAACTATAACACAAGAGTTCAGTGCATTGCATCGAAGCTCCATCCTAAAAACATGCTATGTTTATTAGTTGGCAATGTTAAAATAGATATATGATAAAATTTTAAAAAGGTAAAATTTAAAATAAATATATAAAAAAAATTTATAAGACTAGCTCTAATTAAAGATAAAATGAGAAAAAAATTGATTACTGTGATTTAAAAATATATAATGTAGACCTTTAGATGCTATAAATCTTTTAATAATTTATAGCAAGAATAGAATTAAAAATAGATCTAAATTAATATGAGTAGAAATAATTAAAAAAGATATAATTATTTATAATTTAAATATCGATTTGGTGCAGAGTGAAGGAAGCAGATTCATGTAATCGATCCCATGTAGTTGGGAAAAGGCTTAGATGAGTTGAATTGAGTTGAGTGTTGGCTTAGCAGCTAAATCGTATTGTAATCTGCATAATAGTCCAGTCGCTTCCGGACCTGAGGTAGGGTGATGGATCGCATTCCTTTGTTTAATTGCTGCGAGCTTGAATGGCATGAATGGAGACAGAACAGGAGTGCGAAGTGGCTAAAATTCCCCAGGCCACATAGGGCTCAATTTTACTACAGCAGCAATGCTTTCTTTTAGAGGCTGTTTTGGCAAAGTAGAAAATTGAGCATAGTCCCTTGCATGTGAGTATGGACCTTGAGGTACGTCCTGTTCTGATCTGCTCCCTTGCCCACTGGAACCATGTTCTGAGGAGCATAATGATAATCAAATTAAGCTAGCATCCTGTCAAGGAGTCACAAGGCCCTTCAAGCTTTGTCACTGATATCTTTGATGGCTAGGCGGTGTCAGGAGAGTAGAGCTCATGAAGTCCCTATCCTGATAAGACAACAACCATGCCCAAATATATCTTTACAATAGAAAATATATTCTATCTTATGCAAAACAATTTCATCCGATCGATTTTACTGTAGCGACAAAATATACGACTGAAATATGCACAACTTTTACGTTCTAATATAGGCCTGTCTAGAGAAAAGATCTCACTAGAAGGAAAAGATTTACTACACCGTTCTTTAGTGTAGTAAGCATGTATCGATCGTACGAATTATTCACTCGGACGTACTGACATACATCTGGTATACAATAAGGCCCATTGGGCCAACGCTCGCATACCGACATGTGCGGATGGCTAATATGTATGATCAATGCGCACTTGCTGTACCGAAGGACGATACAGTTTTCCTCACTAAAAAGTATAGATGCTTTTTTTTTTCTTGCTTCTCTCTCTTTATCTTTACCGACCGTAAGTCTTAAAACCTTTCATTTATTTTCATTTTCTTCAAGCAAGCAAGCTATAAGGTTTACTCTTTGCCTCCATCATATGATTGTTGGGGATGATTTATAAATCGTCAGGTTCCCACAAATGAAACAAGAAATGGGTAAATGTAAATGATCGAAACCTTACAAACAATAATGTTCCTTCCTCATATGAAGTTTGGGACCAAAGAATTAATTGGATGTCATGTCAATTTTTAGTTCATTATCTATTTTATTATCTCTATCGATGTTTAGGATCCTCCAAATAAATTTCAATGCCATTAATAATATAATTATCAGCTTATTATCATGTTTTATTAACAAAATAATGTAATTCTTTGTTTGATTGTTATTTTATATTTACTGTTTGCTGACCAAGCTTTCTTTGTCTCTTAGTTTTGTTGCCATTTGATGTCCAATCTTAGCACATTCTTAAACAATGCAACACGAACATATATAGCTATCTTTTAAAACGTATGAATCTTGAAAAGCTCTTTGTATATTGCATGCAATGTGCACGTCCTTTTTTAATAAATATCGGTGCAAAATGTACGTACTGTGCATGGCGATTGGCTACGCGTGTCTAAGAATATTTTTATCCTTTTCTGCACCATATGCATGGTCACATGCACGTGCGACCAATCATCGAGCGCGATGCAGGAGAACTTTTCCATGAATCTTTGTCGGTGCCATATGCCTCCTCGCCTTTGTCTCGCACACGTGAATGATCTCGTGTTCATGCATGATAGACATGACATACGTGTTGTTATGCTTGCCCCCCTTGATGGCCTGCCAAATAGCTTCTTAAAAGGTATGAGAAAAACTTCTAATTTTTTTGTTACAAAATTCTCTTTGTATATTGCATGCAATGTGCACGCCTTTTTTTAATGAATATCGGTGCAAAATGTACGTACTGTGCATGGCGATTGGCTACGCGTGTCTGAGAATGTTTTTATCCTTTTCTGCACCATATGCATGGTCACACGCACGTGCGACCAATCATCGAGCGCGATGCAGGAGAACTTTTCCATGAATCTTTATCGGTGCCATATGCCTCCTCGCCTTTGTCTCGCACACGTGAATGATCTCGTGTTCATGCATGATAGACATGACATACGTGTTGTTATGCTTGCCCCCCTTGATGGCATGCCAAATAGCTTCTTAAAAGGTATGAGAAAAACTTACTTCTAATTTTTTTGTTACAAAATTCTCTTTGTATATTGCATGCAATGTGCACGTCTTTTTTTAATGAATATCGGTGCAAAATGTACGTACTGTGCATGGCGATTGGCTACGCATGTCTGAGAATGTTTTTATCCTTTTCTGCACCATATGCATGGTCACACGCACGTGCGACCAATCATCGAGCGCGATGCAGGAGAACTTTTCCATGAATCTTTGTCGGTGCCATATGCCTCCTCGCCTTTGTCTCGCACACGTGAATGATCTCGTGTTCATGCATGATAGACATGACATATGTGTTGTTATGCTTGCCCCCCTTGATGGCCTGCCAAATAGCTTCTTAAAATGTACGAGAAAAACTTACTTCTAATTTTTTTGTTACAAAATTCTCTTTGTATATTGCATGCAATGTGCACGTCTTTTTTTAATGAATATCGGTGCAAAATGTACGTACTGTGCATGGCGATTGGCTACGCGTGTCTGAGAATGTTTTTATCCTTTTCTGCACCATATGCATGGTCACACGCACGTGCGACCAATCATCGAGCGCGATGCAGAAGAACTTTTCCATGAATCTTTGTCGGTGCCATATGCCTCCTCGCCTTTGTCTCGCACACGTGAATGATCTCGTGTTCATGCATGATAGACATGACATACGTATTGTTATGCTTGCCCCCCTTGATGGCCTGCTAAATAGCTTCTTAAAAGGTATGGAAAAAACTTACTTCTAATTTTTTTGTTACAAAATTTTTGGTTGTTATATTTCGATCCCATGTATTGACAATGATATATCAATTATTCTATAAATAAAATATTAAAAATAAAATATTTTTTTTAAAAAAATTAATCAAAACAACTAAAAGCTAAAATAAATTTTTAATAAAAGTTTGAAGTCCAAAAATACATTCTAGCCATAAATGTACTACATAAACCATGGATAGAATGTCAAGGGTGCCTGAACAAAAACAAATAATGGCGTCAAATATTTGGGTTATTGGACCTACTCCATTCTTCTCTCAAAAAAATATTACACTTGATATTAAATTCCCATTAGAAAATGACACAAAATCCAGCTTTGTAGGGATGAGTATCATCACCTTGGTTGCTAGAAACCGGAGATGAGATAAGGGCGATATGTCAACTCCGGTGTGCGTTTATTATGTTGGAAATTTTGTTAGGCGTTTCAGCTGGGGGTATGACGCTTCCCTCTCTTTATAAAGTAGGAATTTACTGACTAATGCTTCCAATCACCGCTAATATGATAGTTGACTCCTACTGCTCAACCAATCATCGGCATTAAACTCATTATTAATAATAAACTTATTTAATGGTCATTGTTACCATAAAAGTTCTTATTACATTCCAGATATAATATAATATTTATGACCATGCATGATTATATTTTATTGCCTATTATATAATAATTATTATAACACATATTATATATATATATATATATATATATATATATATATATATATATATATATATATATATATATATATATATATGGCTATAATATTGCATTGCATTTAATAACTATTGTTATAATGCCATATTAATTGAGTAAAAGTATTACATTTCTCTTTTATGATTATAAAAAATTATCATACTATTATCAAAATATTACTATAATAATTATTGTTGTTATGTTATTACTATGATGATCATAAGACATTTACTTATTTTTACTATTATTATTACATTATAATGATATATATATAGCAGTTATTATTATTATCTAATAATCTTTTTTTTGGCACATATTTAAGCCAATGCATGGCATAGGCTTGAGCTAACTTTTAACCCTCAAAAACCATAAGAACAGTTCATAACAAACAACAACGCTGCTAAAATATTTAACATTGTCTGATGTACGTAGAGATATGTAAATTTTATTGCATGGCATCGCAACCGAGCTGAGGTTGAGCCTTGAACTGACTGCTGCGGCGGTTTGGACCATCTTATTTGTGTCAGCATTTCCAGAGTGAGCATCGTCTGAGAAGTAGAGATGGCAGACTATGAAGCTGCCCTCTGCTGTCCTCTACAAAGTACAAACAGGTGCTGGCCCTAAGAGCACAAAAGGCCGTAAGCCGTAGTTAATTAATTAATAATCTGGTGAACTCCACAGCAGGTGGACACACTCCACATTACTAACAAAATCGCAATGGAGGCTTAAAACATGGAGTAAGCAAGCCAGGCACGTATTATGCATGTAGAAGTGAAGTCTGGTCACGCAATCGAAATGCACCCACACTCTTCCAGCAACAATCCTCGGGTGGTGAACATTTAAAAAAAAAAAAAAAAAGAAAAGAAAGGAAAAGAAAAAAGAGAGAAGAAAACAGGAGATTAGCTAGCGTATCAGCAACAATACATAGAATCCTCTGCTCATGGTGATATAAGCATAACACACACCTTAAGGAGGAGGATCCTTACAATATGGAGAAGAAGACACTGCCTTTAAAACTTCTACTCTCAAAAAACTCTAGATGCAATGCAACTGATGCGCAAAAAAGCTATAACCCAAAGATATTTCCATTTGTGTTTTAAAGTGATCTACAGTGAAAAATCCCTTATTTGAAAGATATGCCTCATCATTGCCCCCATCAAAATCAGGTAAAACATTCACTTAAGGAGTGAGGTCCCATAGAAGATGAAAAGAGAAAAAAAAAAGTCAATATTAAATTCCCTACCATCCCTCTCAAATGCCACTAGTTAACTTTTTTAAAAAAAAATTCATCTCCATTCATCAAAATATCTTATTCCTTAGCCACATTCACAAGAGATCCCACAAACATGAGAACACTATGTTTTTCTAAAATAATTATTTTAGGCTGGAAGCATGGAAGAATGCATGCACAATCCCATGATTAGAAAGAGCAGGTTGTGGGTGTGACCCCCAAGAAGTGGCAATTCCTCAGGCACAAGTTCAGCCAGTATTTAAACATATCCAGTTTTACTAGCAATAAAGCACCACTCTTATGTTGGTAAGAATTCCATTCAAATAAAGATAAAAGTAAAGACAAAGGCATACACTTCCTAAGCTATTTGCCCCACAAAATGATCTGATGAAAACAAGAGAACACCCCACTACAAATAGATGTCCAATTTCCAGTTCTTCCATTCATCAGCCATCTTTATATGCTGGAGCTAATCTGGTCCCAGATACATTTAGGTAGTGTTTGAAATAGGGGATAAGAAGTGATATCCAAGGGATATCCCCTCTTATTCCCAAAAGCCATAACTATAAGGGATAACTGAGAATAAAATTAACCAAAGGGATAATTCATGGTTAACCATGGTTAACCATGGAATATCCCCTCAATTTATTCCCTATAAAATGCAGGAATAGCTGGTTATCCCTCCAAATAAGAGTAAAAAAAGTTATCCTATGGATTTACCTTTTTGCATTTGATATGATCAATGGGATAGCTAAAGGATATCCCTAGGGATAACCAGGGGATAAACTCTATCCCGTACACTTATCCATGGATAATATTTTTCTATCAAACACTACCTTAGCAACTCTTCTTACTCCTTTGAACATCTTAGCCAGAAAACTGTCCTTGCATTTCAGGCATTAACCACACTCTGCCTGGCAAAATCCCTCTTTCAGAGGAGTGAAACAAGCCCTGCCTAAGTTGTCAATTTGCCCTTTTTCAGTTCTTGTGGATCCAGGAACAATAATTAACCATTGTGTTTCTAAATAAACATTCAATGGCCGGGAACTACATAGTTAACAAAAATGAAAAAAGAAACATCATCTGAGTTTATATTGTTCTGCAATTGAAACATATCAAGCATTCAATGGATAGGGAACGCTACTGGTTATGTAAGGCATAATTACCAAAAATATGCAAAGATAGAACTTACAAATGCAACATAGCCACAAGATAGCAGTTCATATATTTCATAACTAAAGATTTTCAAGTCCCCATAAGTTAGAAAATACAAGTACCAGAAGTTTTATAACATAATAGTTTCTCTTTAAACCCAGACCATCATCCAATAACCTTGCCTAAAAACCATGCCCATATCCAAAGCTGCAAACTTTTAACAGGTTTTCAACGTATCATTCCAGGTGTTAGGGTTGATGACCCATTCCTGCTCATTGAGAGCATCAGCATGGGATGAAATCAATTGATGCATATCGAGCCCCATGTCGTCATCGGTCACGACAGATGATAAACCGTTCGAGATCTCTCCGTTGTCGTTATTGTGCCGGTCAAGGGCCACCGTAGTTGCAGGCATTGCGGGCGCGATCGCTATTGCTGGCACCGTCGACACTGTGGCTATGTCGCCATGCGCAGGACCGATCTTGTTTGTTGCTTCGCCACTCATCTCTATTCCTGGATGAAGAATGGTCAGCGAGAAACCAATGGCGATCGTAGAACAATGTTCTAGAGTCAGTGAGAAACTAATGGTGATCGTAGAACAATGTTCTAGAGTTAGTGAGAAACCAATGGCATCATAGAACAAAAGGTCTCTTTTAGAACATTGTTTCACATGCAACTATGTCCTTATAGAGGCCACCAATGATGCTGGTGCATTCAAGTATAGTTAGAAGTAAAATAAGGAAAGTTTGATAATTATGAGCAGAAGGATGTTAGGCAGCAACCCAGCAATGTAGAGTTACAATTAAGGTTGGAATTTGATTCTTGTCAAACTTTTTTACCCCTTTCTCCAGTGCTCTGGGCCCATACTCCAGGAACAATGAAAATTTAGACAGATATTCAATGACTGCTGAACTATGGCTTTGTTGGTGAGTTCAAACAAGCATACAAACATGAAGTAGCCTCCAGGAGATAATAATAAATTGTTGAGGCTAAAGAAGTGAAGAGAGGACCGAGAAGGCATCAATGAGAGAACCAAAAACAGCCATCGTTCTGAAATTCCTTCATCATCTTCACGGAGCCAAGACCATTAAATAGTTTAACAAGTGAATGGGAATAGAAGAGGTCATTAACTGATTGATAACAGCCCCTCAAAAAAAAAAAAAAAAAAAAAAAAAAAAAAAAAAAAAAAGAAAAAAAAAGAAAGCAAATTTTAGACTTCATGGACTCGCAACATTAAAATAAAGAGAGAAACCTAAATATACCATATTAACAGAACACATAGGAATTCAGACGGAACGGGAAGTACTTATCACGGATGATAATAAAACATGAATCAATGATTAAAAATCACAGAATAGTTTACAAGATGGACATAGATAAATAAAGACGAAAACTTTATGCGCATTGCCATCTGAATCCCGTTACTTAATGATCGACTCTTACTGCATTGAAAGATAATATTATCATCTGATATAATGACCAAAACTTTCACCACAAGCCACCAAAAAGGGAGATAACCTTACCATGAATGGAATAGTCGGAGCCGTCCGGCATACTGAAAGATTCCAGAACTGAGCCCTGAGCGGGCAAGAAAGTGCTGCCTTTGCTGACGTCGCCGTTAGCACCAAGGTTGCCGTGCCAATTCCCGTCCTGTCCTCCGGCGGCAGGCACCAGTTCAGATGGCAGGTTTACCCTCAGACGTTGCGCTTCCCGTACAACGTCGTCCAGAAGTCCAGTGCGCTCCGACGACCGCAGCATGTCAAAGCCGTCACTGCTGCCGCCGCCGCCGCCGCCAACCGTCACCCCCAGCATTTGGCTTGAAGGGAGCTCGCCCATGAAGGGCACCTGAGTGAAGCAAGGAGGTGGATTCAGATCGAAGCTCCCCAAGTTGTGAGGCAATGGCTGTTGAAGCTGCGGCTGAAGCAGAGGGCTCTGCGAAGCAGGGAAGGAAACGGAAAGTTGCTGGGCAAGAGCCAGCGAGTGCGGCGATTGAGGGGAAGACAGCAGGGATTGGAAGGAGAAGCCGCTCGAGAATTGGTTCTGGGCAAGGAGAGAAAGGGACGGCGAGAAAGCCGCCGCCGTCGCCGGAGAAGGAGAGGACGGGAAGGTGATCGGCTCCTGCAACGAAAGCGGGGGAGGGCGCAACGGGGATGGGAGAGCGGAAGCGGGAGCTGGCGGGAGCGTAGGAGGAAGAGGAGGTGGAGGTGGAGCAGGGACAGGCGGGAGCGTAGCAGGAAGAGGAGGTGGAGGTGGAGGTGGAGGTGGAGCAGGGACAGGCGGGAGCGTAGGAGGAAGAGGAGGTGGAGGTGGAGCAGGGACAGGCGGGAGCGTAGGAGGAAGAGGAGGTGGAGGTGGAGGTGGAGGTGTAGGTGGAGGTGGAGCAGGGACAGAAGAGGCAGAAGAGGAGTTGGCGGAAGGATGGAGGTGGTAGCCATGGCGAAGCAAGAACTCCCGATGCATCTCCGGCGTGTAGGGAGGAAGGCCTCCCGGCAGCCGCTTCTTCAGCCGCGTGTTCCAGTAGTTCTTGATCTCATTATCAGTCCTCCCCGGTAACTACAACAAAAAAAAATAAAAAAAAAATAAAAAAAAAAACAAAAAAAAAAACGACATGCATTCAAGTGAATGTATGAGGAAAGGAAGGAAGAAGATAAAGAGAAGATAAAAGAAAAAGAAGAAGAAGTAGTACATAGGTGGTCATCTGGGCCCACTTGTTGCCGATCTCAGCGTGGAGGTGGATGACGAGGAGCTCCTCCTCGCGGCTGAAGGGGCCCTTCTTGAGGTTGGGGCGGAGGTGGTTGGTCCAGCGGAGGCGGCAGCTCTTGCCGCAGCGATTGAGGCCTTGATGCTTCTGCACCGCATTCCAGTTGCCCTCCCCGTGCTTCTTCACGTACTCCCTCAGGATCGCGTCCTCCGCCGCCGTCCACGACCCCTTCTTAAGCGCCACCGGAGCCAGCGGCGCCACTTCCTTGGCCGCTGCCGATGACCCCTCCTCCCCTCTTCGGCTTTTCATCTCGCCACCTCACCACCGTCACCCCACCCTTCCTCTCCCTCTCTTTAATACCAACGAGTTGGCCGGTGGTGGGCTATATTCCAAATATACCCCTGGAACGAAGAGGGAGAAGGCCAGATCTTTTTCTCTCCTTCTATGACCTATTTGTCGCCTTCCGTTCTAAGAAAGACGATGAAGGAAGACTGGGATCGATGAGTCGGTGACGGCAACATGAATTGCTCTATCGAACTCGCGTTGCTCGCATAATTCAATTTCTTTTTGGACTCTTCCAGGACTTATTAATTCTTTTTTTTTTTTGGGATTTTATAAAACATCAAAATATAGAATTCTTTTTAATTTTTTTCTCTAAAGAAATAGAATCTCATTTCTTTTCGATGCGGGAATCGGATGGATGGGTCGAGGCTAGAAGACGATGGTGCGAAGGATGATCAAGTAAAGCGGTCGACTGAAATCATTAGACGACGCGAACGAGAGAGAGAAAGAGAGAGATGCTGTGTGAGAGGAGCACCGTCGGTGGGCCCGCTCTCTAAACCGAGATTTGGATAGTTTCGGCCACGTTATAATCCAGCAATTTCCATTACAGCTTTAATGCGATTTTAATCTTTAATTGAGAAGGTGGACCACCGTCGGCGGGGACTGGGCGTTCCTCGCTGCCCCAAGCTCGTCTGCTAGCTTGGCCTTTCACTTGCTTTGCTGTACACCATGCAAACAATGTGCCCTCCCCTCCCTCTCCTTTTCCTATCCTTTGTCCTCGACTCGTATTAAATCAACTATTTGCGAATTTAACAATAATTACGTATAATTTAATTCTATTTTTAAGATTTCCCTGAGCTAGCAGCGCAAATATATCACACCGTCGGTCCGGATATTCGGGGGACCCGTCCGGCCCGCCCAGCCGATCCTGGCCGTCTGATCGATGGAGTTTGGCGCTTATGGATGGATGGATGGGGTGCAGCGTTGTTCGCGACCGGGAGATACGGATAAAACGGCATGGCACGCACAACCAGCATTTTTTCTCAAGATATAAGAAATTTAGAAAATAAAATATTAAAATTTGGATTTTTTCGTTCGGCTTTTTTGTTTTGGAGTAATGTTTACAGCTAAATTTGATTAGAAGTATTAGATCTTCTCGTTCACATGTAAACTCTAGCCTCATCAAATGCCCATTTTCTAAATCTGGACTCAGAAGTCAAAATATTGCATCATATTCAAGTTGGTTTAGCAAGATAAGAGCTTGCATTGCATCCCTAATCAAAAATAAATGTAGAATATTTTATTCTTTCGCAGCGAGTAATATACAATTAGTCTACAAAAAGATAAAGTCCACATAAATGTCATTGAATCAAGCCATCCAAGCATGATAATATTTTCCTTTTGCTTGATGTATTTTGCTCCCTTTTTTTTTTTTTTTTTTTCCTTTGTGATTATGTTACATATTCCCATTCAGGTATTGCGTGCAATCCAATTCAAAAATTTTTGTTGCATTCACATTTAATTATTGCCATATAAAAAGTAAATTTCAACAAAAAAAAAAAAGATAGGCAAAAATGAGAACATTTAAATATTTTTATTGAAGTTGATGGTTAATTTATGTTTTTTTGCATAGAATTTGACATTTTTAACTTCTTGTGAGGAAAACATTTCCGAACGTCTACTTTGAAGATTTGGTCTCAACAAGGTCTTAAGAATTTTGAAACCATTTTATTTCTAATCCTTCCTCTTGCTCTACTTAATATTTTATACTTAATATTTTATACTTAATATTTAATCTCATATTAGCTATATATTAGATTAGCAAAAAATAACTTACTGGCATTTTTGAAAGGTTTAAATTGTGATAAATAGTATCAAAATAGATTCAATTTATGGCTCATATGTAGAATAAAGAATGACTCAAATGAACTCTATATGTTTTTGATTGAATTTAAATATTATTTTAGATATGAATCCTAAATAATAATACCTTGGCTAACATTCTCTTATAAGGTTGATAAGATATAATAAAGATAAATGTTTGAATTGATTAGATTTAGATACTAATTTCTATATGAATCCTAAATAATGACTCCTTTTCTAAAACTTTATGATAAGGTTTAGATTGCAACAAGAGGTTTACGGTACAAAATTTTTTAAATAAGTTAAAGAATGACTTGTGGCTGAATAATATTGGATGGATTCTTTGGCTTAGGTCAAGGAAAAAAAAACATCAAGCATAATTCAAAATATTTTCATTATTTATGAATATTATTATAATTTATCATTGAATTCACAAGCCAAACCTGGTAGACTTCATCAACTTTCGGCATGCAATTAAAAGAATTGAAAGGAACTTTTTCAGAAAAAGAAATAAGTTGTATTGATTCCTTTAAATTCCCTCTAATATATCTATGAAAAATACTTGTTGTATCATAAGTACGTATAGAATGTACGAATTGATTGTACTTTTATACCGTCATGCATTCGAATAAATTTTTTCGTGCATTGTACGTATGACAATGACTAATTTATAAATATAATATATAGTTACTGCACCATCCTTTGGTGCAGTAAATCTTAAAAAAAAAAAAAAAAGCTTTAACGAGGCCATGAATCGAACGTAGTCCGCTTACCGTGGTTTATTTCATTAGTGACTGGAATCTTCCGAACGTACTGAAATGGTCAAAGCGTTCCCATTTGCGGAATCCTGGAATATTACGCACTGGCTTTGGTAACTTGATGCTTAAAGGTGGCGTCGTGGACGGGTTTTCAGTCTGGCACGTGGCTCCCTTCTAAACGGGTGCATTTTCGGTCCACCGGAAGTGAGGTGTCTTTGATTTTTAAACATATTTTTATTTATTTTATTTTTTAAAGGTGTTGAGCAATTAAAAATAAAATTAAAAATTAAAAACATAACTAAAAAATAACATAAAATTTAAAAATGTCATTTTTTTTTTTTATTCCACCCAAACATAGAGAGGATATATTAGAATGGTGTGTTTGAAAGATATCGAAGTAAATGATTTTTTTATTTACTTTTAAAAGATGCTTATAATAAAAATAAAAAAATATTTTTTTACTAAATATTTTTTAAAAAAATTTAAAAAATAAAAATATTAAATAATTTTAGAAAACAAATGCAGACTAAATTTTTGCGATAACATAGTCTTAAAGTCTATTTGCTCATAAAAATAATTTTTTTTTCTCTCCTCTTTTTTTTACTTTTTTTGGGTACAGTCGGGTGATCACACCAATTTAGGATGAGTCAAACCCAATATATCGGAATACAATATCTGAGATAGAATAATAGGGCAAGGGTCACCCTGCTTCCAGCTCCAAAAGTCAGAGTGATATGCCACTCTAGCAGCTATCCAATCCGCAGCTGAATTGGCTTCCCTATAGATATGCCGAATCTGGGCGCTGTCAGCACCCTGGAGAAGAGATAGGATATCAATGATCAGGGGGATGGACGACAGATAGTCAATAGACTCCTGACGGATCCAGCTGATAACCGTCGCAGAATCACCCTCAATAATAAGCCTTTGAATACCCAGGCTCTGAAAGGCATAAGAAATACCGGCCCACGCCGCATACAGTTCAGCAAGGGAAACAGTAGAGTCAAGCAATCCAAATCCGCCAGCCGCGAGCATCATGCCATCCGACCCCCTGATCACAAAAGCTGATCCCGCATATCTACCGCGAAAACTCCCATTGTAGTAACCCGGTTTAGATGAACCAGGTTTGGTTCAGATGAACCAGGTTCTAGCCTGTTGGTTTTCCCTGGCTGACGCTTCGCTTCAGGTGAAGCGTTTAGTCTTCGGGAACTCCCAAACCGAGGTGTCGTACATGTGATTAAAATGTGAAGGAGGAGGACTCCTTCCTTCATCCTGGCGCGCATCATTCTCAGGCATGTCCCCCTGCCACAGAGAGAAAAAGAGAGAGAGAGAGAGAGAGAGAGAGAGAGAGAGAGAGAGACCTGAGAGAGAGAAAGAGCCTGGGAAGAGAGAGAGAGTGCAGGATCGGCACAGTGAACCGTGCCGATCCTTGGTTCGGGCCCGGCGGCGTGCCCATTGCCTGGCCGGGCCTAAGAGTTGGCCGGTGATCTCCACCGGCGCCGGACGTGCGTCCGGTGGAGGTCCGGCCGGCCTTGGTGGCCGGCCGTGCCGCTGGCACCGAGCGCACAGTGCGGAGCAAGAAGAGAGAAAGAGAGGGAGAGAGAGAAAATTAAGGAGAGAGAGAGGGAGGCCGGCCGCCGCCGCAGCCGGCTCTGGTCCGGCCAACGGCGGCCGGACCGACTCCAATTTGGCCGGAATTGACGCTGACATAGTAAATTTCACGCGGGAGCAAGAAGAGAGAAAGAGAGAGAGGGAGAGAAATTAAGAGAGAATGAATGGGAAGGAGGCCGGCTGCGCGGCGGCCGGCTTCGGCGGTCGGGCCAGACGGGATTAGGCCGGCGGCGGCCCTGGCCGCCGGTCGGATGGTGTCCCCTGTTTCGGGCGAAACAGGGGAGCAGGGATGGAGGCTTGGCCATGGACCGGCTGGGCCGGCCTGGTTTGGGCCTATTGGACCGTGCTGCGAGCAGTTTTGGGGCTAGTTTTTGGGCCCCGTAACGGGCCGAGATTAGCAAGAAAATTATATGGCTAGAATCTGGGTTAATTCTAGTTTCTTGGGATATTTTTACTTCCCCAATTGGGTGTGTATAGTGGGAGATATTCGAGCCCAAAGTTGGGCCCGTGAACTAGTCTGGGTAGGGTCTTAAGGGTCATTTTATTAATTAGATTTCAGTGAATTAATTATGTACATTGATCCTGTAGGTGCCCAGACATCTGATTAGTTGTGCATCATTTGGATTTTGCGTAGGAGGTAAGTAAGACTATTATGCAAATTTAATAATTATTTAATTAATAAATTGAGTATATACAGTTTGCATGCATTTTTATAAATAAGAAGAAAATAGAAATTATCTGAATTGTCTATGTAGCATGGAACTGTGGATTACAAATGAACAATTATATGATTATAGTGATTGGTAATATTGTAAGAAATGATTTATTGATGTATATGCCAGAAATATGATTGCCTGTACGATATGTTTATATTGAGATGACTATATGCATTTTCTAGTACTATGCAAACCACTGTGAGGTAATGTGAGATACAGATGCATGATGTAATTGTGATGAAAATGTTAAATAGATTTATATGGGTCGCCGCGGTTCTCCTTTACTATGGCCCCACACATTGTGTTCTGTTATGATATGGCCACACACACTGGAGATGTATTCTGTTATGATATGGCCCCACACATTGTAGACGTGTTCTGTTATGATATGGCCACACACACCGTAGAGTGTGTTCTGTTATGGTATGGCCCCACATGTCTTACAATGTGTTCTGTTGATTTTCATATGGCCACATACATCGTAGAGTGTGTTCTGTTATGGTATGGCCCCACACATCGTACAATGTGTTCTGTTGATTTTATATGGCCACACATCTGGAGGATGTGCTCTGATTGAGGTATTGCAGGGCCGTGGGACACATAGGAAATCTATAATTACATAAACAGTGAGTTTGCTAGAATGCATATCCTGATGCTTATCGAATGTTCAATTTATGTTAAGTTGACAAAATGCATATGTTGATAGCATGTTAAATATAATTCAAGTATGATATGATTGTATAATAGGCTTACTTATTGAGTGTAAACTCATTAAACCTTCACAATGTTTTTCAGAGCCTCAGGGTTGATGATGGATATTCGGAGTTGATGGAGCTTCTAATAAATAAAATAAGAACCATTATTGTGTAATCCTATTATGTTTGTGTGTAGGGCTTGTTGTAGCCCAACTTTATTAGCATGACTTGGGTGTAGGGTTTGAAACCCAAAACTTATAACTATCATTTATATTATGGTTGGTTTTCATATTTATTGCCCCATTTGAATCGTATATCAAATTTTTAAGACGCCTTGCGTGCCGGCACGCGGCGGGTTGTCACCCTAGCCCAATATTTGGGTCTGGGGCGTGACAGCTTTAGTGGTATCAGAGCCAGGTTATTGACCTTAGGATCACATACATGATGACACCCTAGGCAAACAAATAGGTTGACATTGAGACAATTATCACTTTATATGAATTTCAAACCTTATGTTTTGAAGCCTGATATGAAAAGTTTGATCATGATTTTATAATAACTAATTTATCAGGAGATAGTAATGGCTCGCACTAGGAGCCAACAAAATGATGAGGGCTCCCAGGTTGGAAATGTTGGTCAACCAGGAGGTCAGGATGCTACTGGAGGTGCTGCCCCTGTCAACCCTGTTGGGACTGATCATCAGCGACTCCAGACCGAGATGCTTCAGGTTCTATCGGTATGGCACAGTCGATGCGGGACATGCAACAACAAATTCATCAGGCTTTATCCTCTCAGTCTGCCATTCCTGCTCCGCAGACTCAGCCTACTCCCACTGTTCCGCACAGCCTACCCTATTGTCCTGCAGCCTGCTTCCACTATGCCACAGACTCTATTTGTCCCTCCTGCTCCACAAATTCAGTCCACTGTACCTACTACTCATTTCACACCATTGACCCAGCCTACTCCACCTCAACCCTGGGTAGGGATTGGCCGTAGCTTTGCAGATTTCAAGAAGTTTGCCCCTGCTCCTTTCTCTGGTTCTAGCAACCCTATTGATGCTGAGAGATGGGTGCGAGATATGGAGAAGGCTTTTATGGCCCATGGTAGTCAGGAGTTGGAGCGGATCAGATTTGCTACTTATCTTCTCCAGGGGAGGCTTATGACTGGTGGTAGTTGAGGAGCAGCGTCGGGGTGGTCAGGTTATTTCTTGGGGAGAGTTTAAGGAGGTATTCTTTGACAAGTACTTTCCCAGGAGTGTACAAAGAGGATGGAATCAGAATTTCTTAAGTTGGAGCAAAGGAATCTTTCTGTGGCCCAATATGAAGCTGAGTTCACCAGATTGGCCCGCTTTGCTCCAAGTATTGTGACTAATGAAATGGCCAAGATCACCAGATTTACAGAGGGACTGCGACCCAGACTGATGCAGGCAGTCAATGCATTTGAGCTTCATTCCTATAGTGCTGTGGTGAATAAGGCCTTGGTAATTGAGAGAGATATGAATACAGTTCAGAGGGATTGGGAGCAGCAGAGGAAGAAAAAGGGGCCTATTGCGGGCCAACCCCCAACCCAGGTCAAGAAGAGAGGTGCACAGCAGGCCCCAGCAGGACAAGGAATAGAGAGACTCGTTGCCTTCGCTGTGGGAGTTTTCACCCAGGAAGGCCTTGCCGTGGTGTGACTGGTGCCTGCTACCTCTGCGGGAGGACTGATCACAAAATGGCTACCTGTCCCCTTCAGAAGACTCAGCAGCCTCTTCTAGTCAAGGGTTGATTCAGCAGCAGCAGCCACCGAGGACCCAGGGAGGTCTTCAACCTCACTCAGCAGGATGCTGCCGCTTCTAATTCTGTGGTGACAGGTATACCATTTAAATACATACTAGTATAATACTTATCTAGTGCAATGTATTGGTAATTACTAGAACATTAGATTAAATGTTAAATCTTTATGTTAAAACAAAATTTACTTATATCCAGGAATGATTAAAGTAGGCACTGCTTATGCTCAAACACTTAATTGACCCGGGTGCCACGCATTCATTTATATCTGACACCTATCTTAGCAAGAATGCATCATTGACACCTGAATCTCTAGACCATGAGTTGCATATTGCCTTTCCAAATGGTGATATTATGAAAGTTGGCACAGTATGCAAATCCTGCTTGATTATCATTGAGGATAGGAGGTTGAATGCTGATCTCATTGTCCTTCCACTGAAATTCTTTGATGTTATCCTTGGCATGGATTGGTTAGCCTCCTATCATGCTTCAGTAGACTGTTTCAGGAAGATTGTCAACTTCAAAATTCCAAATCAGCTGAATTCAGTTTTACTGGTGGTCAGTCACACTAGCCTCAGTGTTCATTTCAGCGCTACAGGCTGGAAAGTATTTGATGAGTGGTGGTCAAGGATTTCTTGCTGTTGTTAAGGACCTTCAAAAGAAGAGACCAAGTTGGAGGATATTCCCATAGCTCGAGAATTTCCAGATGTCTTCCCTGAGGATTTGACTAATTTACCTCCTGATCGGGAAGTCGAGTTCTCTATTGATCTAGTTCCTGGAACTGGGCCTATATCAAAGGCCCCTTACCGTATGGCCCCGGCTGAGCTAAAAGAACTGAAGATCAACTGCAGGAGCTCCTAGATCGAGGATTTATTAGACCCAGTGCTTCTCCTTGGGGTGCTCCAGTTCTATTTGTTAAGAAGAAGGATGGCAGTCTTCGACTCTGCATTGATTACCGGGAAATCAATAAGGTAACAGTGCGAAATAAGTACCCTCTGCCAAGGATTGACGACTTGTTTGATCAACTTCAAGGAGCCCGATATTCTCAAAGATTGATCTTAGGTCCGGGTACCATCAGCTTAAAGTCAAGGAGGGGATGTACCAAAGACAGCATTTAGAACCAGATATGGCCACTATGAGTTCTTGGTGATGCCGTTTGGGTTAACTAATGCCCCAGCAGCATTCATGGACTTGATGAACAGAATTTTTAAGCCATATCTGGATCAGTTTGTGGTGGTTTTCATTGATGATATTCTGATATATTCCAAGAGCCATAAGGAGCATGAGGACCACCTGAGGATTGTGCTACAGATTCTTAAGAGAAGAAGCTTTATGCCAAGCTGCAGAAGTGTGAATTTTGGTTGGATCAAGTATCTTTCTTGGGTCATATAATCTCTAAAGATGGTGTATCTGTGGACCCGAAAAAGATTGAAGCTATCATTAGCTGGAGCCGACCTTCCAATGTGGCAGAAGTCAGAAGCTTCTTGGGATTAGCCGGGTATTACCGAAAATTTGTGGAAGACTTCTCTCGCATTGCTCTACCCCTAACTCGCTTAACCCAAAAGCGAGTGAAGTTTGACTGGACAGTGGAGTGTGAGGAAAGTTTCCAGGAGTTAAAGCAGCGCCTGGTGTCAGCTCCCATTCTTGTTCTTCCAACAGGATCTGAAGGTTTTACACTATATACTGATGCCTCTCGAAAGGATTGGGATGTGTTTTGATGCAGAATGAAAGAGTGATAGCTTATGCCTCCAGACAACTGAAACCTTATGAGCAGAATTATCCTACTCATGATCTGGAATTGGCTGCTGTGGTTTTTGCTCTGAAGATTTGGCGGCATTATCTATATGGAGTGTCGTGTGATGTGTATACAGATCATAAGAGTCTAAAATACATCTTCACACAGAAGGAGCTCAATTTAAGGCAGAGGAGGTGGTTGGAACTATTGAAGGATTATGACCTGAATCTACAGTATCATCCTGGGAAGGCCAATGTAGTAGCTGATGCCTTGAGCAGAAACCTCTTCTGAGTTAGCTGCTATGATTACCTCCCAGCCTCACGTATTGAAGGATCTGGAGAAGTGGGAGGTTGGTCTGAGAGTACAGCAGTCTGATGGACTTGTTGCAGCACTTGTACTCCAGCCGACCTTAGTTGACAGAATCAAGTCCTCCCAGATGGAAGATCCAGATCTACAAAGGATTAAAGAAGTGGTACAGTCAGGAGTTCAGAATGAATTTTATGTAATGGATGATGGATCCCTGAAATTTGAAGGAGACTTTGTGTGCCAAACAATGAGGAGCTAAAGGCTGAAATTTTGAAAGAGGCTCACTACTCTCCCTATACTGTGCATCCAGGTGGCACTAAGATGTACAGAGACTTAAAGGAAATTTTTGGTGGAAAGGCATGAAGAGGGAGATTGCTCAGTATGTGGCCAAGTGCTTGGTGTGTCAGCGAGTGAAAGCCGAGCATCAAAGGCCTGCGGACCTCTTCAGTCTCTGATGATTCCACAGTGGAAATGGGAAAAGATTACAATGGACTTTGTGACTGGTCTGCCCAAAACTCCTAAGAGCAACGATGCAGTTTGGGTCATTGTGGACAGACTAACAAAATCAGCTCATTTCCTACCTTTCAGAGTTGGGGTCTCTAGTGAAAGATTGGCTAATTTGTATATTGAGCAGATCGTGAGACTCCATGGTGTTCCGTATCTATTGTATCAGATAGAGATACCAGGTTTGTGTCCCAGTTTTGGAAGAGCCTTCATAAGGCCATGGGAACCAAACTAAACTTCAGTACAGCCTATCATCCCCAGTCAGATGGACAATCAGAGAGGACCATACAGATTTGGAGGACATGTTGCGAGCCTGTGTGATGGACTTGGGTGGAGCTTGGGATAACCACTTACCTTTGGTGGAGTTTGCATATAATAATAGTTACCAAGCCAGCATCCAGATGGCTCCATTTGAAGCTCTGTATGGTAGGAGGTGCAGATCTCCTATATGTTGGGATGACGTGGGGGAAAGGAAATTGCTAGGCCCTGAGCTGATTCAGCAACAGTAGATAAGGTGCATTTGATCAGGGAGCGTCTTCGTACAGCTCAGAGCAGGCAAAAAGCTATGCTGATGTCAGAAGAAGGGAATTGGAATTCAGGTTGGGGATCATGTCTTCTTAAGGGTATCACCAACCAAAGATGTGATGAGATTTGGGATTAAAGGAAAGCTGAGTCCACGTTATATTGGACCTTTTGAGATCTTGAGCAGAGTTGGAGAGGTTGCTTACAGCCTGGCACTGCCTCCGATTCTATCTGGGTACACAATGTTTTTCATGTATCTATGCTGAGGAAGTATATCTCTGACCCCAGTCATGTCATAGCATATGAGCCTATACAGTTGAGGAAAGATTTATCATATGAGGAGCATCCTTGCGTATCGTGGACCGCAAAGATCAGGTTCTGAGGCGGCGTACCATTCCCTATGTCAAGGTGCAATGGAGTAATCATTCTGAGAGGGAGGCTACTTGGGAACTGGAGGAAGAAATGAAAAAAAGTATCCACAATTATTTGAAGGTAATTTATCTATCTTAGATTGTTGACTTTTGAGATTTATAGTATACCAATTTCGAGGCCGAAATTTTTATAAGGAGGGGAGGATGTAGTAACCGGTTTAGATGAACCAGGTTTGGTTCAGATGAACCAGGTTCTAGCCTGTTGGTTTTCCTGGCTGACGCTTCGCTCCAGGTGAAGCGTTTAGTCTTTGGGAACTCCCGAACCGAGGCGTCGCACAGGTGATTAAAATGTGAAGGAGGACTCCTTCCTTCATCCTGGCGCGCATCATTCTCAGGTATGTCCCCCTGCCACAGAGAGAAAAAGAGAGAGAGAGAGAGAGAGAGAGAGAGAGAGAGAAAGAGAAGAGAGAGAGAGAGTGCAGGATCGGTGAACCGCCGATCCTTGGTTTGGGCCCGGCGGTGCCCGCGCCTGCCGGGCCTGAGTTGGCCGGTGACCTCCACCGGCGCCGGACGTGCGTCCGGTGGAGGTCCGGCCGGCCTTGGTGGCCGGCCGTGCCGCCGGCACCGAGCGCGCAGTGCGGAGAAGAAGAGAGAAAGAGAGGGAGAGAGAGAAAATTAAGGAGAGAGAGAGAGGGAGGCGGCCGCGCGGCGGCCGGCTTGGTCCGGCCAACGGCGGCCGGACCGACTCCAATTTGGCCGGAATTGACGCCGGCACAGTGAATTTCACGCGGGAGCAAGAAGAGAGAAAGAGAGAGAGGGAGAGAAATTGAGAGAAGAATGGGAAGGAGGCCGCGGCCGGCTCCGGCCCGGCCTCCGGTGGCCGGGCCGGACG
This sequence comes from Calamus simplicifolius, assembly GCA_900491605.1. NCBI lineage: Eukaryota > Viridiplantae > Streptophyta > Magnoliopsida > Arecales > Arecaceae > Calamus > Calamus simplicifolius. Next base: position 655,563 of record UESW01004146.1, read on the forward strand.
GGATTAGGCCGGCGGCGGCCCTGGCCGGCCGGATGGTGTCCCCTGTTTCGGGCAAAATAGGGGAGCAGGGTTGGAGGCTTGGCCATGGGCCGGCTGGGCCGGCCTGGTCTGGGCCTATTGGGCCGTGCTGCGAGCAGTTTTGGGGCTAGTTTTTGCCCCGTAACGGGCCAAGATTAGCAAGAAAATTATATGGCTAGAATCTGGGTTAATTCTAGTTTCTTGGGTATTTTTACTTCCCCAATTGGGTGTGTATAGTGGGAGATATTCGAGCCCAAAGTTGGGCCCATGAACTAGTCTGGGTAGGGTCTTAAGGGTCATTTTATTAATTAGATTTCAGTGAATTAATTATGTACATTGATCCTGTAGGTGCCCAGACATCTGATTAGTTGGTGCATCATTTGATTTTGCGTAGGAGGTAAGTAAGACTATTATGCAAATTTAATAATTATTTAATTAATAAATTGAGTATATACAGTTTGCATGCATTTTATAAATAAGAAGAAAATAGAAATTATCTGAATTGTCTATGTAGCATGAAACTGTGGATTACAAATGAACAATTATATGATTATAGTGATTGGTAATATTGTAAGAAATGATTTATTGATGTATATGCCAGAAATGTGATTGCATATATTTATATTGAGGTGACTATATGCATTTCCTAGTACTGTGCAAACCACTATAAGGTAATGTGAGATGCAGATGCATGATGTAATTGTGATGAAAATGTTAAATAGATTTATATGGATCGCCGCGGTTCTCCTTTACTATGGCCCCACACATTGTAGCTGTGTTCTGTTATGATATGGCCACACACACTGGAGATGTATTCTGTTATGATATGGCCCCACACATTGTAGACGTGTTCTGTTATGATATGGCCACACACACCGTAGAGTGTGTTCTGTTATGGTATGGCCCCACATGTCTTACAATGTGTTCTGTTGATTTTCATATGGCCACATACATCGTAGAGTGTGTTCTGTTATGGTATGGCCCCACACATCGTACAATGTGTTCTGTTGATTTTATATGGCCACACATCTGGAGGATGTGCTCTGATTGAGGTATTGCAGGGCCGTGGGACACATAGAAATATATAATTACATAAACAGTGAGTTTGCTAGAATGCATATCCTGGTGCTTATCGAATGTTCAATTTATGTTAAGTTGACAAAATGCATATGTTGATAGCATGTTAAATATAATTCAAGTATGATATGATTGTATAATAGGCTTACTTATTGAGTGTAAACTCATTAAACCTTCACAATGTTTTTCAGAGCCTCAGGGTTGATGATGGATATTCGGAGTTGATGGAGCTTCTAATAAATAAAATAAGAACCATTGCATTGGTGTAATCCTATTATGTTTGTGTGTAGGGCTTGTTGTAGACCAACTTTATTAGCATGACTTGGGTGTAGGGTTTGAAACCCAAAACTTATAACTATCATTTGTATTATGGTTGGTTTTCATATTTATTGCCCCATTTGAATCGTATATCAAATTTTTAAGATGCCTTGCGTGCCCGGCACGCAGCGGGTTGTCACCCTAGCCCAATATTTGGGTCTGGGGCGTGACACCCATCAAAGTTGATTTTGACAAACCCTAGAGGTGGGGGCTCCCAAGAAATAAAAACCGTATGCCGGTGCACTACCGAAGTAGCATGGGAGACCCAATGGCCAGGGTTAGCAAAATCAAGAGAGCTCTGATGGAAAGTATACTCAGTGGCTAAGGAGACAACAGACCTGAGGACCCGGAGGGAGAAAGCTGCCTCATCAGTGAACACAAGCTGGTTCCGGGATAACCAGATCTGGTACGCAATATAAGCTCACCTCGGAACCATCTGATAGACTCCATTCCACATAGCCTGCCTGATCAGACGAAGGAAGGATAAACACTGGGAATCCGAATCATGCTCCCAAGGACGCACCCCTGAGCTCTGCCAGATCTGTCTCGCTCTACTACATAAGAAGATAGCATGATCCACTGTCTCCTCCTCGGTACCACACAACGGGCGTATAGGCCTAATGCTCAAACCTCTCCTAGAGAGCAGGGAACAGGTAGGAAGAATACTCCAAGCTAGCTTCCATATGAACAGACACACTCTAGGGTGAATGGGAAGGTGCCAGATCCATGCCAAATCTATCACTTGCTGGGGCAGAGGCCGATAGATATCCACAAGGTCCCTCATAGAAGCCCGGGACGAACAAGATCTCCTCCAAACCCTAATATCATTAGTGGGACCCGGAATGAGAGGAAGAGAAGTAACACGACGGTAGAGCTTACCCCCGAAGAAGCAAGATACCGACGAGGAAAGCCAAGCATAATGATCCTGAGAAATAAGATCAGAGACTCTCATTCCATTAGGGATATCAGTGGTAACAAAAGTAGGACATCGAGACAGGGGAAGGTCAGTAATCCAGGCATCCTGGAGAACATCCACAAAGGTTCCATCACCAATCATCCAAGAAATGCAATCCAGGACAGCCGGTGCGTGCCGACAAACCTCTTTCCAGAAGGAGTGCCCATGGGAGGATTGAGGGGAAGCAGAATGATTCCAGTCACCATATTTGGCACGCATGAAGGAGTTCCATAAACAATGCGGATCAAGCAAGAACCGCGAGGCATGCCTAGCTATCAGAGCCTCCCGCTTGGCAATAAGAGACTGGATCCCAAGCCCACCCTCAGCAGTCGGCATACAGACAATATCCTAGCCAAGAAGATGAGCATCATGACCTTCCTGCATAGAGGCCCAAAGGAAGTCCCGAAAATATCTCTCAATCTTCCTCAAACATGTCAGCGGGATGGCAGCATTGGATAACAGATAGCGAGGAAGAGAAGATAACACTGAGCATAAGAGAGTGATCCGAGTCATCATAGAGAGCCCAGTAACCTGCCACCCATCCAGGCGATCGCGGACCCTCCTTTCCAGGACACTAAAGTTAGAAATCCGAGGCCTTCTTCCCGTGATAGGAATCCCAAGGTAGGACAGTCGATCAGCATGAATAGGAATACCCATAATTTGCAAGATAGATCCCCTGGCAATGGGAGACGTCTTCGGGCTGAAACATATCAAAGATTTATTAAGATTAATTTTCTAACCAGAAGCCCGACAATAATCCTGCAGAATGGTCACCAAAATGGAGGCATTACGAGTAGAAGCCTTCCCCAGAAGAATGCAGTCATCCGCAAACAGTAAGTGGGAAAGAGTGGGCCCAAGAGGATAAGCAGAATAGGGCGCAAAAGACGAATCTATCTGAGCCTGAGATAGCGCCCAGGACAGAGCATCAACAGAGAGTATAAAAAGGAAAGGGGAAAGAGGATATCCCTGCCTCAGGCCAACCTCAGAATGGAAGTAATCAGTCTGGCCTCCATTAATTAGGAGAGAGAAAGATGGCCGTGAACACATGCCATAATCCAAGCAATAAAGAGGTCGTCGAAGCCAAACTCCTGAAGGGTACAACGTAGAAAGTTCCAACTCAATCTGTCATAAGCTCTCTCCATGTCAAGCTTGACAGCTATGAGACTCTGATGACTAGAAGCACGCTGCAGATCATGCATAAACTCCTGGGCTAACCGAGCATTATCAGTAATACTACGCCCCCTAATAAAAGCACCCTGCTCTGGAGAAAAGACGAGGAATCACCGAAGCCAACCGAGAAACCAAAAGGCGAGCACAAACCTTATATAAGGTGGTGCAGAGACTGATAGGCCATATTGCAGGGGGGAAGAAGCATCTGAACGCTTAGGCACCAGGGTAATAAGGGTTCGGTTCCAATCAGGGGGAATAGTGTGAGACTGAAAGACAAGCTGAATAGCCTACACCATATCCTGACCCACATATCCCAGTAATAGCGGAAGAAAAACGGAGGGAATCCGTTAGGCCCAGGGGCCTTATCAGCTCCAAGATCCTATAAAGCCCGATGAATATCCTCCGCCGTGACTGATCTGATAAGTCGAACATTCTCCGCAGTGGTGACTCTATAGGGGGGCTGAACAGGGAAGACAGGGAATCCCACACCAGAATGCTCAGACCATCTAGACTGAAAGAACTGAAAGAACTGATCCTTGATTATCTGAATATCCTCCTGAGTAGTACCCTCGTCATCAACAACACGCCTGATGCGATTCATCGCACGATGTTTCAAAGTAGTCTGATGAAAAAATCTAGTATTGCGATCACCCTCCCTGATCCATTGAATTCTAGACCTTTGCCTTCAAAAAGTCTCATGTTGCAGCATAAGAGAGTAATGCAAAGCCAGGCTGGACCTGAGAGTCAAAAGATCGGAATCTAGGAGGAATCCCTCCTGATCCTCCTTCACCTGCAGGGTAGAAATAGTAGATTCAACCTGCTCAACTTGCCTGACAATGTCCCCAACCTCTCTTCTATTCCAACTAGAGAGTCGGCGCCTGGCAATAATCAGTCGATGAGATAGCCTATAAGTAGCACTCCCTCTAACAGGTAATCGCCAGACCTGAGAGATAATGGTTCTCGCAGAAGAATAAAAAGTCCAGAACTTCTCAAATTTATACTGCCGACTGTGCTGATGAGAATGATCAGTAGAAATAAGGATGGGGCAGTGATTAGACCCAATTCTGGGCAGATGAGTAACAGTGACAGAAGGAAAAAGCTGTAGCCAAGAGGAAGATGCCATGGCCCTGTCCAGCCTTTCCCACACCCTAGCGGCACCCTGGCGATTATTGCACCAGGTGTACTGGGTCCGGATAACCCCAAATCCAATATCTCAGCCGAAGAAATGAAAGATCTAAACTCAGCAACTTCCGGGGAACCAACAAACTGCCTACCCCCTCTTTTCTCCTCAGCCCCCACAATGCAATTAAAGTCACCAGCAATAAGGGAGGAAGACCCTGATCAAGAAGAGAGAGGATCTCAGCCCAAAGGACACGGCGCAGCCGGAAGTCAGTGCTAGCATAGATGCCCGATAGGAGCCAAGGAGCAGAGGATCCCTCAGATATAACTAGAGTTACTTGCTGACCATAGCCAAGGAAAGCGTCAACTTTGATGTTATCATGTCTCCAAAGAGCCAGAATACCCCCGGAGAGACCAACCGACTCAACAGCATAAGAAGCCCACGATCTAGAAAGCTGTCTCTGAAGGCGAGCTAGACTAACCCCCGATAGACGGGTCTCCAAAAGGACACAAATGTCAAAAGCATGAAGCTGCAATAATCTCCCAAACGAGGATCGAAACGAGGGTTTCAAAGCACCTCGCACGTTCCAGATAAGAATCTTCATTCAGAAACTTGTGAGGAGGGGACTTCATCCATATCCCCAGGCACCTCCAGAGCTGTCGGATCACTGGTAGAATGGGGGCCTGCAAGCCCCATGTCACAGCATCCCTTCGTGTCCTGACTGTCAGGATGTGACACATCCATGACCACCACTGAATCCTCCCTCTGAATGGCCTTCTTGAGGAGGGAGACAGCCGAGTCATGGTCTAGTCCCCCAATTTGAATCGGCAATGAGGGCCCTAAACAACTCTCCCGAGCAGGCCCATCCTTCCGGCGGGACTTCTTAGATCCCGGCCCGTTAAAGCCAATAGATCCATGAAGGGAATCTGAAGATGCTGCAAATTTGAAAAGGTCCTGAGCCTTACCCTTTCCCCCAAGAAGGGCTTTCCCTTTCCCTTTAGTGGTCTTAGAGACCACTCTTTGCTGAATTGGCTCAACTGGCCGGCCCTCTTAGACTGACCCATCTGAGCTACAACACTAGGCTTAGGCTCACTTTCTCTCCAGCTGCATTTTGATTTGAATCCAAATTGCAAAGGGATTAGAATGAACCATCTGCTTCTCACTTTCAACACCAACCGGCACATTCAGAGGAAAATGGCATGCTGGTGCCTTCTGCATAGTAGAAGCCAGCAGCGCCTCATTTCCCTGGATCCCGGGCACCCGACCACCCAGCCTTCATGCCATCTTCCTCGGAATAGACCAGCCATCCGGAGAAGCAGAGGATGAAGCAACGACAGTGCCTCCCAGAGGAAAATTCATGACCGCTGACTGCTGGTTCTGTGGCGCCTTCCTACGCCTGAAAGCAACCATCCATAGTCCAAATCGAGGTTCAGTAGAGGTCAATAAGGAAGATGAAGCAACCGGCTCTGCCCCACAACCTCCGTCAAAATGCAAAGCGCCACACGAGCCGCAGATGCCATCCAAGTTCTCATATGAGAACTGCTGCCAGAATGGAGCCCTGTTTCCTCTGATCCTTACTCTTGGCCTCAGGGGCTTACTCAAATCTACACGGACGCAAGCTCGCGCGAAGCCCCCTCGACACCTTTCCCTGGTTGAAGCATCAACAAATAGAAACTGCCTAGCGACCGAGAGGTTCGAAGAAAGCACCTCATCAGTTCAGTACTCTATTGGAAGTTGGGGAAGACGAATCCACAACAGAGCATTGAGGATTGAGCTCTCTGCCGGCACAAAATCCGGTTGCCACTGAGCAATTGCAAGCGGCTGACCGTTTGCCACCCAGGGTCTTTCGAGAGCAATCTCCACAGCTTTGGGGTCAGAGAATCGGAACAGAAATGCTGGTTAGCCAGAGTAACAGCTTCAATGTCACCATATATCCCTGCATGCTGGAATTCCCGGATAATCGCCTTAGGTGGAATCCAACGAGAGAGGATGCGAGCGATGATTGAGTTATTCAGCCATTTAGCTTCTTCCTCCTCCAGTTATTGCACTTGAACTTGGACTACATTGGGATACAGACGCTCCAATTCAGCCACGATGGTTGGAGAGGGTGAAGGAGCAACCCACTCATACCGTCCCACAAGTCCGCGATGCCACGCCGTTCCGACACGGATGGGACCATCAGACACGGCCGGAGATGAAGACCTGAGGTTGTCCATGAGCTGAGAGGTAGGATCAAGGAAGGCAGCGTAGAAAGCCAGCGATCGGGGAAGGACTTTCGAGCACGAATCTTAAAGTAAGCACCAGAGCCAACCGCTATGAAAACTTTCCTTCTTTTGATTTACTTTTTTTAAAAGAAAGCCTGTATTACATTCAAATAACCTTGGCCATTAGTTGTCATATTGGCGTGGACACCAACTATTTTTTCACCATGCAATTTGAGGAATCATTATTCTAATCGGCACTTGTTATTTAACATTTTTAACATAAATTTTCATCTCATGCAAGTAGGGATGGGCATGGACCGGCTTATAGTCGGTCAAGAATGGCAAAGATACTTTGAGGCATTGAGCCAAACTACACTGGGCTCGGCCTCAGATTAAGCATTGCTAGTCAAAGCTCGATCCAACAGTAATATCCAAAGACTTGAGCTTGATGTAACTTGATTCGTAGTTATATATTATAGTATATATATTTAAAAATAAAATTTAGCATATTGATTAGAGCATTGGTTATAACTTCCTACTAAAAAAATTTTATATTCAAATTATATATATATATATATATAATTTTAAATTAGGCTGAGTTAGATCTATCTTTTCTAAGTGCAGATTTAGTCCTAAATTTGAACGGATAAATTTTTTTTTTACCTAGCCTGAGCCTATGGGCCAAAACCATTACCTAGGCTCTATAATTTTCGATGTTGGGCTCTAACTGGCCCACGGGCAGTCCCATGCCCACCCCTACTCAGAGACGTTGGACTTTGTCCCAATCCAGTCTATCTGCCAACCCGGTGATAAATAAGATAGAAAATCTTCCTGTATGAGCGCATGCATCATAAACTAGTTAATCATGCAGTCGTGTATATCAAAAATAATTTTATTCTTTCGCATTGTATGTTCAATCAATCAGAGCTTTTATACTGTATGTGATGCTGAAAAACTTTTTATAAATAAGAAACGAAATGCTCAGCTTGGCTGTGAAAAAGCAATTAGTTTTTAATTAAACCTAGCTCTCGAAAAAAAAGCATACAGGAATGGTTGATGACGGATCAAAAAACCTATGATAATTGTAATGATCCACCATTGATGAATAAAAACATGAAGAAAGAACCGAAAACAACTAGAGGGCTCAAAAACATTTAAAATCTTACATGCTCACTGAATGGTTATTTTTTTTTTTCCCCTCTCTTCTTTTCTTTTTTTAACAGTTGGATGCCACATGTTTGGAGGTCTATGAGAGGCACAAATATATGCAAGACTATATACACCATCCACACAATATATAAAAATAATATTTTTGCTTCGAAAAAATGTTTCATTTCCCCTTCGTTTATTTTTTTTTTCCAAATCATCCTTCCATAGTTTTATAATACATAACTAATTGTTATCTAAAAAAATAACCATTTTCCAAAAGAGTCAAATAATCAAAATTATAGATTTTAAAAAGAAAAAATATAAATTGAATTCTAATCACTCTTTTTGGGTGATAACACAAGAAAAAATTCAAAAGAAAGTTAATTATTCATCTTAAAAATTATATAAGATATAATCTAAAAATAACACATGCACACATGAGTTTTACTTGCTTCCCTTCTTTTTTTTTTTAATAAAAAAATCTCAAACCAGGCCCCGAATTATCTTTCCATGTTGAAGTATTTTATTTTTTTCAAAATTTAAAAAAGATCAGTTCAACTCCAGGTGTAATGATGTTTTCACTGAGAGAGTGCGATTGAGCCACTATTCCTACCTGGAAGTGCGAGATGCTCTCTGGTCTTTAGGAAAGGATAAAGTGCTTGGCCCAGATGGTTTTCCCTCCTTTTCTTCAGAAGGTATTAGGCCATTGTTGGAGGCAAGGTGGCGGAGGTGGTTCAGGCAGCGTTCCATTACGACATCCCTATTGACCAGAAGAAAACTTTAATTACTCTTATTCCCAAAAGAGCTGGAGCCTCCTCTCCTTACCATTTCAGACCAATCAGCCTTTGCACCACCATTTACAAAGTTTGTGCCAAAGTGTTGGTTAGGCGACTCCAAAAGATCCCATCTTATCAGTCCTAAGCAAGGAGCTTTTGTTAGAGATCGCGGGATCATTGACAATGTCCTCCTTGCTCAGAAATTTATGCATGCTCATAGGCGTGCCCCATCTCGGAGAAGCCTCATGGCTATTAAGCTCAGCATGGAGCGTGCTTATGATCGAATGAGCTGGCATTTCATTAGGCAGAACCTTCACGAGTTTGGGTTTTCAGATAGCTGGACAAGATGGACCATGGACTGTGTGGAGGGGCCTTCCTTTGCTATCCTGGTGAATGGTACCATGACAGATTTCTTTCCTTCGACGATTGGTCTTTGTCAAGGGTGTCCTCTGTCCTCCTACCTGTTCATATTATGCGCTGATGCTCTATCTCAGACTCTGGATGAGGCGGTTCAGCAATCACATCTGGAGCCATACCGGGTCACCCTTGGAGCCCAACCTCTATCTCACCTTTTTTTTCCAGATGATTGTCTTCTAATCGGATGGAGTTCTATCCAAAATGCTAGATCCTTTGTTCATGCTGTGGAATCCTATTGTCGGGAGTCAGGCCAGCTTGTAAATTTACACAAATCTTCTATCATTCTCAGTCCAAAAATGAAACCAAAAATTAAGTTGAAAATCTTGACCACCTTGGGGATCCAGAGTAGCAGGGGATTTTAACCTACCTCGGTGTCACTATGACTAGAGGTTGCCTACGGATGTTGGAGGTTTAGCCAATAGTACGACGAGTCCATTATTGTCTAGAGGGATATCATGCTACCACACTCTTCATGATGGGCAGAGTCACTCTTATCAGGTCTATACTCAGCTTCATCCCTGTCTACCTTCTGGCTAATACTATGGTTCTCAGATCTTGTCTGAGAAAGTTGGAACAGATATTCCATAATTTTCTATGGAGGCACAGATAGGACAACCATGGTGTCCACCTACTGGATTGGGATACCATATGTCGCCCTATCAAAGAGTGAGGTCTTGGGATCCAGTCCCTAGTGGCAAGGAGGAAAGCACTAATTGTTAGGCACATGCAAATATCTTCTTCAGCCCAGCTATTTATGGAACAGAATGATGAGGTCATGGTATGGTGTTTGGAGTTAGGGAGCTCAAATTCAGCCAATCAAAGGCTGCTCCTTCATTTGGAAGGAAACCTATGCCTGCGCTCCTATTGCGATGGCTCATGTCAGATGCTTAGTTGGTATGGAACCACTATTGATGTTATTCAAGATGCATGGATCTCTTCGATCCCCTTATCAAGGTGGCCACCTATGTCAATGTGGAAGCTGTTGACAACCTCAGAGTCTATGATCTATTAAGGGAAGATGGCAGGACCTGAAGAACCCAGGAACTCTCTAGGCTGTTTGGGTTCCAGCTGGTTTTTTGGATCCTTGCTGTTCTAATTCCTCTTTACTGAGAGCATGATCGTATGGTCTGAGGTCCTTCGTGCTACCCTAAAGCTCAATCGTGTTCCCTCTATAACCTATAGGGGACCACCTGATACCACCTTTAGGGCAGAATGAATTTGGAGACTCTCGATCCATTTAAGGGTACAACTCTTTTTATGGAAGATGGCCCAGAATCATCTTTCAACAAAGGCTCTCTTCAATCGAAGAGGTATGGACATTACGGGGTCTTGCTCGTTTTATGAGGCTCATGAAGAGCCGACAGAGCATGCTATTCTGAGCTGTCCTAGGATGAGGCAAATTTGAAGGACTTTGGAAGATGGCCTTGGGATAATGATGGTAGTGCTCGGTTGCATTCCTTTCTTCAGTTTATCCACCTGAGTTCGGCACATGAGGCCTATTTAGTTGCTTATATTGCATATTTGGTCTAGTTGGCTAGGAATGCAATGATCTTTGAGGTAGAGAATATTTCGATCCATCGGATTATTCTACGAGCCAGATGCTCGGTGTTCGAGTACCGACGATTTGATGCTGCCACTCATCTGACTATCCTAGGTTCCTGGGCCTCCCATGCTGCTCCGGCAGTGGCTTATAGGATGATTTCTATTTTCTGGGAGCCCTCCTGGGATTTGTTAAGGTAAACTTTAATGGTGCGTATATGGTACCACTGGTGGAGCAGGGCACGTTATTCGCTCTGATGATGGGGACTTTTGGTGGCCGACGGGACTATTCTGTTTCAGAAGTTGAGCTTAGAGCTGCATGGGCGGGCATTGTTAGAGCGACTCGGCAGTTGCAGGCTCAGAGGATCCTTATTGAGGAAGACTCTTCTACCGTCATTGAATGGATCCAGGGTGGAGCAAACCGCGAGGATGCCCATCCATTGCTTTGTGATAGTTGGCAGCTACTATAGGACCCAACGATTGCTATAGCCCACCATGTTTATTGAGAGGCAAACTCTGCGATGGACTGGGTTGCCTCCTATGCTGCATAGCATTCCAGTGACTGGACTTAATCTCAGGAAGATAGCATTCCATCCTCTCTTCATATGTATCTTTTTCTTGACCTTTTGGGCTGTCCTTATGTCAGATTTGTGTGGCTACACGTCTATATTAAAAAAAGGCACTATTTCACATCGGCAAGATTCTATGACTCGGTGAGGTCAGTGCTGAATTTGAAGTGGTACAAGAAGATGCAGATGGAAGTGGGGATGGTGGCCTCATCATGCCAATGAAGACATTATGGGAAGATTTTGGTTGGAACGAAGATGCTAGACCCATTGAAACCATATAATTTGGTAAAGATTGATGACCAATGTCAACAACATAAAAAAGTTCATGCATCAAAATTAGAAACATAAAAATAAAAATTAAAAAGTTTATACATCGAGTGGTAACACGATGAAATGTATTCCGATGGTGATGAATAAAAATTGTCAATAATGTTGAGGAAAATGACAGTTCACTCTAATCAAAATAGTATCTGTTGCTGCGAATTTTCTTTCAACTGGGGACGAGGTATTCTTTCATCCTCGTAGACTTGCAAAACAATGTCAGGGAATGAGGTGGGTGGTCTCTGAGGAAGATGTGGAGAAGGTTCTGTAGAGAAGGAGGAAGAGGAAGAAAGATTTTCACAGAGTGATTGTAATATCTTTCCCTTGCCTCGAGGGCTTGATATTTAAAGAAAGTAGATACGGTAAGCCGTTACCTAATTTTCGAAGAGCAGTTATGGAATTTGATGGATGATAGCTTAGCAGGAGGATTCGTGATCTCGTAAATCATGAACAGGGAATATTATCTAACTTTCGTATGGAGACCACTTCATGAAGGAGCTCCGAGATTTTTGTGATTCTAGCGATGGTCATGCAAAGGGAAGGGTTGGTTGGGTGACTTCGGACTGTTGAGGTCCGATTGCTCTATCTCGGGGGCAAGACTCAACGAAACTGAAGGTCGATTAGCCAAGGTTTGGCCTTGGAAAGACTCGGGAATGCATCTTTTAGCTCACAAAGGTCTATACCAACCCAAACATGGGCCTGATTCGTGTGCCTGCGTTAGCCCATTTATCATCAGTGCCCAACAACTCCCACCATTTCATTACCACCGACATCATCTCCGCCACACCAATCATCACCAATAGCAACTTCTCCACACCCACGAGCGGTCTCGTAGAACTACTCGCATGGTTAAACCCTTGGAGTTGGAGAGGGAGCCACTCTGTGGCCGACCTTAGCTCTACTCGTTGGAGATTAGCGGCCCACAGCAATGGCCACTACTGATGACCAGCTCCTTCATGCATCAGTAGCTTGTAAAGGTAACATGAGTCATGTTAAAGTGAAGTTAGTGTGCTTAAACTCTTAAGCCTTCTATGAGTTCTATAATTGTTCAAAACTATAGATATAACTTTAGGTTTGATGTTTTTATAATGTTTTCATCTTTTATTTAACTACATCATACTCATCCAACAAAGTGAAAATTTTGAATTACAAATAGTTCATCCTAAAGCAGTATCACTCTAACGTACTTATCTATTTACTCCATGGAGCAAGTTATTTAGCTGATGCATGGAAGTATAAGGAAGAGAGTGTTGACGTCTGGTCAACGATAAGGATCATTAGGGAACTCCATGAGGTTGTCGGTGAAGCTTTCGCTGACATAAAGGACCTGCAAAAAGTTTCGGGGCTAAAAGTTTTGGCGGAGACCCTCGATGGGCAAGTTAGTGACCAGAGTCATAGCTGCAAGCTTGAGGAAGCTCGAAGAAAAGGGCCTAGATATGAGAATGTTCTCTGGGTGTTTAGTGTTCATACCTTGCCCATAGTCCCTCTTATCCCTTTTTATGGACCATGGGTCCCCATCCGGGTTAGCCACATGAAATCCCATGAAGAGAATATCTGATAGGCTCATGACGATTATGTGAGCTTGAAGATGGTTGGTGGGCTTAGTCTCATCAGGCGCATGGGCCAAGTAGTTGGTGGGCCTGATCCCATCGAGTGTATAGGCTAGATGGTTGGTAGGCCTAGTCTCGTCGGTCTGGTCTTGTCAGCCGGGCAGTTGATGGGCTTGGTCCCATCAAATACATGGATCAGGGTCCTATCAGATGCATGGGCCAAACGGTTGGTAGGCCTGGTCCTGTCAGACATGCGAGCCAGACGATTGGTAGGCCTGGCTCATGTGGGGGCTGCGTAGGCATTGTGACTTATTTGGGAGTTGATGCAAAGGCTGGTGCTACAGCCAGTGCTGAAGCCGATCCCTGAGCGAGAACCACCTTGAGAGGGGGAGCCACCTCGGATCGAGGCTGCCTTGGAGAGAGAGGGTTGCCTTGAATCAGGGTCGGCTTGAAGAGATGGGGTTGCTTTGGAGATGGACTGCCTCGAAGAGAAGGGGCCGTCTTAGAGATGGGCCGCCTTGGAGAGCAGGGGCCATCTTGGATTTGGGCTGCCTTGAAGAGAGGGAACCACCTTGGAGACGGGCCACTTCGGAGAGAGGGGGCCGCCTTGAAGACGGACCACCTCGGAGAGCAGGGCTGCCCTAGATTGGGGCCACCTTGAAGAGAGGGGGCCACCTTGGAGATGGGTCACCTCGAAGAGCAGTGGCCGCCTTGGAGAGAGGGGGCCACCTTGAGATGGGCTGCCTCGAAGAGCAGTGGTCGCCTTGGAGAACAGTAGCTGCCTTGGAGAAGGGCCGCCTCAGAGAGCAAGGGCGTCTCGGAGAGTAGGGGCCGCCTTGAAGAGAGGGGGCCTTGGAGACGGGCCGCCTCGGATAGCAGTGGCCGCCTTGGAGGCGGGCCGCCTCGGAGAGCAGTGGCCGCCTTAGAGAGAGTTGCTCTGAAGCGGGGCTGCCTTGGGGTGGGGCTGCTTCCTTTAATTTTTGTCGTCAGTTAGCCCTGGCCGTTAACACTGACATGGCACCATTAGCCACATCAGATGCCCCTCCACTCCTGAGCTTAAGTGATCACATGCTCACTAACCCTTGAGAGAAAGGAGCGTAAAACTTGTCATCATTATTGATTTTGCACATTATTAATCATCGGAGGCAGGAGCGCATCTCTCCAAGGTGAGGTTTCCTCGAAGTCCATCCTTATTTAAAGATAAGCACGAAAGGTAACGCCAGTTTTGGGTATGTCGAGGAAATACTTCTCGAGGGCCGAAAAAGTCGAGCGCCATTAATAAGCCATTACCTTTAACGTTCTATCATTGGTCACGGATCCCGCTCTCTGCACAGAACCGAGGCACCATATCTCGAGTAAAAGGAGGATTTTCAATAGTTGGAGGTTGTCTTTAATCGCAGATGGCCGCATGGCACTACATCGGGGGACAATTCAAAATTTTTATATACAATTGCCTTGCCTGCTCCTTCACACTCCTCACGCCTTCATCATTCTCCTTGTCATTTTCATCTTCAGAATTCCGAACCTTCTGTTCTTCCTTCTTGACATCAGGTTAGTCTCCCTTTATCTTCCTCTTCCTTCGTCTTCTTCTTCTTTTGTCTTCTTTTTCCATGGATCGTCGTGCCATTAGGGAGGGCAAGAGGCCCATAGTGAGTCCCCCCATCCTTGGAGGAGGAGGAGAAGGAGGTTCCCCTGATACATCATCGATGTCGGGCAGCCAGTGGTGTCACCATCCATGACCGTCTACGGTTGTTATCCGACCCCCACCTAGGGTATCTCCACTTAGGGCACCTCCACCTAGGGTAACTCCATCGCCCCCAGTCCATCCAACCCCCCCTCCGGTTGCTACCACTGATTTGGCAGGGCTGGAGGGGACGACCTCCACCATGACCCCTGAGAAAGTAGATGACCTTAGAGTTAGGTATCGGGTCCCCACTAACATTCGTTTGTCTGCTCCTAGGCTCGATGATAGGGTGAACTCTAACCAGTTGGTAGGGTAGCCCTGTATGAGGAGCTCTTTAAGTGTGGCCTCCACCTCCCTCTTCACCCATTCATCCTGAACCTGTTAGATAGGTATGAGCTTGTTTCAATATAGTTGACTCCCAACTCGATCCGAATCATCTGTGCCTTTGTAGTTCTCTGTTACTTTCATGGCTCAGCCGCTATGGTTTCTCTGTTTCGAGCCTTTTATAAACTCCACCACCACAGTGAAGATGGGTGATGGATTTTTACCTCTAGGCCCCAAAAGACCCTACCACTCCACCTTACTTCCAAAGTTAGGGGATGAAAATCCTATTTTCTTTTTGCCCATGTGGATGGAGTGAGGATGAGTTGGAGGAGTCCCGACGTCGGCCCCAACAAAAACTCCGCCATGGATGAGAGGGACAGAGAGCTTTTTGACCGTTTGATGTCCTTCGAAATACCCCCATGCCGGGAGTTGTTGGTTGAGGCCAACCTCTATGAGGTCGGTCTAGCACTGACAGTCGGTGAGCACGAGATTTTGCTCCCCTCATCCTCCCTCTTTTTTTTTTTTTTTACTTCTAGTTCCTTGCACAATGATGAAGTTGCTGGCCGAACGATTGAAAGTGGGAGCTCAGAGGAAGAGGGAGGAAGCCAGCGAGGTGGTAAGGCCAGCTAAGAAGTCTCAACAAGAAGCCCAGGGCAGGCCAGCCTGGGTTCCCACGGCTCCCACGGAGATTGCTCCCACAGGGGAGCCAAGGAAGAGTATCCCGGTCAAGGTGCCGGGGAGAGGAGACATCCCCGCCGCCGCCGATGTGGAACCGGAAAGAAGGAGCCCGTCGGCCTAGGCGGGAGAGGCCAAGGATGAACCCTTAGCTCCCATCGAGCCGGCAGAGGTGGTTGACCTGGAGGCCAAGGATGAAACCCCGGCCCCCGTTAAGCTGACGGAGGTGGTTAACTTGGGGGCCAAGGGCGAACGCCCGGCCCCTCTTGAGTCGAAGGTGGGAGGGATTGCTCCAGCGAACGAAGGTGGGGCAGGGCCGATAACCCTGCCATCATCACCCAGTCAGGGGTCCAGTGCTGAGGAGCTGCGACGGCCGCCAAGGTTCTCGGCCATGGATAGTGAACAATTGGTAGAGCACCTATTGGAGAGGGTCCGCCCACCAAGGTTTCATGAACAGCTCCACTACGAACCCGTCGCTAGGATCTTCAACGTGACGTATGTGTCGATGCTCCAGATAATTTTCCTTCATGCTGCTCCTTTTCATGTTAATCTGAATATAGTTCTGACTGACTCCTTAACTTTTGTAGATGGCCAACGGGGTTCTCACCCTTCAGGATGCCATGATTCGGACCGCTGATGTGGCCGCACACTCCCGAAAGTGAGTGACTACCTACCAAGCCCGATGCGATGAGGCGGCCGAGAAGCTGGCCGAGGCCCAGGCTCGGGAGGCGATCCTGGCCGATAAGCTTCAAGCCATCGAGGTTGCTTGCAGCGACTGGAAGGGTTGGTTCAGGGAAGCCGAAGGGAAGGCAACGACTGAGTTTGAACAGACATGGGTGGCTGAGGCCAAGCTGGCAGAGGCCATGGCGAGACTGGGGCTGGCCAAAGGGAAGGTAGAAGAGCTGACCCAGAAGCTAGGCGACGTCGAAGAATGGGAGACCGAAGAGGGGTGACTTGAACGTCATCAAGGAGAGGGCCACCGTGGCAGAGTTGGACGCCCAAGAGACCAAAGAGAGAAGGGCCGGCACTGAGGCCCAGGCTTAGGATGCCGATGCCGAGACTCATGCTCAGAATGCTATCGAACAGTTCAAACATTCCTCGGCATTCGATCGAGAGGTGGAAGAGCTGGGTCTTGATGCCTACTTCCAGGGCTTCGAGCACTGCAAGGAGAAGGTCACTTGGATCTTTGGACTTGATGACCCTGACTACATCAGCCCGGAGATCCAGATTAGAGGCATCGGACGAGGATGACGCCGGCAGTAAACCAAGGCCCACCGAGCCGTAGACCCCTAGGCCTTTACTTGCTTTCTTCTCTTCTTTCTTTTTTACTTCGATTGTAACTAAACTTGAATCAACTTTTTGTACTTCATTCAAACATTAATAAAAAGGAAAATTTTACCTAAAGTGTGTTATTTTACTTAGCTTTTGTAGTGGATTCATTTTCCTTTAATGTTGTACCAATCTTGATCATTAGGCTCAGCAGCAAGTGTCTACGGTCCTCCCAGCGGTCTGACCGGGATTTGCATGAACTTGTGGCATTGACTAAGTCTTTTGTCCCTTAGGCATTTGTCAGAGCAACTGTAGGGTACTGATATCAGCTAAGAAATGCTTAGGCAAGCTTGATAGTTCTTCAATACCACATCGTGGGTTTCGTGTGCTAGCCCGAGGGGTGACTCGAACGTTGTCGAAACTATCGGGATCTTGATCCACCTTGAAGGGAATCTCCATGCCGGCCCGAGTGGTGACCCGCTAGTCACAAGACTGCCAAGTTTTTTTAAACCACCTCGGGGGTTTTGCATACCGGCCCGAGGGGCGACTGGAATGTCGTCAGATTATCGGGGTCTTGAACTGCCTTGGAGGGTATCTCCATGCTGGCCCGAGTGGTGACCCGCTAGTCGCGAGACCGCCGAGCTCCTTTAGAACTACCATGGGGGTTTTGCATGCTGGCCCGAGAGGCGACTCGAACGTCATCAAAACTGTCGTGGTCTTGAACCGCCTCGGGGGGCATCTTCATGCCGGCTCGAGTGGTGACCTGCTAGTCGCAAGACCGCCGAGCTCCTTTATAATCGCCTTGGGGGTTTCGCGTTTTAACCCAAGGGGCAACTTGAATGTCATCGGAACTATCGAGGTCTTGAACCGCCTCAAAGGGAATCTTCATGCTAGCATGAGTGGTGACCGCTAGTCATGAGACCACCGAGCTCCTTTATAACTGCCTCAGAGGTTTCGCATGCTAATCCGAGAGATGATTCGAACATCGTTGAAACTGTCAAGTCTTGAACCGCCTTGGGGGGCATCTCCATGCCAACCCAAGTGGTGACCCGCTAATTGTGAGACCGTCGAGCTCCTTTAGAACTGCCTCAGGGGTTTCGCGTTTTGGCCCGAGGGGTGACTCGAACGTCATTGAAACTGTCAGAGTCTTGAACCACCTCAGGAGGCATCTCCATGCTGGCCCAAGTGGTACCTGCTAGTCGCAAGACTATCGATCACCTTTAGAACTGCCTCGAGGGTTTCGTGTGTTAGCCCAAGGGGCGACTCAAATGTTGTCGAAACTGTCAGGGTCTTAAATTGCCTTGAGGGGCATCTCCATACCGGTCCGAGTGGTGACCCGCTAGTCGTAAGACCGCCGAGCTCCTTTAGAACCATTTTGGAGGTTTCGTGTGCTGATCCGAGGGGCGACTCAAACGTCGTCAGAACCGTCAGGGTCTTGAACCACCTTGGGGGGCATCTCCATGCCGGCCCAAGTGTGACCCGCTAGTTGCAAGACCACTGAGCTCCTTTAAAACCACCTCGGGGGATTCATGTGTCGACCGGAGGGTCAACTCGAACGTCGATAAGTCCTCAGCTTTGGAGACAAGTTAGATGTAACATTTGGAATTCCTTTTATTATCATCAGGTGAGGGGGTACATCATTAATAATATTGGCATAGGTTGTCCATATTCCAGGTACGGAGGATGGGCCATCCATCGAGTCCTTCAACCCGGTATGCTCCTCGGTGAAGTACTTTGGTGATCCGGTAAGGCCCCTCCTAGTTTAGAGATAATTTGCCCCTCTTCGTTGGTTTGGATACTTTGGCCTTTCTGAGGACTAGATCTCCAGGATGAAACATCTTAGGATGAACTTGAGCGTTGTAATATTTGGTTACTCGTTGGCGGAATGCAGCCATTCTGAGCCATGCCCGGTCGCGCGTCTCATCAATGAGGTCAAGGTTGACCCTCAGTTGAGTGAGGTTAATTTTTTTTTTCATTGTATGACTCCACTTGGAGACTTGGGAGGCTGATCTCAATGGGGATGATGGCTTCAGATCCAAAGACAAGACTAAAGGGGGTCTCTCCCGTCGGGGCCCTTGGAGTTGTGTGATACACCCACAATACACTTGGGAGTTTCTTCACCCATCTGCCTTTAGACCTACCTAGCCAAATTTCAAGCCCTTGAAGGATGGTCCGATTTGTGACCTCGGCTTCTCCATTGGTCTACGGGTGGCCAATGGAGGTGAATCGATGGCAGATGTTTAGCTTGGCACAGAACATCTTGAATGTAGAATTATCGAACTACCGACCATTGTAGGTGATGATGGTGTGGGGCAATCCAAATCGGCATATGATGGACTTCCAGAAGAAGGACTTGACCTTGCTCTTAGTAATCTTGGCCAGTGCCTCGACTTCAACCCATATGGTGAAGTAGTCAATGGCGACGAGTAGAAACTTTCACGTTAGGCCTTGAGTGACCGAGAGGACTTCTTCTTTGTCTTCAATGCTATGTCTCTCCAATTGTTCAATATAGGTGCTCCCTAGGATATTGTTCATCGAGGTGGCTAGTTGGGAAAGGGCATCGGCCTTGGTGTTCTCACTCCAAGGGATGTAACTGATGCTGAAGTATATCAGCGAGGAGATCAGGAGTCGAACTTTCTCCAAATATTGGGACATGATTGGATCCGGTGCCTCGTATTCCCCATTGATTTGTCTGGAGACAAGTTGGGAGTCAATGAAGGTTCTAAGATGCTTCACCCTAAGCTCCTAAGGGAGCCTCGCTTCGGCCAGCATGGCTTCGTACTCGGCCTGGTTGTTTGTGGCTTTGAAGAGGAGCCAGAGGGCATATTCCACCCTCTCGCCCTTCGGGCCTACAAGGATAAGACCGGCTCCACTTTCTTGGGAGTTTGAGGCACCGTCCATATGAAGGATCTAGGTTTCCCTTGCATCCCTGAGCTTATTTGGTTGCTGGTTGCATCATTGGGGGTTCTTCCGCTTGCTAGTGTGTAGAGTACGGCTCGGTCATCAAGTTTATTGTTCACAGTCGTATTAAGAAATCGGCCAAGATTTGAGACATCAAGGCTAGACTTAATTGGAATGAGAGGTCGAACTCTCCCAACTTGATCGCCCATTTGGCCAATCGGCCTGAGGTATCAGTCCGTGAGCACAACGATTGAGTGAGCTTGAAAATATGGCTATAAGACACTGAGCAGAGATAATTAGAGAAAAATAATTTTTTTTAATTTTAAAGTACCTGACCTTGGCATCGTGGAGTATACTTTGCTCACAGAGTAGATGGGCTTCTGGGTTTCATCAGCATTGAGGCACACCAGAATGGAGCTAATAGCCTTCAAAAAGGCAGCGAAATAGAGAAAAAAGCTCTCCCCATCTTTTGGCTTCGACAGTAGCAGTGGGTAGACAAAAATTCTTTCAGTCCTTCAAAAGCTCCTTGGCAGTCTTTCGTTCACTCAAAATTGTTCACCTTGCGCAAGGCTTTGAAGAAGGACAGGCATCTCTTAGCCAACTTAGAGAGGAATCGGCTTAGAGCTGCCACCTTCCTGGTCAGCCACTGCACTTCTTTCTTGCTAGCCAGCAGCCTCATGTCAAGGATGGCTTTGATCTTCTCTGAGTTCGTCTTAATCCCTTGCTGTGTCACCATGAAGCCTAAGAACTTCCCTGCTGTGACCCCAAAGGTGCACTTTCATGGGTTCAGCTTCATTTGATAGCGACGGAGGTTGTTGAAGTTTTCCTCCAGATCAGAAACATGATTGGAGGCGCAGACACTCTTTATAAACAAGTCGTCTATGTACACTTCCATATTTCATTCGATTTGGTCTTTGAAGACTTTATTCATCAGTCTTTAGTAGGTGGCTCCTGCATCTTTCAAGCTGAAAGGCATTACCTTGTAATAGTAGATGCCTTTCTCAGTCATGAAGGAAGTATGTTCTTCATCATCCGAGTCCATTCTTATTTGGTTGTATCCAGATAAAGTGTCTATGAAGCTGAGGAGCTCATGACCAGACGTGGAATCCAGTGAAGTTATCTTTTGGATATGCCTTATTAAGGTTGAATAAATTGATGTAGATCCTTCAGCTCCCGTTTGCCTTACGAATCATCACCACGTTGGCCAACCAATCCGGATAGTGTGCTTCTCGGATGTGGCCAGCAGTGAGCAACTTACTGACTTCCTCATCAATGACCCTCTGTCTTTCGAGGGCAAAGCTCCTTTTCCTCTGGCGAATCGAGCAATGCTTTGGGTTGATGTTAAACCTGTGGGTGATCACCTCTGACGGTATGCTAGGCATATCCGACGCCGATCAGGAAAAAATATCCGAGTTGGCTTGCAAGAAGGCAGGAGGCGATCTCTATCCTCCTTAAGAAGAAGCTCACCGACCCGCACTATTCTTGTCTGGTCGTCTCCCAGTGGAAAATCAATAACTGCTTAGCCAGCTCCCCTCCCTTACCAGGCTCTCCAGGATCGGGTGCTTCTGGGGCCAGCGTGACCACCTTCTCTTGAGGGCTAGAAGCCATGTGATAGCACGGCAGGACCGGGCTTATCTTCCTCGCATCTCACCAATCCCATTACTGGTTGGGAATCTAACGAGCAACCATTTGGTGGAGATAACTATATCGAGAAGGTTCAAGCCAGGCCGGCCAAGAATAGCATTATACGCCAAAGGCACTCGGACGACCAGGAACTTTATAAAAATTGTGCTTTGACACGGTGGTGTTTTAGCTATAACTGGGAGGGTAATTTTAGCTTCCACCCTTACCGAGTCTCCTATGAAATCACCAAAGGTGTCGCCACTAGTTCAAGAGAGCTGAGAGACAAGTTCATCCGAACAAAAGCATCATAAATAATGATGTTAGCCGAGCTTCAACTGTCAACTAAGTTCGTTTTATAGGATGCTTGGCGATCGTCATTGAGATGACGACGTCGTCATTGTTTACATTATCCACCCAGCTAATTTTCCTTTAGGAAAAGGGATTACATCGTCTAACCCTTCGTCTCCTCTTGGCCTTTTGGATGCAAAACCTACCTCCCAGGAAACCATTCCTACTATCTTCTCTGTTGGGTGTTGTCAACATTGGCTTGGGTAGGCAAAGGCCCCATCAGCGCCAGAACAGTTGGGGGTCTCTTTTGGACAAATTTTCTGAGGTAGTCTCTTTGGATAAGTTCCTCGATGGTGCGCTTCAGACTTTAACAACTTTTGGTGTCATGGTCGTAGTCCCGATGGAAACGATAATAAGGCTCTTGTCATGAGGAGCTCTTTTCTTCATTAGGAGAGGGCACTGGAAGTATGGTTCACCTTCGATTTCTATGAGAATGTGAGGGTGGGAAGCAAGAAGAGGGGTGAGCTTGTCTTCCCTGGAGCTGAGACTCCAACATCGATTATTCGATCGGCGTAGTGGTTCAAGCTTCTTATGGTGAGAGGGTCTACTCGACTCCACATGGACTGACCTCCTGCTGAACCCTCCCACGATCTCCCAATGGATGGAATCAGCTTCATTGGCATGGATGTACTTTTACGTGTGACTTAAGAGCTCGGCATAGGAGCTAGAGGGCTTCTTATCGAAGAAGAAAGTAAAACAGGAAGGAAGAAGTTTCCGTTTCAATGCCAGAGTTGTCACTGCATCATCCAAGTGATAGACCTCGAGGGCAACCATTTTGAAATGGTCCACAAAGTCTCTGAGGGCTTCTCCTTCTTTTTGTTAGATAGATAAAAGGCTCTTCACCACCCGAGGGATTCTCTTACAGGCATTGAAATATGCCAAAAAGGTCATCTCTAACTGTTGGAAGGAATCTATGCTGTGCGGGGGCAGGTGGGAGTGCTAAGTGCGCGCAGCCTTCTGCAGAGTAGCTGGAAAAGCCTTACATAAGAGGGCATCGGTTCCCCCTTGAACTTGCATGAGAGCTTTGTAGTTCTCGAGATAATCAAGTGGATCCATTGTACCATCATATGGATCCAGTTGAGGGAGGCAGAACTTGGAGGGACCAGGCTCCTCCAGGATATGGCAAGTGAAGGGAGGACGGGTGTCGTAGTCTACCTTTGG
Organism: Calamus simplicifolius; assembly: GCA_900491605.1. Taxonomy (NCBI): domain Eukaryota; kingdom Viridiplantae; phylum Streptophyta; class Magnoliopsida; order Arecales; family Arecaceae; genus Calamus; species Calamus simplicifolius. Next base: position 678,731 of record UESW01004146.1, read on the forward strand.
CTAGTTATTGATCTTCCTGCTGAGCTTCTCTAACCGTCGGTGGTACTCGTCCAAACGCTTCTCCGCCTTGTGGTTGATAATTGACACCTTTCTTGATGAGTCGAATGATGAAGAAGAAGGGGGAACGTGGATGGTGATACCTTCTCTTGGGCTCTTCTCCATGCCGTCGCCTTGAGGAAGAGTCACCCAAGCTACGGACGGGGGACTGTGATCTCTTGAGGGTCCCTCAGCGGTGCCCTCTGGGCGATATATGACGACGGCGAGTCTCTCACTGAGGAGGTCTCCCCTGAGTTGACTATTAGTTGGTTGGTGCAACTGCCCCGAGCAACATATGAGGCTTGAGCTGGTGCTGGGTGGCCATAGACCATTGCTCTTGCAGTCCATGGACCACCACCATCAAGGTCTGGACTTGCTGAGTAAGTGCGGCCAGTTGCTTGGCTTGAGTGGCCACAACTGATGGTACAGGAATGGCTGAAGGCATAGTTGTCAGAACCGGACCGAATCGGCCGGTTGGACCGGTTGAACCGGGACTCAGAGGCCAAGCCGGTCTAGTTCTAACATAAAACTAGATGTGTAAGTAACCTGAAATAACTCAGTCAACCCATCTAGTTCATTAGTGAACCGATCAACCCAGCTCGAACCAGATGGGGTCATAGGTTTTATTATCATGTTAACCTTAAATTTTTTTATTAAAAATTATTTTTTATTAATATAAATATATTTTTATATTAAAATAATTGATTGATGGTTCAACTAGTGACCCAACGGTTAAACCAGTGACTTGGTGACCCGAGCCCTTGGCCGAGTCAATGTCTGGGCTGGGTTTGACAACTATGGCTAGAGGGTTAGCAACATGAGGGTTAGTAGTAGAAGGGTTAGCCTCCTATCGCTTTGCTGGTTGGAGATGCCCCCCAGCATGACCAATGGAGGCCTCCTGAGCATGCGTTATCACGATTGTTGTCATAGAGGGAGTGAGGGCTTGTAGCTTAGCGTCTGCTTTCACCTGCCCCTTCCTGGCATGCCAATCTGTTGATGTCTGATTACCGATAAGGGTCGTCAGGAAACTCCGTGAGATTGTCAGTGATGCTTTCGCCAACACGAAGGACTAGCAAAAAGTTTCGGGGTTGAAAGTTCTGACAGGGATCCTCCGATAGGCAGGTTAGTGACTAGTGTCATAGCCGCAAGTTTGAGGAAGCTCGAACAAAAGGGCCCAGAGATGAGAATGTTTTCTGGGGTTTAGTGTTCATACCTCGCCCAGGGTCCTTCTTACCCCTTTTTGTGGACCCTGGGTCCCCATCCGGGGTTAGCCATATGGAATCCCTTGGAATAGAATGTCTGATAGGCTCATGGCGATTATGTGAGCTTGGAGATGGTTGGTGGGCTTAGTCTCATCAGGTGCATGGGCCAAGTAGTTTGTGGGCTTGGTCCCATCAAGCGTATGGGCCAGGTGGTTGGTGGGCCTGGTCTTGTTAGCTAGGCGGTTGGTGGGCCTGGTTCCATCGGGTGCGTGGATCAGGTGGTTGGTGGGCCTGGTCCTGTTAGACGCGCGGGCCAGACGGTTGGTGAGCATGGTCATGTCAGACACGCGGGCTAAACTATTGGTGGGCCTAGCTCATGTGGAGGCCGCGTAGACATTACTGCTTATTTGGAAGTTGACGCGGAGGCTGGCACTGCAGCCAGCGCTAAGGCCAATCCCGGAGCGAGAATCACCTTGAGAGGGGGAGCCGCCTCGGATTGGGGCTGCCTTGGAGAGAGAGGGTTGCCTTGGATCGGGGCCGGCTTGAAGAGAGGGGGCCGCCTTAGAGAGAGGGGGCCGCCTCAGAGAGCCGAGGCCGCCTTGGAGACGGGCTGCCTCGGAGAGAGGGGGCCACCTTGGAGATGGGCTGCCTTGGAGACAGGTTGCCTCGGAGAGCAAGGGCCGTCCTGGATCTGGGCCGCCTTGAAGAGAGGGGGCCACCTTGGAGACGGGCTGCCTCGGAGAGCAGTGGCTGCCTTGGAGAGAGGGGGCCGCCTTGTAGATGGGCTGCCTTGGAGAGTAGTGGCCGCCGTGGAGAACAATGGCCGCCTTGGAGATGGGCTGCCTCGGAGAGCAGGGGCCTTCTTGGATCGGGGCCGCCTTAAAGAGAGAGGGCCACCTTGGAGACGGGCCGCATCATAGAGCAGTGGCCACCTTGGAGAGATGGGGCTGCTTGGAGATGGGCCGCTTCGGAGAGCAGTGGCCGCCTTGGAGAAAGCGACTCTGAAGCGGGGCCGCCTTGGGGTGGGACTGCTTCCTTTGGTTTTTTGCCATTAGTTAGCTTGGTTATTAACATTGACATGGCACCACCAGCCACATCAGAGAGATTTAGATAAGTTTTAGAATTTATAATTCATGAATGTGAGATGATATATTGTAACTGTAATGCTTTCTTTTAAATTGTTTTTTTATTAATTCATCAGTGAGCTTCTGGCTCCAATCCGTTTTGACCGACTGAAAGATATCTGAGTCTCTCTCGGCCTTGAGCTGGACCAAGCAAGATCAAATATGTGACTCTATCCCACGGAAGTAAATTAATCTACAAAGAACATGGTGATATATATACACATAAAAATTTAATTAATTCAAATCTATTCAAATCTGAATTAAATTATTTTCTTCACCTTTAAATCCATATGATTCACAAATTTTAAAATTTGAATGTATTCAATCTAAATTGAATCATTTTCTTCACCTTTGGATCCACACGATTCATAAATTTTAAAAATAGAAAATAAAAAATGAAATAGCTTTTCAATATGCATCCAAAAAATGAAAAGGATAAATCGGATTTTGAACTGGAGTACATTCGAATGTAAGTAAGTTTATAATCAATTACCTTTTTACCTTTAGATTTACATAGTTCATAAATCTTAAAGATGAAAAAAAGGTTTAAAAAAAAAAATGCTTAAAGATTCATGTGAATCTAAAGACGAGGAAGATGACTGATTTAGGACTTAACTATATAGCCAAATTTAACCCCTTCCCCTTTCCTCTATCCTTTCTTTCTCTCTCTGTCTCTATATATATTCTCCAAGTTTTAGAGGGTGAGCATTGGTTTGGTAGAAACAAATTCCAGATCACTAGTTAGGAAAAAGTCTTGCTGTACCTTACAATGAGTGCATCATGCACGATGATTGGCACGCAGCATGTGTGCGCTCGTATCAAGAATAATATTTTTTTTTTTGCCTTTGATGCACATGCACCGTATACCAATCATCATATCATGCAACTTTTGCTGCACCACATGCGGTGCAGCAATACTTTTCCCACTAGCTCAATGCTACAACTACTTATGATTCAAAAGAGGGAACGTTGTTATGCTAGAAATCCAGCTCCTGGTGGAGATTTGTTTTTTGTTTGTTTTTTTTCATTTCTTGTTCAATGCTAGAATTCTATGGTGGTTACCTGCACTAAGTCTACATGAAAAAAAGATGTCGTAGTGCACTAAGTCTAAGGGTGGCGGCATGCTGGACTAGTGGACTGCTGTAAATCTACATCTCAAATCAACTCAACACAACTCACCTAAGCCTTTTCTTAACTACATAACTCATATATCTATAATATAAAAATCATAAATTTATAATGAAAAGTAGGAACTGATTTCATAAAGCAAAGTTGATATTAGATGATATTATTTATTGTTGTTCTATGTGACACCCATGATAGATAACTGCTCATTGGCAGTTATCCATGAAGAAAACCACATACGAAGAAACTGCTTCATAACTGCACATGATCTTAATTCTTCATGTATGTATAAAAGAAATGATAAGGGCTATGGAGCGATAAGAATGCAAGAGTACCAAAATCTAGAACCAGAAAGATTGTTTGGATTGTGAACAGAGGGTAACACCATAACCTAGCGTTCAAATTCATCATGGAATCATCAAGGTAAGTAAATCCGATCCATTCATTTATTCTTGTATGATTCTACATTAGTATCAGAGCCACATTGCTTGTTGATTTTTGAATAACTTGATGTACGCTATTCTATGAGAGTTACATATTTGAAAATAGATAAATATATGCTCTTCCAAATTTTAAAATGGTATCCAAATCATTAATTTTGGATAAGTGTTGAGAAAGATATGCACTTTTAAATTTTAAAATAATTTAAGGATATGTGTACAAAAAGATATACTCTTCGAAAATAGCATATTAAAAACTGTCAATTTGGATGACACTCGTGTCTTTGTTCTGTTTTATATAATATGATTTAAGTAAAATAATTTAAGTATTTTAATGATAGATAATACATTTTTTTTTGTCTATGGAAAGAGATATGATCAATTGAGAGTAGAACAAAGAAGAATCTTATCAGTTTTTTTTTTTTTTTTTTTCTTTCTCTTAGTGAAAGACCCCTGATGCTTCCCCATCTAAATAGTATTGATAAGGACCGAGATTTAGGAAACCTTTGTGTAGAAGAATGTTTCATGTTTCCGTTTAATTAGTTCACCGTGTGCAGAAGAACAGAATGATCGGAGTTCCCCGTTCCTATTAAACTTTAAATAAAGTGGCCGTTTGGAATAAGCTGTTGTGCGCTGCGACATGTGTGTAGAAGATGTTCTTTCCCACTAAATTTTTTGGGGTGTGAGAGGCTTGTTAAACAACCTCGAAGACATAACCAAAGCCAACAAGAATCCATCTTGCACTTTGGCTTATCAAAAAAAAAAAAAAAAAGCATTCCCATCGAAAAGGGATGCACCTTCAACTGTTACCTTCACTCACGACTTCCATCCATGTTAGCTTGAGTCTTTATTACTCACCTCATGTCCTTGTTGGAGGGGCCTAGCCTATGTCAAATCCCCACGACACACACTAGCATTGTTTGTTCCCCTTGGGGATCCTCTACAGTGCAACGCATCTTCTAACAGACCCAAACCCAAAGAAACTTAACCAACCATCCGTAGCTCTGCAAACTTATCGAAAAATGTGGGATGTGATGCTGCATCAGATTGCAATAAAAAAAAATCTGTGGGCCTTGGTGTGGATCTTAACACTATAAATGTTTCAAGTACAGTGAAACAAAAAGCCCTTTTAACCCTACAAAAAATTGGGACAAGTGAAATATGAAGATGTCTTGGAGTGTGGAAGCTCCACTGGCCTAGTAGAGGAGAGTGAACCCTTCGCGCTCTCTCTCTCCCTCCTTTTGATAAGAGGAGGATGATATATATATAATTTTATTTAAAAAAATAAAAATAAAAAAAAAAAAAATAAAAAAATTGAATAGAATCTTTCTAAAAATTACTTGACATAATTGTGTCTAAATCTACTTCTATGGCAATAATTATATATTCTATATTAAATTAATATTTGGCTTGAGATTTTGTTAGTTTGTCTGACAAAAAATTTTCTTAAATTTTAAGGAATCATGTCTCGCTTGAAAAGGATGATAAGCCTTAAAAGTATAGAAAAAAAAGAGGGATAGAAGAATCCCTGAATCATCACATATAAAGAAAACTTCAATAGCTTTGAGAAGTGATACTATAAGGCAAAGGCTCAAAAGTTTAAAATCAAATCTTATCGAATATAGAATGTTGCCAAGACGGACACTTGTAGAGCATGTCAGGGTTGTTAATAACAAGCTACAAGAGATTACATATAGTGGTCATGTACTTAATAATATAGAGAAGTATTTAGCTTTGCATAAAACATTGCCACGAAGTCTACAAAAAATTGAAAAGCTAATGGGAAAGTAATTATATCATATGTCTTCCAATACATCAGATGACAAAGAATTTTTAAATAAAAAACTAGAGTTTATAGAGGCTAGTTTACTTGTTTCTTGAATCAAACATTTGGAAAAACTTAGCAAGGACATTTGTATTAGCTGTAAGTCCCAATCTGTATTCTGTTAAGTATTCTACTGTAAGCTATCCCTGGTTAAGAAAAATGGCTCCTGTGATTTTGGATAGAAAAAATTTTTGAACAATCTATCCCTAGAATGGTACATTTTAACTGGTAGTGAATTAATTATTTTTTCTTGTTCTTGTACATATGTTTTTATTGAATAGTTTATAATGAAAATATTTTTGTTTATGGGCATTCATGATTGAAAAAATTTAAGTGGATTCTCATTTGGAATTATATTTGTCACAGTTCAAATTAAATCCCCATGAATTCTACATTTGAATATAGATGTTGATTGGGAACATAGTGAACTTTTGCATCTATATCTTATGAATTTTTTTTTGGTTAATTTAATTTGAAATTATGACTAATGATGTGTATATATATAGAATATAAATTGATATTGCATTTACCTTTGTCTTTTGTAGTTCTATGATTAGTCATGACATCTAAGAATATTATTGCTATCTCAACAAAGGGGAGAAATTAAATGGTGATAATTATAACATATAGCAATTGAAAATTCAGTATCTACTCATTGAGAGTGATGCTTTAGAGGCCATCAACAATGTAATGTGTGAGCCTCAAGAAGTTGAGGGGAATGTTAACAATGCCTAGTTGAAACATGATTTAGCTGCTTATAATACATAAAAAGAAAGATTTCATTACACAAGGAATCATGATCAGTTCAATGACCGATGATATGGTATATGAATATCAACAGTATTCGACTGTTAATAGCATGTGGATTGCTTTGAGAGAAAAGTTTGGGAGAACCTCTATCTTCAAACTTAGACATCTAACTATCAAATTTGACACTTACAAGAAAGTTCTTAACAAATCAATGAAACAACATTTAAGGGACATATCAAATATGATCATGAAATTGAAATATGCTGGGTATACCCTCACGGATAAGCAGCAAGTACAAGCCATTATCTGATCTCTTCCTAATAGTTGGAAACATATGAAAGTTAATATGACACATAATGAAAGCATTAAGATATTTGCTGATATTGCACATCACTTAGAACTTGAAGATGAATGCCTAGAGGCAGCCAAGCCTGAGGCACAAGCATATGTGGCAAAATCGAGTTCTAAGAAGTTTTTTGGTTTTAAGCGCAAGAGATATAATGGACGAAACAAAGGCAAGGGTAAGAAAAAAGAGACAGGCTGGTCAGGGGCCAAAGAAAAGGACTAAGTTTTAAAAGCGCTACAGAGGAAAGCGTGGTGGTAAGAAAGACAAGACTAAGATGACATGCTATAATTATGGCAAACTGAGTCACTTTGCTCATGAATGCACTGAGCCTAAAAAGGTATTATCTCATCTTGCCTCCTTTTATTGTACTTCTATACCAAATATTTTTATTTCTAGTACTGCTTTGCTCACTGAAGTGCATCCTTTGTGGACTGTAGGCTCAAGAGCTATAGACCATGTAGTTGGAGATAGAAATGAGTTTGTGAAATTTTGTTAAATTCTTAGAAGAACGAAGTGAATTTATTTGGACAACAATGCGAGGATAGAAGTAAAAGGGATTGGTACATGCAAATTGGATTTGCAAGAAGACCAATTCCTATATTTACATGATGTCCTTTATGCTCCAGATATTTGATGAAATTTGGTCTCTGTAATTGCTCTTTTGAAATTAGGTTACAATAAAAAATTTCATGGAGAATATGTAACTATCTCTCTTGGTACAATTTACTATGGTTATGGTTTTCTTATGGATGGTTTAAAAGTTTTAAACACTAAATATTGCAATAGTAATAATGGTGTTTATTTTTTCTTATTTACTGAATCTAGCAATGATGATGCCGATATGAATTTGTGGCATACTGGGAAACATAGAATGAATAGACTTACTCGTGATGGTCTAATGGGATCAAACATGAAATTTAATATGCCCGCTTGTGAATATTGCTTAAAAGAAAAATAAATAAAAAATTATTTGGAATAGCTTACATGGTAGATTACACTTTGCAACTTGTACATTCTGATATTTGTGGACCAATGAGTACTAGAACAAAGTATGAAGCCTCATATTTCATTACTTTCATAGATGATTACCCTTGGTATGGTCATGTCTATTTGATCTTCCATAAATCGGAAGCATTGGATTACTTTATATGATATTTAAATGAGGTAGAAAATCAATTAGACAAGAAGGTGAAAGCTTTAAGGACCGATCGAGGAAGAGAGTATCTATCTAAATAGTTCAAGGAACTATGTAAAGATAAAGAAATTTTGAGACAATTGACCATGCCTAAAACTCCGCAATAAAATATATTGCTAAATGAAGAAATTGACCATTATTAGACATGGTCAGGTCTATGATGGAATAAGCTAATTTCCTAATACAATATTGGAGACATGCTTTATTAACTGTTGCATACATACTTAATCGAGTACTTTCTAAGTCAGTATCCTTCATACCTTATGAGTTATGGATAGGTAGAAAATCTGATTTGAGTCAGTTACATCCATGGGGATGTGCAGCTTACATTCTTGACACTTCTCACAAATATGGTAAAATAGGACCTAGGAAAAGAAAATATATTTTTATATGATACTCTGAAAACTCAAAAGGATATGTGTTTATTGGTGAGGATTCTGATGGAAGGTTTACTAAAATTGAGTCCCGAGATGCCACTTTTCTTGAAGATCAATTTTCTAAAAAGGAAGATATGAACAAAGGTTCTCATTTATATGAGATCGATGAATATGAAGAGGTTGGTACAAGTCGTTCGATGGATAACACTAAAGAAGTTGTACTTAATCCTATTCTTGATAGTAAGAAGACAAAAGATTTGCTTTAACCATCTCAATTGAGTGGGAGAGATAAGACTGAACTAAAACTAATTTTGATAGGTAGAAGCAATGATCCTCACTTACGAAGGAGTATTCGTTCCAAAACTCCTAGAAATTGTTTGAAAAGTAGCATTGTAAGAGGAGATGGAATCTATGAGACTAAATCAAGTTTGGAACTTGGTTGATTTATTGCCAGGCCGCAAAGCTATTGGGAACACATGGGTTCTCAAAATAAAGCATAAGGTGGATGGTTCTGTTGATAGATATACAACTCGTTTGGTAGTGAAAGGTTATACCCAACAGGAGGGTAGACTGCGAAAATAGTGTGGACATCAAAGTTTGAAAGAGGCTTCGATCTAATTAGTATGGATTTAATTCTTTCATGTGTCCTGTAAATAGAGTAATAATTTTATTTCTTTGAATTTGAGTCATGTAATTAAAGTTGATTTATTTTAATTTGTGTTCTTTAGTCCAAGTAGGGTCAAATTGGTTTGCATTTAGTGAGTTTAGTAGTTGGGTCCAAGAGAGGAATGAAATTGGGTTCAAGGTAAGCAAGTTAACTTGAAGATTGGATGTATTCAACCACTCTAATAAATCAATCCAAGATTAACGCCACTTCAACAAGCATTGTTGTATGCCATGTCAACCTCTTGATGTACACCTCATTAAGCCACATCATCACATGCCACATCATCAAGGAGAATTCAAATTCAAAGGAGCCACCCACTTTTTTCTTCTCTTTTTAAGCTTAGTATAAGTTGTTTCAACCTCCCACCCTTATAGCTAGCTTAGGTTGCAACTTTTCATGAAAAGCTCCATGTAATTTGAATTTTTAAAAGTCTCTTGAAGGCTTATAAATACTACTTTAAGCTCTCTTGTAAAGACAATTGATGATGAATGAAAGTTGAATTTATTTTTTTCCATTTGTATTGGCAAATGTCCTCCAAGAGGGAGTGGATGAGAGGCCCTTAGTTACTATTTATTTTCTTCCATTTGTGTTGGCAAATATCCTCCGAGAGGGAGTGGGTGAGAGGCCCTTAGCTACTTCAAGAAAGTCATCTCCATGCCAAGATCCATTAGCCATTCTCCATTCCATTCTACCATCCTATCCCATCTTTCAAGGTGCAAGAAGACTCTACAAAGAAGGATCCCCGAGAATTCTAGGTTCCAAAGAAGGTCTTTCGTGACTAGAAATAGATACAAGAAGTCCTGCAACTAGAGGAATCTCCTTGTCATCCAAGAACTTCATCCTTGAGTGTAAACCTTCCAATCTCTGATATATTAATGGCCGGGTACCCTTCTTTTAATATTTTTTTATCTAAAATATTAGAGTAACTAAGCCCTAGCATGTGTGGTTTCTTAGCTACAAAGATTCTTTCTCTTTACTATTTTGAAGATTCTCTCCAAGTATAGTTTAACATGCAAATTCCTTCATGAAAATTTTTTCTCTTTTACATGAAAAATAGCCTAGCTTCACTTTATTTTTTATTTAGTTATTACTATCTCCTCCTAGATTGCATCATTCCACTTCATCCCTCATCAGAAAACTTTTTCACCTGTTGTTAGGTTTACCTCTATTCGCTTAATTCTAGCAATAGTAGCAAATCTAGATTTAGAATTGCATCAAATGGATGTGAAGATAGCTTTATAATTCAAAGTATATTTTGAAATTTTCTTAGGCATTATCTTAGACTGTGGATTTCTGCCAGCTGAAATAAGGCCTGAGAACAAGTTCTGTTCTATTTTTTTTTTCTAACGTGACTGAGTTCCAGGAACTACCCAATAAAGTAATAAATTTTAAATTTAATTTCCTTTCACCTGAAGTATTATCATTGGGTTAAGAGTGTTTTATAAATTTTTTTGAATTTTTGAATATGTTACATAATACTTCCCTGCCTCACTTTGGAGTTGCAACACACAGAAAATTTTGCACATAATTTTAGGATTCATATGAATGTTGCATACATCTTATGATAAATCAAGTTAAGGGCATCAATATGACATAGGGGCAGGATTTCATCACTTGTCCTTAGCCCAAAACCACAATCCTACATAACGACTCTAGCCTTTAATTAAAAAAAAAGGATTAGACCCAAATTGCTCTAGTGAGCTAGGGACACCCACTGGTCGGGTTCAGGCTAGTGTCGAGTCAATGTGTCAATTACTCTGTGTGTGCTCCATGCTTAGTGTCTAGAATGATGGTTCAAGGGCTTGTGTGCTGGTCCGCCTCTTGACCAATCTAAAATTGGTGTCTAAGCTGGCAATCAGGAACCTACACTCCCCTTACACTTGCCTAGCTAGTTGCTGAGTCACTATAGATTAGTTTGCCACTTTGATTAGGCATCTATTTGGGCTCTAGGTTTTAGGAGCCATTAATTGTTGTGATCGGCTTGTGTGACTAATTGCATTGCATGACAATTAGATCAGGGACCCCATACCAGCACAATCCAGGTCAACCCAGTGTAGCCATGGACCCAAATCTAGAAGTTTTAATGAGGACTATGACTGAGCAGTATAATCAATTGAACACTAAGTTTGACCAGATGCAAGAAATGATTGATTCCTTAGAAGAATCTCATATGACTCCTTTTGAGCCTCAATCACCAAAATGACACCTATGAATCCTAGAGTCCAATATCCTGAACCTATTGTTGAACCCCACCAAAGAAGACCTCATCATGACTACATTAATTAAGATGAAAGAGCCCTTAGGAGTATTCGGCTTGATGAACCCACTTTTGATGGGGACCTAGACCCTAAGGTGTACATAGATTGGAAGGAAGATATGGACCAATATTTCGAATGGTATAAAATGTCAGAGGACAGAAAGTTCAAATTTGCCAAGCTTAGGCTAATCTAAATCTAGGTTGTATTGGGAAAATGTTGAGCAACTGTGTAGGCAAAGAGGAGACATGCCAATAGGTACTTGAAGAGCCATGAAAATCAAGCTTAGGAAGAAGTACCTACCTATTTCCTATAAGCAAAGGTTACTGAACTAATGGTAATGGCTAAGTCAAGGGAATAGGCCCGTGTCGGAATACATTGCTAAGTTTGATGAATATGTTATGCGATGTAGTATTGTTGAATCAGAAGATGTAACCCTATCCAGATTTAGAGCCAGTTTAAGGGAAGAGATTCAGAGAGAACTGTTCCTTAGAGAAGTCCATGACCTAGAACAAACATACTAGGTAGCTAGGGACTTTGAAAGATTCCAAAGAGTACCATTTGTCTGTCGGTCTGAACCCAATAAGATGAGTGCCCTTAGCAAAGGCCTAATCCAAGCCAGACTCACTTTAGTCGACCCATACCCAATACTCCTTTAGCCCGAAAGAATGATAAAGGAAAGAGTCCAGAAATCCAAAGGAGTAATACTCAAAACATACACTGTTTCAAATGTCATAAGGTAGGTCATTATGCAGTTAATGTCCTACTAGAGCCTTGCATATAGGAGAAGTAGAGGAGGAAGTTGATGAATCAATTAAGAATTTGAAGGAAAAGATTTATGAAGCAGAAGTGAATCTAGTTGATGAGTATGATGGAGATGAAGAAGTTTTAGACTCATCCGAGTCTTTCGGAGTTGTTATGTATCTTGACCCAAACCAAAGAGCAGGAAAACTAGCATAGGACTAACATCCTACAAACTTTTATTAAAATAGGAAAGAAAGCGTGCAAAGTCATTATAGATAGTGGGAGTTCTATCAGTGCAATTTCAACTAATACTGTTAAGAGTTTAAGATTACCCACTGCTTCCCATCCCAACCCTTATAAGATTTTCTGGAAGATTCCACTTCGATACCGGTCAAGTTTAGATGTCAAGTTCAGGTGCAATTCCAGTCATACCTATAGAAAGTTTGGTGTGACATACTTTCAATGGGGGTTAGTAGCATTATTCTTGGTAGACCATGGTTATATGATCATGATGCTAGTTTATTCAGTTGATCTAATTCTTGTTCCTTTAATTTTAATGGAAAGAAGATAGTTATAAATCCTTTTCCACCCAAAGACAACATTAAGAGAGGGTCTAGTAACTTGAAGAAAAGAATAGAGGTTGCATTTGATGAATGTTAAAGACTTAGAAAAGAAAATTAATGAAGATTCACCAATTTGGATCCTATCAACCCAGAAAATCTAGAACTAGCCCCAGAAGAAACAACCCCAGCAAGTAAAAGAGATTTTAAGGGAGTTTCAAGATGTCTTCCCTGAAGATCTACCTGATCACCTTCTACCACTTAGGGATATCCAACATGCCATATATTTAGTTCCTGGCGCTACATTACCAAATCTACCACATTATAGGATGAACCCTAGTGAGCATGCTGAGTTACAAAAAGAAGTTGGAGAACTCCACCAAAAGGGATTCATTAGGAAAAGTTTGAGTCCATGTATCGTACCCACGTTATTGACCCCTAAGAAAGATGACACTTGGAGGATGTGTGTAGACAGTCGTGCCATTAATAAGATCACACTAAGTATAGGTTTTCTATACCCCATTTAGATATGATGGCCGATTATTTTCAAAGATGGCCCAATTTATACCCTATTCCCAAACTTTTGATGCCTCTAGGGTAGCCAAGCTTTTTCTCGATCAAGTAGTCAAATTGCATGGGTTACTTAAGACCATTATTTTGATAGGGATGTCCGTTTCACGAGTTACTTTAAAAATACTTTGGCACCTACTAGGAACAAAACTGAACTTCTCAACTGCTTACCATCCCCAAACTAATGGGCAGACCGAAGTAGTAAACAGAAGTCTAGGAACTTATTGAGGTGTCTTGTAGGAGAAGATCTAGGGAACTGGGATCTGCTATTTGTTAGTAATAGTGCCCTAGGCCTATTGTATGGACATGGTATTTTAATATTTATGAACATTTACTATTATCATAATTTGCATGTTTATTATATAATAATATCCTTGAATAATATTATGAATTATTCTAAATGTCCCTAATCGGTTATTGTTGTGGGAATAACAATAAATTAAGATTAGTATGAAATTTGATTGATATTCATGGGATGAATATGTGTATGAGATACAAATCAAATTTATATGTATTTGTTGAGAACAAATATTGGACAAGACCCGCCTTGAGATTAATACATGGATCAAAGTCATAAGTTAATCTCTAGTAGTTGTGTCATTAAATCCTTAGACCTGAGATTGCCATAGTTCTCAACATGAGGAATATTATGTTTTGACATAATCAAACGTTGTCTTTAACCGGATGATTATAAAGATTATGATTGAACATAATAAGAATCATGTAGTGAGATGTGAGTGATTAAGATGGAATTTGTCCCTCTTATTATAAGAGAGATATCTCTGGGCCCCTCGATGATTGAGACTGAGAAATGCATGGCCATGCTCAAATGAATTGATGGAGATCAATATCATTTGTTTAGTCAGTCTAATTGGGTTTCGAGAAATTAAAGATAGAGAGATATAAGGTTGACTTTATCCATGCCTTATATTCTATCAAGATATCATGTGACAAAAGGATTATGTTAATAGCTACTTTAAGGTTGTCTCGGAACATGAGCTTTTCATTTAACTTGGGTAGTCATAATGTCTTGCTAGAGGCCGCTTATGACTTGTAGGTTCAAAATGTGATTTAGGCCTACTGCCAACGTTAATTGAACCTATAGGGTCGCACACTAAGAACGGACAATAATGGTTACGATTTGTTACTCTCTATATAATTTAAAATGATGAGATTATTTTAAATTACAAATAATAATTAGTTGTCATTTAGATTCGAGTTTAATTTTGAGAAAATTTAAATTCATAATTTAAATTGTGACAAGTAATTAAATTGTTACATTTTCTTATTGGATAAGGAAATAATCCATAAAGTTTTTTTGGTTAAAAATATAAATTCCTTATTTTGTAAGGAAAGGATTTAAATTGTTATTATTTAAAAGGAGTTTTAAATAAATATCAATTAAAATCTTAGTTAACCAAAATTCCTAGCAGGCTTGTATATATGATATATACGTTTTAGAGTCTGGGGGCATTTGAAAGGTCACGTCGATTGGGGCATTTGAAAGGTCACGGTCGATTGGGGCTTTTGAAGCGTCGTCTTTTGCCTTAAAGATGGAAAAACAGAGAGTTGAAATATGGTTCATTTTTGTGAAAAATGGAATGGTTGAACTAGCATTCAAAACCATTTTGGTGTCCGTTCGTGTGTGGATACTTGTAGAGGGTGGTCTTTCTGAAAGGCAGCACCTTTGAAGATCCGAGAAAACCCAACACAAGAACAGAAGGATTACATACTGATCAACAACAAAAGGTAATATTTTTGTTTATCCTTCTTTCGGTTTTTATGAAACGCATGTGATTCTTGGTGGGTTATAAATTTATTTTGTTTCCGCTGCAATTTTATTCCAATTAGATTGGGATTTTCATTCCGTAACCCAACAGTGGTATCAGAGCCTCTTGCGTTTTCATAAAAATCGAAACTGCCATGTTTGATTGTATGTATGAGATGTATATGATCTTGGCATGGTTTGCGTTCTTGTATATATATATGATATTAGTGTTTGCACGAACGACATAGATAATAGGTTTTCTAAGGTGTTAATTGATGAATCTGTTTCCTGTAAGGATTCGTTAATATGATTAAAATCCGAATGGGATATTGCAATTAAAGTGTTTAATATCTTGATATATGATTTCGGTGATGTCTTAATTAGATTAATACATGAACTGAATTCACATATCAATAAGGATTTATCAATTGCTGTTTATGGTGGTGCGGATGTGAGCCTTAAATTTATTGATGAGATCAATAAAATCAAATTTTAGGATGAAACTTTATTGTATCTCCAAATTTTAGGAACCGCAGTACTACCTAATCAGAGCGCCTTGTAAATTTAATTGGTTTTAAAAACACGCCTATTTTATTTTCTTTAATGCAATATGTATATGCTATATGATAACATGATATATTTTGCATGGTGTGTTGCTTTGTATGGTGCATGGTATGGCCTTGTGACCAATATGATTGGCAGGTTTTTATTATTCTTTTACAAGGGTTGTAATTATCATATATGGCCTGCGTGCCATTTGTAAATCCTGCAATCCAACCATGGTGATAGAGGAGCTAGGTGTCTATGCACATGATGATGGTCAAGTAGACATTATGGTGTTGCTCATTATTACCTAGGATTGACCATTGATCTTCATATTGGCTTATGAAGATCAATCTTGATAAGGTCATACTATGACATGTTTATTATATACATGTATGAGATGCTATGTATGATGTTTCATAAGTATGTGATGCTATGTATGATATCAATGAGTATGTGATACTAAATGCATGATGAGATCTATTAATCTATCTAGATCCCTCACATAAAATCTTAAGTTGACATGCCATCCATATTTGAACACTTGTCAAGGCTTTTATCACCTTAATGTGGGTTCTACCAAAGTAGAAGTACATTGGGTTACATTAGTGAGGCAAGATGGGTAATGGTGCTACCCATATGTTTAAAAATGGTTTAACTTAATTAGGTTATCAAAACGGTTTTGGGCCTAATGGCATGAGATGGGATTTAAACATGCCGAGACATATGATGTCATAATCCCATAAATTTCTAAGAGTTGCATGAGTTGCAATTGGTAAGAGTTACCTACCTAAAAAACTTAATTTTAAGCGTCATGCCAAAGCTGACTTAAAGTTGAGTATAAATATGGATCTTAGCTCACTAAATTAATATGATTTTATCATTGAGGGTTGTTAATTTAGTGGGAGTTTTTCATAATCAAAATACTTAACGAACTTTGCATTTATTGTAGATGGCCAACAATGATAACAATTCTACTATGTCACTGCGATCAATCCTTGCGAAGGACAAACTTACTGGGACTAATTCCTTGACTGGTTTCGAAATTTGAGAATTGTTCTCAAACAAGAAAGGAAGCTTTATGTCCTGGATCAACCTCACCCTGAAGAACCAGCCGATAATGCTTCTAGAGCTGAAAAGAATGCTTATGAGAAGCATCATAATGACTCTATTGATGTTGCATGCTTGATGCTAGCTACCATGAGTTCTGAACTTCAGAAAGATTTGGAAAACATGGAAACTTATGATATGATTGTCAATCTAAAGGAAATGTTCCAGCAACAAGCAAGGCAAGAAAGGTATGATACTACCAAGGCATTGCACTCTTGTAAAATGGCTGAGGGTGCTTCAGTTAGCGCTCATGTGTTGAAAATGAAAGGCTATATTGAGCACCTTGATAGGCTTGGATTTCCAATGAGCCAAGAGTTGGCAACAGATTTGATCCTAAATTCACTTCCTGATAGTTATGACAGTTTATCATGAACTATAACATGAATGAAATGGACAAATCAATTTCTGAGCTGCATACGATGCTTAAAACTGCTGAACAGAATATTAAGTCCAAGCCTGGCCATGTTCTGATGGTTCAAAAGGGAAAGGGCCTTATGAAGAAAAGAAAAGGAAAGGGTAAGGGAAGGGCTGGAAAGTCCAATGCTCAACCCAAGCCCAATCCTAAACCCAAGGCTAAAGCCCCAAAGGAGGGTGTCTGTTTCTTTTGCAATGAACCTGGTCATTGGAAGAGAAACTGCAAGCTGTATTTGGAGGATCTAAAGAAGAAGAAGAAGACTGGTGAGACCGGTTCTTCAGGTATTTATGTTATAGAGATTAATTTCTCTCCTTCTAGTTCCTGGGTATTAGATACTGGATGTGGATCTCACATTTGCACAAATGTGCAGGGGCTCAAAAGGAGTAGACAACTGAAGAAGGGCGAAGTTGATCTTCGAGTAGGCAATGGAGCAAAAGTTGCTGCTTTAGCTGTAGGAAGTTATGAACTTTCTTTGCCCAGTGGGCTTTTGTTAGTTTTGAACAATTGCTTTTATGTTCCTACAATGTGTAGGAATATTATTTCAGTTTCTTGTTTGGATAATGATGGTTTTTCTTTTATTATTAAGAATAATAATTGCTCCATTTATCATAAAGACATGTTCTATGCAAATGCCGAATTACTAGATGGTCTTTATGTTTTGAATCTTCAAAAATCCAACAATTCTTCTGTCTATAACATAACTACCAAGAAATTTAAGTCCAATGACTTAAATTCAACCTATCTTTGGCATTGTCGCCTTGGCCATATAAATGAGAAACGCATATCAAAACTCCATCAAGATGGACTTTTGAACTCATTTGATTTTGAATCATATGATACATGTGAATCTTGTCTATTGGGTAAGATGACAAAGGATCCCTTTACTGGACACAGTGAAAGGGCCAATGAATTATTGGGCCTAATACATACAGATGTATGTGGACCATTAAGTTCAGATGCCAGAGGAGGTTACAAGTACTTCATTACATTTACTGATGACTTCAGTAGATATGGTTATGTCTACTTGATGAGACACAAATCTGAATCATTTGAAATGTTTAAATCTTTTCAATATGAAGTACAAAACCAACTTGGCAAGACAATCAAGGCACTTCGATCTGATCGAGGTGGAGAATATTTGAGCCAAGATTTTTATGACCATCTTAGAAGTTGTGGAATCATTCCACAACTAACTCCTCCTGGAACACCACAATGGAATGGTGTGTCTGAAAGAAGGAATCGAACCTTATTAGATATGGTTCGATCTATGATGAGTCTAACAGATCTTCCACTTACCTTTTGGGGTTATGCACTTGCCACAGCTGCGTTCACACTAAATCGAGTTCCAACCAAAGCGGTTGAAAAGACGCCATATGAGATGTGGAATGGTAAAAAGCCCAGTTTGTCTTTTCTTAAGATTTGGGGTTGTGAAGCTTATGTAAAACGTCAAGTTTCAAATAAGCTGGAACCCAAGTCTGATAAATGTTTTTTGTGGGATATCCTAAAGAGACTAAAGGATACTACTTTTACAATCCCATTGAGAACAAAGTGTTTGTTGCTCGGAATGGTGTCTTTCTAGAAAGGGAATTTATTTCTAAAGGAACCAGTGGGAGCAAGGTACAAATCGAAGAAATTCGAGAACCACAAGATAACATTGAACCGCCTGTGGATGCTCAAAGTCAACAAACCACTGTTGACACACCACCTGTAGCACAAAATTTACGTAGATCTGATAGGATACGTCATGAGCCCGAGAGATATGGATTTCTTGTGACTGATAATCATGATGTATTGTTAGTGGATCAAAATGAACCTACTACCTATCAAGAGGCTATGTTAGATCCAGACTCTGAGAAATGGTTAGAGGCCATGAAGTCTGAAATCCAATCCATGTATGATAATCAGGTATGGACCTTGATTGAGCCACCTGAAGGTACAAAGACCATTGGGTGCAAATGGGTTTTCAAAAAGAAAACTGACATGGATGGTAAAGTGCATACTTACAAAGCAAGGCTAGTTGCAAAAGGTTTCAAACAAACTCATGGTATAGACTATGATGAAACTTTTTCACCTGTAGCCATGCTTAAGTCTATTAGAATTCTTATTGCCATTGCTGCATATTATGACTATGAGATTTGGCAAATGGATGTTAAAACTGTTTCTTAATGGAAACTTACTTGAGGATGTGTACATGACACAACCTGAGGGTTTTGTACAACCTGAGAATTCTAGTAAAGTATGCAAGCTTCAAAGATCCATTTATGGTTTGAAGCAGGCTTCTCGGAGTTGGAATCTTCGTTTTGATGAATCAGTCAAAGAGTTTGGATTTATCAAAAATGAAGATGAACCTTGTGTTTACAAGAAAGTTAGTGGGAGCGCCATTGTATTTCTGGTCTTATATGTTGATGACATTTTACTCATTGGGAATGATATCCCTACCTTGCAGAGTGTCAAGTCTTGGTTAGGGAAATGTTTCTCAATGAAAGACTTAGGTGAAGCTGCCTATATCCTAGGGATAAAGATCTATAGAGATAGATCTAAGAGGCTGATTGGTCTAAGTCAAAGTACTTACATAGACAAAGTACTGAAAAGGTTCAGTATGCAAGATTCCAAGAGAGGATACTTGCCTATGTCTCATGGTATTACACTTAGCAAATCTCAGTGTCCTAACACAAAAGATGAGCGAGAGCGCATGAGTAAGATTCCTTATGCTTCAGCAATAGGATCTATCATGTATGCTATGTTGTGCACTAGACCAGATGTCTCTTATGCTTTAAGCATAACGAGTAGATACCAGTCAGATCCCGGTGAGAGTCACTGGACGGCGTCAAGAACATTCTTAAGTATCTGAGAAGATCTAAAGATATGTTCTTGGTGTATGGCGGATTGGAAGATGATCTAGTTGTAAGTGGTTACACAGATGCAAGCTTTCAATCTGACAAAGATGATTTCGATCGCAGTCAGGATATGTGTTTTGTTTAAATGGTGGTGCTGTTAGCTGGAAAAGTTCGAAGCAAAGCACTGTTGCTGATTCTACAACTGAAGCTGAATACATAGCAGCATCTGATGCAGCAAAGGAAGCAGTTTGGATCAAGAAGTTCATTACTGACCTTGGAGTGGTTCCTAGCATCACAAATCCTGTTGATGTTTATTGTGACAATAATGGTGCTATCGCACAAGCAAAAGAACCTAGGTCACATCAGCGATCCAAACACATTCTTAGGCGTTATCATCTCATTCGAGAAATCATTGAGAGAGGTGACGTAAAAATATGCAGAGTTCCAACAGATGACAATGTTGCTGATCCATTGACTAAGCCTCTACCACAAGCAAAGCATGATCGTCATGCTAGGTTCATAGGTATTAGATACATTGATGAGTGGGCCTAGTGCAAGTGGGAGATTGTTAGTAATAGTGCCCTAGGCCTATTGTATGGACATGGTATTTTGAATATTTATGAACATTTACTATTATCATAATTTGCATGTTTATTATATAATAATGTCCTTGAATAATATTATGAATTATTCTAAATGTCCCTAATCGGTTATTGTTGTGGGAATAACAATAAATTAAGATTAGTATGAAATTTGATTGATATTCATGGGAATATGTGTATGAGATACAAATCAAATTTATATGTATTTGTTGAGAACAAATATTGGACAAGACCCGCCTTGAGATTAATACATGGATCAAAGTCATAAGTTAATCTCTAGTAGTTGTGTCATTAAATCCTTAGACCTGAGATTGCCATAGTTCTCAACATGAGGAATATTATGTTTTGACATAATCAAACGTTGTCTTTAACCGGATGATTATAAAGATTATGATTGAACATAATAAGAATCATGTAGTGAGATGTGAGTGATTAAGATGGAATTTGTCCCTCTTATTATAAGAGAGATATCTCTGGGCCCCTCGATGATTGAGACTGAGAAATGCATGGCCATGCTCAAATGAATTGATGGAGATCAATATCATTTGTTTAGTCAGTCTAATTGGGTTTCGAGAAATTAAAGATAGAGAGATATAAGGTTGACTTTATCCATGCCTTATATTCTATCAAGATATCATGTGACAAAAGGATTATGTTAATAGCTACTTTAAGGTTGTCTCGGAACATGAGCTTTTCATTTAACTTGGGTAGTCATAATGTCTTGCTAGAGGCCGCTTATGACTTGTAGGTTCAAAATGTGATTTAGGCCTACTGCCAACGTTAATTGAACCTATAGGGTCGCACACTAAGAACGGACAATAATGGTTACGATTTGTTACTCTCTATATAATTTAAAATGATGAGATTATTTTAAATTACAAATAATAATTAGTTGTCATTTAGATTCGAGTTTAATTTTGAGAAAATTTAAATTCGTAATTTAAATTGTGACAAGTAATTAAATTGTTATATTTTCTTATTGGATAAGGAAATAATCCATAAAGTTTTTTGGTTAAAAATATAAATTCCTTATTTTGTAAGGAAAGGATTTAAATTGTTATTATTTAAAAGGAGTTTTAAATAAATATCAATTAAAATCTTAGTTAACCAAAATTCCCTAGCAGGCTTGTATATATGATATATACGTTTTAGAGTCTGTGGGGCATTTGAAAGGTCATGTCGATTGGGGCATTTGAAAGGTCACGATTGGGGGTCATTCGATTGGGCTTTTGAAGCGTCATATCTTTTGCCTTAAAGATGGAAAAAGAGAGTTGAAATATGGTTCATTTTTGTGAAAAATGGAATGGTTGAACTAGCATTCAAAACTATTTTGGTGTCCGTTCGTGTGTGGATACTTGTAGAGGGTGATCGTCTTTCTGAAAGGCAGCACCTTTGAAGATCCGAGAAAACCCAACACAAGAACAGAAGGATTACATACTGATCAACAAAAGGTAATATTTTTGTTTATCCTTCTTTCGGTTTTTATGAAACGCATGTGATTCTTGGTGGGTTATAATAAATTTATTTTATTTCCGCTGTCATTTTATTCCAATTAGATTGGGATTTTCTATTATGTAACCCTACACTATTACCTCGTGCTGAATTCGCTTACAACAGCTCAGTCAATAGGACTACTGGTAAAAGTCCCTTTGAGATTGTCCATGATTATAAACTTAGGAAACCTCTCGACCTCATTCCATTACCAACTCATGCCTGAATGTCTGAGTTCATCGAGTCATATGCACAGCATATTAGGAATTGCATAAGGAGATTAGTAAAAAAAATTCAAATGAGCAATGAAGTCTATAAGCATATGGCCAATTCACGTAAATGAATGAAAGAATTCAATATAGGGGACTTTGTCATGGTTAAACTTAAACCTGAAAGGTTCTCATTGGAAACTATGAAGAAACTGCATGCCCGGGGAGTTGGACCTTTCAAAGTATTAAAGAGAGTTGGACCTAATGCATGCGTTAGAGTTACCACCATATTATGGCATTAGTTCAACATTTAATATTTCTAATATGAAAGAATACAAAGAGCTGGCATTAATTCCTAATGAGCCTTTTGGACTTACCTAACCTTTGAAAGTGAAACCCTACTAGAGTGTCCACCAACAATTAGCCAAAGCGGAGAGATAGGATTGAACGTATCTTGGATGACCAGGCAATTACCACCAGAAATAAGGGCTATCAACGTTATCTGGTTCGATGGCAAGGAAGGCCAAAATTCGAGGATTCCTGGATCACCCGAGAGGATTTGCAGCAAATCGATCCAGACCTGCTAGAAAGGTATCAAAGTTAGACCAGTCCTTACTTGACATGGTTGAGTTCATCCCATTCTAGGAGAATTGGTGCGGACACCAAAGTTCGAAAGAGGCTTCGATCTAATTCAGTATGACTTTAATTCTTTCATGTGTCTTGTAAATAGAGTAATAATTTTATTTCTTTGAATTTGAGTCATGTAATTAAAGTTGGTTTATTTCAATTTGGGTTCTTGAGTCCAAGTAGGGTCAAATTGGTTTGTATTTAATGAGTTTAGTAGTTGGGTCCAAGAGAGGCATGGAATTGGGTTCAAGGTAAGCAAGCGAGCTTGATGATTGGATGCATTCAACCACTCCAACAAATCAATCCAAGGTGGATGCCACTTCAGCAAGTATTATTGGATGCCATGTCAACCTCTTGGTGTACACCTCATCAAGCCACATCATCACATGTCATGTCACCAAGAAGAATTCAAATTCAAAGGAGCCGCCCACTTTTCTCTCTCTTTTAAGCTTAGTTATAAGTTATTTCAGCCTCCCACCATTATAGCTAGCTTAGGTTGCAACTTTCCATGAAAAGCTCATGTAATTTGAATTTTCAAAAGTCCCTTGAAGGCTTATAAATACTACTCCAATCTCTCTTATAAAGAAATTGATGATGAATGAAAGTTAAATTTATTTTCTTCCATTTGTGTTGGCAAATGTCCTCTGAGAGAGAGTGGGTGAGAGGCCCTTAGCTACTGTTTATTTTCTTCCATTTGTGTTGGCAAATATTCTCTGAGAGGGAATGGGTGAGAGGCCCTTAGCTACTTTAAGAAAGTCATCTCCACGCCAAGATCCATTAGCCATTCTCCATTCCATTCTATCATCCTATTCCATCTTCCAAGGTACAAGAAAACTCCACAAAAAAGGATCCCCGAAAATTCTAGATTCCAAAGAAGGTCTTTCATGATTAGAAACGGATACAAGAAGTCCTGCAACTAGAGGAATCTCCTTGTCATCCAAGAACTTCATCCTTGAGTGTAAACCTTTCAATATCTGATATATTAATGGCCAGGTACCTCTCTTTCAACATTTTTTTGATTTGAAATATTAGAGTAACTAAGGCCCTAGCCTGTGTGGTTTCTTAGCCACAAAGATTCTTTCTCTTTACTATTTTAAAGGATTCTCCTCCAAGTCTAGTTTAACATGCAAATCCTTCATAAATTTTTTTCTCTTTTACATGAAAATGTTGCCTAGCTTCACTTCATTTTTTATTTAGTTATTACTATCTTCTCCTAGATTGCATCATTCCACTTCATCCCTCATCAGAAAACTTTTTTAGCTGTTGTTAGGTTTACCTCTATTCGCTTAATTCTAGCAATAGTAGCACATCTAGATTTAGAATTGCATCAAATGGATGTGAAGACAGCTTTTCCACATGAAGAGTTAGACGAGGAAACTACATGGACCAGCCTATAGGTTTTTTAGTTAAAGGTCAAGAGCACGAAATTTGCAAGCTCAAAAGGTCAATTTATAGCCTAAAATAGTCATCTAGATAGTTGTACCTTAGATTTCATAAAGTAATTTCAACATATGATTTTAAAATAATTGATGAGGACCATTGTGTTTATATTAGAAAGATGAATGCCAAATTTGTAATTCTATCTCTTTATGTTGATGATATTTTGATAGCTGAAAATGACAAGGAGTATGTCATGACCATTAAAGGATGGTTGTCCATAAATTTTGACATGAAAGACATGGGTAAAGCAAATTACATACTGAGAGTAAAAATTAAAAGAGATCGTTCAAAAAAACTTTTGACTCTGCCATAAGAGAATTATATCCAACAGATTCTAGAACATTTTAATATGAATAGTTGCAAACCTGTGGATACTTCTATATCAAAGGGTGAAGCTTTAAGTCAAAATATGTGTCCTAAGAATTCACAAGAACAAAAGAAAATGTCTACTTAACCATATACAAGTGCTGTTGGAAGTTTAATATATGTTATGATGTGCACCTGTCCGGATATATGTTTTGCTATTGGGCTAGTTAGTCGATATCAATCGAATCCTAATCTAGAACATTGGAAAGTGTCCAAAGAATTTTAAGATATTTAAAAGGAACTATGGATTACTACCTATGTTATCAAGGATCGAATTTGTGTTTTATTGGATATTCAGATGCTGATTGGGGAGGAGACCTCGATCAACAAAAATCTACATGGTTATGTTTTTTTACTTAATAAAGGTGCCATATCTTGGTGTAGTAAGAAGCAAACATGCATGGCACTATCAACTATAAAGGCTGAATTTATTGCATGTTCAACTGCTGTATAGGAAGCTGTTTGTTAAAAAGATCTTTTTATAATTTGGAAGTTCAAAGTGATGGTGTTACACCAATCACTATTTATTGTGATAATCAAGCAGTGATTGCTTTCATTAAAGACTCCAAATATCATAATAGAACCAAACACATTAATACCAGATACAACTACATTAGAGATATCATAGCCAATTCCAAGAGATGTTTTTATGGCACATATAGATTCTCTTGGGATTGCGTAGAATATAAATTGTATTGTTGAGCACATAATGTACTGTTTTTATGATAAATGCAAATGAATTAATGTTATGTTCTTTATCATGATATATGTATACATATCATATTTTTGATTAGAAGCTCAACAAAGTGATGTTACACAGGTTCAAAAATGGCTTACTCACACAAGCAATCACTTCTAGCGCTTGGATAGCGAGTAGAGATGAGACATAATGTTAGGTATGTCGCCTCATAGAAAGTATAAGATTAGATTGTAAATATATATATGACAATCGATTTAAATAGCCACTTTCAAATAACCTATGAAAGCTAGATATAAATTCTTAGTGATTGCCTGTTGAATGAGAGCAGTTAGAGAATTCAGGTTAGGTGCTTGAAAGTGACTGAACTATGATCTGTACAGTATTTTATTAGACATTAAAAAGTTACAAACACTGTAATACATGATTTATACCATGTGTGCTAGTTCGACCAATAAGGTAGTGAAAGAATAGATCCCTGCTTCTCCACTGTGTGAGACGATTGAGGTTAAATTAAAACTTTACAATAATGCCCTTATACTTTTTGCTGTTATTTGGCGTTCGTAGTTAGTGTCTTGCTATCTTAGCATGTTATCTATGATTATGAATGATTCGATCTATGAAATATGTCTAGATAAGCGACTAAATATGAATTGCAAAATTTTGAGTAAAAAAGAAGACTATGTTCGATGTATTCATTGGCTGGCCAATCTTATCGCTTAAGAAAAGGTAGGACTCGATTATGGATACATAATCATATTATTTTAACATGCTGATTGAGGGATTAGAGATGTTTTGATAAAAGGGATGAGTCTAAGGTATATTGAGTTGAAACTATTGACTAGTTAATTTTTAGAGTTGAGCTACTATACATTCCAAACAGATGCATGGTAACAAGCTCCCAAGTGCAGGTATACTCGCTAGGTCGCATTATCCAACTATCAGTATGAATTGGTATTTAGATTTCTATTGTATTTTTCTTTCTTTCATTTTTCTTTCGCAATGAAGGTCTTACCCTGCATGTGCGAGTGAAAGATGTTGATTATGTGATGCCCATGATAGATAACTGCCAATGAGCAGTTATCCATAAAGAAAACCACCTATGGAGAAACTGCTCCATACCTGCACATGATCGTGATTCTTCGTGTATGTATAAAAGAAATGATAAGAGCCATGGAGCGATAAGAATGCAAGAGTACCAGAATCTAAAACCAGAAAGATAGTTCGGATTGTGAACAAAGGGTAACACCATAACCTAGCGTTCAAATTCATTGTAGAATCGTCAATGTAAGTAAATCCGATCCATTCATTTATTCTTGTATGATTCTATATTTATATTACTAAATTGCATGTATTTAAACTATTTAAATCCTTAAATATCAGAGAATTATTGATTGTTTATATTTTATTTGTTTCAAAACATTTCCCTCTTCCCTCTTCCTTTCTTACCGTGGATAATTAAAATTTTTAACCCTTTCTTATATTAAGTGTGCTAGATTGGGTACTCTTGATAAGAGTCATTAGTGGAGGTTGGGCCTGGCATGAGGTAGCCCAAATATTTTTTGGTCCAACCTTCCTATTTCATATATCCTATGTTTCCATTAGGATTTTACCATAGAAAACTCTTGTGCACCATGCGATGATTGGCATACAACATTATCCTGTGAAATGCATGTATTTATCGCACATAATGCAACAAGACTTTTTTTTTTACCATTGCCCAACTATTATTATTTTTTAGTCCAACCTTACTTATTTCATATATCCTGTGTTTCCGTTGGAATTTGCCATTGCTTACCGTATTGTTGTTTTCCATTGATAAATCCTGTTGTATATATCTCCTTCCTATCTTATTCCAATCAATCTTTGGTATCAAAATAACTTTAGTTTTCTCAATTTCTCTTCTTTCCCAGAGCCATCATAAACTCTAAAACCAAAATGCAAATGGAAGACCAATAGCATTGCGTTGAAACGTTGACCTCATATTTGATTTTGATGAATACAAAATGATTAAGAATAATACTAAGAATTTTATTGAGACAATAATTTCAGGAAATCCATCATAAAGAAAGGTGTCACTTCAATTTAAGATATTCCATGTATCAAAGGTAATATAGGTGAAGAGAAATGATGGTGAATAAGTTTTAAAGCCAAAAATAATTTCAAATAATTTTTTTTATATCCAAACAAGTAATTTTATGTTTTAAATTTCTTTTGTTTTTTGAAAAGAAATGTAAAATTTCAATGGTAAAATGTAAATCCCATTGAAAGCAGTCATGACAAAACCGTAAAATTCAATGGCAAAACTGTAAATCCCATTGAAAGTAGTCAATAGCAAAACACTAAAATCTTAGTAGCAAAACTATAAAATCCCAGTGGCAAAAATGTAAATCATAATTACTCTTTTCAAAGTCTTTAATTGCTAAATTTGGATTGCAACGTGTAAGGATTGACTCTTGCTTATTAATTGGTATCTTAATTGCCGAATGCAAAAATTTTTTAAACACTGTATGAAGACTTCATCTCCCTGCATGATTGGTTTTCAAAGCTCACTCATTTAATTGCCTTTGACAAATAATTTTTTTTTTTCAAATGAGTCATTCTATTTGAAGACTTCATCTTTCCAGGCTTCATCTTCTTTAACGCATTGTGAATAAAATTTTGTCTGGGATTGATTCTTTCAAATGAAGGTCTCGGTCTCACCATTTTTTTTAACATGGGGAACGAATTTCAAAACGCATGCTGCTGCCTTTAATGCCTTCTTGCCTATTTTAAAGGTTGCATTAAATGCCCCTCCCTCCACAGCTATCTTCTGGCTTCTTGCTTATCAAAGCTATCATTAAATGCCCCTCCATAGCTATCTTCTGGCTTCTTGCCTATTTCAAAGCTTGCAAATAGGCCCTCCAAAGCTTCATCCAAGGCATAAAAAGTCGAGCAAAGTAATTCATCTTAGTTGAGTGAAAAGAAAAAAAAATTAGAAAAAAAAATTTTAAGTGAGGAAGGAAAGGCTGAGTGAGTTCTAAAAAATTTTTAGAGTGCCACTTCAAAAGTTTTCATCAGTAAAAGTGATATCAAAGCTCCATCCACATTCTTAAAAGTAGTCAAACTTCATCCATTCCTCCAACGTGCTCAAAGGAAGAATCCATTCCATAGAGTGGTCTTCATATTTTATAAAGTATTTCTTTTGAATATATGCTCACTTAAGAAGCTTCCTATATACACTACTTATATTGTTGTGCTCGGTATTTAAGTTTCACATGGTGAAACTTGTAAGGGTAGAGGTCTACCTGTGTAAGGCTTCCTTGTGCCTGAAAAAAGAGGCTAGCCTGGAAGGCTAGGTGTAAGGCTCCCTTGTGCCTGTAAATAAGTCAGGTTGGCTAGGATGGTTAGTAAAAATTATCAAGAGGTTCTTGGAGAGTGGATGTACGTGTAGGGTTGGCACCAAACCATTATAAATTGTCTGTGTTTGTGTGATTTAAATTTTTATGGTGCTTGAATATTTTTTTTACACTTCACGTCACTTTTTGTTAATTCTAATTTTTTTTAAAAGCACATATTTGCTAATTATTAATAATTTTTAAAAAAAAACCCAATTCACCCCCTCTTGGATTGCAATATTTGGGCAACCAGTGGTATCAGAGCAGGTGCTCTTGTTACTAAGCCTTAAAAAGCTTTGAGTTAAAGATTATGACAACCCAAATGAGTTCCATATTGAATGAGGGGCAATTTACCAATAGACCACTACTTTTTAACGGCACAAATTACACTTATTGGAAAGCACATATGAAAATTTTTATTCAAGCACTTGATTATGATTTATGAAGCATCATAGTCAATCGGCCTCACACACCCACTATTAAATCTGATGATATTGTTATTTCCAAACCAAAAATGGATTGAGATGTACTTGATAAGAAGATAGCTCAGCTAAATGCTAAAGCTATGAATGTTTTATATTATTCATTGGATGCTAATGAATTTAATCGTATTTCCACTTCCTGTTCTGCTAAAGAAATATGGGATAAATTAGAAGTTACTCATAAAGGTACTAATCAAGTTAAAAATTCAAAATAAATATGCTTGTGCATAAATATGAATTATTTAAAATGCATTCTACTAAAAATATTACTGGTATGTTTACAAAGTTTACTTACATCATTAATGGGCTGAAAATCCTTGAAAATCTTATACTAATGGTGAACTTGTTAGAAAAATTTTAAGATCCTTGCCCAAGTCTTGGGAGGATAAGGTCATTGCAATACAAGAAGCCAAGGACCTCATCACTCTATTATTAGAAGAACTGGTTGGGTCACTAATGACTCGAGCTGCAACAACGACAACACCTTGATGAGGATGAGTTTAAGAAGAAAAGAACAATAGCACTGAAGAGTACTACACTAAATGAAGAAAGTGAGGTAAGCACTAGTGATAGTGAGGAAGATGAGGAGATGGCTGTTATCACTCAAAAATTTAAGAAATTCATAAGGAAGAAAAAATTTGAAGGAAAAAGGAGACAATTTGTGAAAGGGGAGCACAGTAAAGAAAATAATAAAGATCAGCCCCTTATATATTATGAATATAAAAAACCGGATCATTTTAGATCTGAATGCCCTCTATTAAAGAAAGGTCT
Source organism: Calamus simplicifolius (assembly GCA_900491605.1). Lineage (NCBI taxonomy): Eukaryota > Viridiplantae > Streptophyta > Magnoliopsida > Arecales > Arecaceae > Calamus > Calamus simplicifolius. Next base: position 708,682 of record UESW01004146.1, read on the forward strand.
CAAGAAATTCAAGAAGAAAGCAATGATTGCCACTTGACGTGATAGTGATGAATCAAGCTCCGAGGAAGATGAAAAAATGAAGAAGCCAACCTATGCTTCATGGCAGACAATGAAGAGATAAGCCCTAATTTACTAGATGATTTTACTTTTGAAGAATTGCATAGTGCATTTTATGAATTAGTTGATAATTTTGCTAACTTAAGTTCTAAAAACAAAGAATTAAAAAATCAAGTCAAAAACTTAAGTTTTAAAAATAAAAACTTTCAAAGGAAAATAAATCTTTGCTTCAAGAAAATAAAGACTTGAAGAATGAAGTAGATAGATTAACGCCTATAGTAGAGAAGTTTACAATGAGCTCAAATAAATTAGAAATGATTCTGAATAATCAAAGAGCAATTTACAACAAAGCCGGTCTCGGATATGATACTATGAAGAAACAAAAATTTTGAAAAATATTTTCATGCATGCTAGTGATTCTGCAAAAATTACATGCTTTAAATGTAAAAAACATAGTCATAAAGCATATTCATGTCTCACACATAATGTTAAGAAAATATGGGTTTCAAAGGAACCAGGCCAAATAACTCCGAAGGACCTAAGAAAGCTTGGGTACCTAAAATGAAGAGTTGACATTATGGACGCAGGTGTGTCTTGCAACCCAGCAACTAAAAGAAAATGGTATTTAGACAGCAGGTGTTCAAGACACATGACTGGTGATGAATCATAATTCATCACTTTAGAAGCAAAAGATGGAGGAGTAGTTACCTTTGGTGATAATGGCCAAGGCAAAATTGTTGGCATTGGTAAAATTGGTGTAACTCCTCATGCATTTATTGATAATGTCTTGCTTGTAAATGGTTTGAAACATAATTTATTAAGTATTAGTCTTGTGTGATAAAGGTTTTAAAGTTATTTTTGAATCATCTTTATGCATTGTTACTAATCCTGCTAATAATTGCATGAAACTTATTGGTCATAGGTATGGCAATGTTTACATTGTTGATTTGAAATGACCAAAATTTTGATTGTCTAGTTGCTATGAATGCTAAAATTGATCAAACTAGTTGGTTATGGCATCGTAGGCTTTCACATGTCAGCATGGACTTGCTTTCAAAATTAATCAAAAAGGATTTAGTCAAAGGTTTACCAAAATTAAATTTTGAAAAAGATAAGATTTGTGATGCATGTCAATTCAGAAAACAAACTAGAGTTTCATTCAAATCTAAAAATATGATTTCAACCTCTAAACCTTTAGAAATTTTGCATATGGATTTATTTGGACCAACTAGAACCACAAGTTTAGGCGTTAAACGTTATGGTTTTGTGATTATCATGATTTCTCGTGTTTACTTGGGTTTTATTTTAACAAGTAAAGATGAGGCATTTGTAGCTTTTCTAAAACTCTTTAGAAAAATAACAAATAAAAATGGTCTTCAAGTTTTATCAATTAGAAGTGATCATGGAAAAGAGTTTAAAAATCAACACTTTAAAAATTTTTGTAATGAACATAGAATTGAATATAATTTCTCTGCTCCTAGGACTCCTCAACAAAATGGTATTATTGAGATAAAGAATAGAACTCTTGAAGAAATGGCTAGAACCATACTATGTGAAAGTTATCTCCTAAAATATTTTTGGGCTGAAGCTATTAATACAACATGTTATATTTTAAATCATGCTTTGGTTAGACCATTTTGAAAAAGACCCCCTACGAACTTTGAAAAGAAAGAAAACCTAACATTGGATATTTTCATGTTTTTGGTTGCCAATATTTTATTCTAAATAATGGTAAATAAAGTCTTGATAAATTTGATGCTAAATCAGATGAAGGAATATTTCTCGTTACTCAACTTCTAGTAAAGCATATAGAGTTTTTAATAAGAAAACCTTAGTAGTGGAAGAATCAATTCATGTTGTTTTTAATGAGACTAATGATCTTCCATTAAGAAAAGGAGAGGTAACTGATGATACAGATATCCTTGAAGATGGAGTAAGAGAGCTGGAAAGAAAAGATGATCATGTCAGCCAAGAAATGGCACTGATCCAATTCAACAAACCAAACTTCAAGGTAATCATGGACTCGATAAGGAATGGAGGTATGCTCATAATCACCCTAAAGAATTAATATTAGGTGATCCATCACATGGTGCTAGGACTAGGTCATCACTTAGAGATGCTTATATTAATTTAGCTTTTGTTTCACAAATAGAGCCTAAATGTTATGAAGATGCTAAAAATGATGTAGACTGGATAAATGCTATGCATAAACTTAATCAATTTGAATGGAATAATGTTTGGACACTAGTTGATAGACCAAATGATCATCTTGTTATAGGAACTAAATGGGTATTTAGAAGTAAATTAGATAAACATGGCAAAGTTATTAGAAATAAAGCAAGATTAGTAGCAAAAGGATATAGTCAAGAAGAAGGAATTGATTTTGATGAAACATTTGCATCTGTTGCTAGATTAGAAGCAATTAGATTACTTCTTGCATTTGCATGCTTCATGGACTTTAAATTATATCAAATGGATGTTAAAAGTGCATTCCTTAATGGATATATTGCTGAACAAGTATTTGTTGAACAATCACCTGGTTTTGAAAATCATTTGCTTCCAAACCATGTATTCAAACTGAACTGAACAAAGCTTTATATGATTTAAAACAAGCGCTCAGGGCTTGGTATGATAGGTTGAGCAATTTTTGATTAGCAATAACTTCGTTAGAGGAAATGTTGATACAATATTGTTTATTAAAAGAAAAAATGAAAATATGCTGATTATACAAATATATGTTGATGATATAATTTTTGGTGCTACTAATGACTCTTTGTGCCAAGATTTTGCTAAGCTTATGCAGGAAGAATTCGAGATGAGCATGATAGGAGAACTAAACTACTTTCTCGGACTTCAAATTAAGCAAAGTAAGGAAGGGAACTTCATTAGCCAATCCAAGTACACTAAAAATTTTTTGAAGAAATTTGGCATGGAGATCTCAAAAAGTATCGGTACTCCTATGAGCTCTTCTTGTAAATTAGATTCTAGTAGTACTGATAAATCAGTTGATATGAAACATTATAGAGGCCTGATAGGATCTCTATTCTACTTAACTACTAGTAGACCAGACATATTATTTAGTGTTTGTATATGTGCTAGGTTCCAAGCTAATCCTAAAGAATCTCACCTAATTGCAGTTAAAAGAATCCTTAAATATTTAAATGGTACTAAAAACTTAGGATTATGGTATGATAAAAATCAAGCATAGACTTAATAGGTTACACTGATTCTAATTTTGCTGGATGTAAATTGGATCGAAAATCTACTAGTAGAACTTGTCAATTTCTAAGGGTTAACTTAATCTCTTGGTTTAGTAAGAAACAAATTTCTGTAGCATTGTCTACTGCTGAGGTTGAATACATTTCAGCTGAAAGTTGTTGTGCTCAAATCTTGTGGATTAAGCAACAACTAGAAGATTATGGCATTAAACTTAACGACATTTCCATAAAATGTGATAATATTAGTGCCATAAATTTAACTAAAAATCTATCCAACATTCTATGACAAAACATATAGAAATTAGACATCACTTCATTAGAGATCATGTTAATAATGGTGATGTGATGCTTGGGCATATATGTACTAATAAGCAACTCGCAGATATTTTCATAAAATCCCTTGATGAATCTAAGTTTTGTGAAATTAGAAAGGAGCTCGGTATGCTAGACCCTTCAATTTAGCAAGCTACTATGATTGTTTGATTTTTATACCCTTCTACACTTATGATCTTTGCATGAAACTTGATCCATATGAAACCTTATCAACTTATCTTGAAGATCCTTATTTTCTCTGGACTATCAAGATCATCTATGAATTTTTGGCCATGATATTTAAATGCCTATTCCTTTTTTATGCATTTTAAACCCTAAACTATTGAAAATACCCTTGAAATACCTCGCTAGCCAACCAGCTGGCCGGCCAACTATTGGTATCAGCCATGGTAGCAAGGGATTTAGGTTCAATTAAGGCATGAACAGGCAACAATTATCATTATTTTTTACTTGGTATTAGCTTAATTTGAAATTGGTATCAGTAATAGCAACAAGTGAACATGCTACATTTGGTATCAGTTTGTTTTTCATATCTTATAGGTATACTTATTGGGTGACATAGGAGGTCCCCATGATCGAGTAATAATTGGTATCGGTTTGATTTGCATACTCCTTAACATGATTCTATTATGAGTCTTGGATCATAAAATGCTTGAATTATATGATATTGGTATCATTTCCTGCATGAAACTTTTATTGCATATAGATCAAATGGTATCAATTTGAAATATTTAGGGGAAGATGAATGTAAGCTTGTATGGTTTGTATTAATTTAACTTGTATGGTGTGTATAAATTATATCAACTGCTTGATCCATGTAAGATTGCGTTCATTTTTGTGATTCTTATGCTATTTGATTTATTGGGACATATAGTAAAAATATGCATATTCTTTCATCTTCTTTTTGATTAATGATAAAAAGCGAAAGAAAAGGTTAAGGCATACATTATGATAAAGGCATACATTATGATTTTAGGTAAAGGCATACATTCTGATTTATCATATTTTCTGATTTTGAAAAAATTAAAAAGCATATGTATACTAATTTGATATATGCACAGAGTATTTGAAAAAGGGGAAGAAATATTTTGTGATATATTTTTGAAACCCTATCTTGCCAAGGAATGATTAGATCTGAAATGTTCTTTATATATTAAATACTTAATGGTTTTATCATCATCAAAAAGGGAAAGATTGGTGACCTCATATTTGATTTTGATGAATACAAAATGATTAAGTATAATACTAAAAATTTTATTAAGATAATGATTTCAGGGAATCCATTATAAAAAAGGTGTCACTTCAATTTAAGGTATTCCATGTATCAAAGGTAATACAGGTAAAGAGAAATGATGTTGAATAAGTTTTAAAGCTAAAAATTATTTCAAATAATTTTTTAGTTCCAAACTACATAAGTAATTTCTTGTTTCAAATTGCTTCTGTTTTTCAAAATGTACCAAACTGTAAAATCCCAGTGGCAAAACTATAAATCTCATTGAAAAAATTAGCAAAACGGTAAAATCCCAGTGGCAAAACTGCAAAATTCCAGTGGTAAAACTGTAAATCCCATTGAAAGCAGTCAGTGGTAAAACTATAAAATTTCAGTTGCAAAATTGTAAAATCCCAGTGGTAAAATGGTAAATCCCATTAAAAATAACCAAGCATGGATTTCTTGCGTTCTTATGTTCTTTTTCTCAAAATTCCGTAGCTTTGCCATTGTTGATCGCAATTACTCTTTCTAAAGTCTTTAATTGCTGAAATTGGATTGCAATGTTGAAAGATTGACTCTTGCTTATTAATTGTCGTTGTTTCTCTTTGACCAATGAAAACTCTTGCTTATTAATTGGTATCTTAATTGCCGCCATTTCTCTTTGACCGAAGACTTCATCTCCAATGCATCTTTGAATGAAGATTTTATCTGGGATTAGTTTTCAAAGCTCGCTGCTTACTCATTTAATTGCTGCCATTTCTCTTTGACGAATGCAAAAAATTTTCAAATGAGCCATTCTGTGTGAAGACTTCATCTTCCCATGTTTGTCTTCTTTAATGCATTGTAAATAGAATTTTGTCTAGGATTGCTTTTTTCAAACGAAGCTCTCAGTCTTGCCATTTTTTTAAACATCGAAAGGTGAAGCAGGACCGATTCGCATGCAAGTAAATTTTATATGATTAATTATTGCAGTTGATTAGTCTTTCAAAGTAATAGTTAAAAGGGATTTAGAAAAACTCAAGTAACCCCGAATGTAAAACAGTTCCATAGAAAAGTAATGAAGAAAGACGTCGAGGTTAAGAATTTTTTCTTCTCAACATGGGGAAGGAATTTCAAAATGCATGGTGCTGCCTTAAATGCCTTCTTGCCTATTTCAAAGCTTGCATTAAATGCCCCTCCATAGCTATCTTTTGGCTTCTTGCCTATTTCAAAGCTTGCATTAAATGCCTCTCAAGAGGCTATATTTGCTTCATGCCTATAAATAGGCCCTCCAAAGCTCTCATTTAAGACATAAAAAGCTGAGCATGACAATTCATCTTAGTTGAGTGAAAGAAAAAAATATTTTAAGTGAGGAAGAAAAGGCCGAGAGAGTTCTAAAAATTTTCTAGAGTGCTACTTCAAAAGTTTTCATCAATGAAAGTGATATCAAAGCTCCAACCACATTTTAAAAAGTAGTCAAGCTTCATCCATTCCTCCAACGTGCTCAAAGGAAGAATCCATTCCACAGAGTGGTCTTCATATTTTGTAAAGTATTTCTTTTGAATATCTGCTCACTTAACGAGCTTCTTGTGTATATACTGCTTATATTATTGTGCTCGGTATTTAAGTTTCACAGTGGTGAAACTTGTAAAGGTAGATGTCTACCCGTGTAAGGCTTCCTTGTGTCTGAAAAATAGGAGGCTAGCCTGGAAGGCTAGTGTAAGGCTCCCTTATGCCTGTAAACAAGTTGCTAGCCAGGATGGCTAGGATGGTTAGTAAACATTTTAAAGGGGTTCTTGGAAAGTGGATGTAGGTGCAGGGTTGACACCGAACCACTATAAATTGCATGTGTTTGTGTGATTTAAATTTTTGTGGTGCTTGAATATTTTCTCTACACTTTATGTCACTTTTCGTTAATTCTAAAATTTTTTAAAAAGCATATATTTGCTAATTATTAATAATTTTTGAAAAAGAATCCAATTCATCCTCCTCTTGGGTTGCAATATTTGGGCAACAAAACCCTTCACACCTAGTCATTGATTTTAGAGTGGAAAATCTATTTTTAGTACAATGCAAGGAAAACACCTACTGCACCGAAGGACTATGCAGTAAGTGCACATCAGACACCGCGATTGATCGCACGCTCGTGTCACTACGTCTGCCGAAGTTCAATGGGCTTTATCGCACATTGCACGCGCAGCCAATCCATGCGTCCAGTGTGTGCTTGTTGCACCGGTGCAGCATGTCTTTTTCATAACACAATTATTATTACTTGATATAATTATTATTAACAATTATTATAGAATTTATTCTGCTATGATTGCCTTAAATTTTTCAATGATATATAATAATATCTCAAATGTTTGCTTATTCATCATATTTTTGTTGTACAATTGATTCCTTTGTCGTATATTAAAATAAAAATTTATTAGCATCTAAAATTGATTCATAAATCAATCCAATCAATGTAAGGAGAAAAGGTCGCATAATGGGATACTTTCAACCGACTTGTTAGCGAACCTCTATAAAAGCGAAAACAAAGAGAAGAGGTTTAAAATTTTTCTTCCAGAGACCTTTCAATGCTTAAATTAGTATAAGAAAAAAATATTAATTTTTTTGAATAGAGTTCCAAGATATTTTGAAGAGTATACTGTTAGTTTTATTATATATATATATATATATATATATATATATATATATAGCGGAAGCATGCAGACCATTTAACATGCATAATATTAACATTGTCATATGAAAAGAAAAAAATATCATATAATTTTTTAAATATAAAAAACATACCGGATTCATAGCTATGGATGAAGAATCTCACGGTAGAGTTTACAAACTAGAGGTGGGCTCACTGTTGATTTTCTATATTTGTTGATTTTCTATATTTCTCACAATTCTGGCGCACATGAAATAAGAGAGAATAAGGAGGAAAAAAACTTTTCTTTCAATTTTTTTTTACCATATGAAAGTCTACCTTATGCCATATTTATAGGCTCTCGGTGAATCAAAAATTTAATTTAGATAATGTTTATCTGTTACAACATTTAATTTAGATAACGTTTATCTGTTACAACATTTGATGTAGATAAGTTTATCTGTTACAACTTTTAATTTAGATAACGTTTATCTATTACAATATTAGATAACGTTTATTTGTTACAACATTTGATATAGATAATGTTACAGCATTGTTACAACATTTAAATAAAGTTTATCTATTACAACATTTGATGTAGATAATGTTTATATGTTACAGCCTATTTTGACTGTATGGGAACAATTCATGAAAAAGTTGTTTTCTTATTTGTAACTTATTTATAAATAATATCTAAATTAATATAATAATATCTAATAATCAAATTTATTATTTTATTTTTAATATTCTTAATAATCACATTATCAAAAAAATCAAAAACAAATAAAATTTCTCTCTCTCCATCAACTCATACTATGCGCCACTTACAAGAGCAAAATTCTCTTATGTGATGTTCCACAACAACACTTATGTGCAACCATTCATATCAATTATTATATGAACAATGTGTTTAAACACATTTTTGTTTTGTTCAATAACTAATTTATTGTATCAAAATAAATGTGAGAAAAATAATCAATCAAATTGATTATTTATCTTCATAATAAACTCTTTATTATAAAGTGAGAAAAATAAATAATTAATCACATTAATTATTCAATCCAAGAGTATTCGATGCAATTAACCTAAGACTGTGTGGGGAACATGGATCCATAATTTTAATCTCTAATAAACTTGAATAAACTCAATTAAAACTATTTAATTATTTATTCAGTTTATTAATCTCGAAGTTATTCCACTAAAACTTGAGACCGCACTCTTGAAAATTATAGATTAATTTTACTCGAAAACTTGAGTTGTCCACTGATATAATCATTACATGTAATTCAACCCTCCATAATTAGTTCATAATTAGAGCTAGGTGAAATAACCGTTATCCCCCTCTAATTTTCTCTTATTCCTTAAGTACCATTGATTCACTAGTTAAACAAATAATTTATGATCGAATCATAAATTATACGCATAAGCCCCATAATCAATACTTAAGAGAACTAATTTTAAGCTTCTTTTTAAAAGCCATGGATTCCATATCTTTAAATCACATTCCTAACCCAATGTGTTATTAAACCTCCAAGATGTACGTATTAGGCCCAATATCAAATGAGCTTTAATAAACAAATCAAAAGATCCAATAGCACAATCAAGGAGTCTATGATTAAATCAGGATTAAGGTTGATTTACATATAATTATCTTGTGACATAAATTGAATTCTTTATAACGATCTTAAATAAAGATTCAAATTATGTCAGTCCAAGCCCTATATAATCTGATTATATATAATACCTCCACTAAGTGTCTCTACACAATAATTCGGATAAGATTATCACATTCAGAATGTTCATGGACCATATTAGTGATTAGCGATAGAAGATCCTTACTTCTATCAATCACGGACATATATATTAGCTATAATTTTAATCATCTTGTATACATTATACTAAAATTACAGCCTCATAATATATTTTGGATTTTCATATAAACATTCATCTTTCATATAAATGAGGCAAGATTGAAGAAAAATGCTTCTTTTATTAATTCAGAAAATTAAAAAGTATAAATACATCTGATTTCAAGGGCACTGTTCCTAACAATCTCCCACTTGCCCTAAAGCAGATATGACATATCTTTTAATCCTATTCCCATAAGATGTTTGTTGAACGTCTTCTCAGGCAGCGTCTTTGTGAACGGATCAGCCAGATTTTGTTCCGATGCTATCTTCATAACATTGACATCACCTCAATGCACGATCTCTCTGATAAGATGGTATTTCCTCTCGATATGCTTGCCCCTTTTATGGCTTTTGGATTCTCTTGAATTAGCCACAACACCACTATTATCACAAAATAATGTTAATGGCATATCCATTCCTGGAACAACTTCCAAGTCAGTATAGAAATTTTTTAGCCAAACTAATTCTTTAGCTGCTTCACAAGCCGCTATGTACTCAGCTTCCATGGTAGAATCAACAATGTTAGATTGTTTGATACTTCTCCAAATAACTGCTGCACCACCAAATGTAAACACTAATCCAGATGTTGACCTTCAAGAATCTTTATCTGATTGAAAATCAGAATCAGTATATCCTAAGGGGTTTAGGTCTCCACATGAATATACAAGCTTATAATTTCTCATTCTCTGAAGATACTTGAGAATGTGCTTTACTGCCACCTAGTGCTCTATCCCAAGGTTTGACTGGAACCGACTAACAACTCCCACTGTATAGCATATGTCTGGTCTAGTGCATAGCATAGCATACATTAGACTTTCAACTGCCGATGCATATGGAATCCGTCTCATGTCCTCTTCTTCTTGTGGTATCTTAGAACACTGTTCTTTAGATAGAACAATTCCATGTCGGGTCAGAAGAAGACCCTTCTTGAAATTTTGCATCGAAAAAACAAGCCAGCACCTTATCGATATAAGTTGCCTGAGACAGTGCTAGGAGTTTGTTCTTCCTATCCTTAATGATCTGGATACCAAGAACATAACTCGCCTCTCACTACAAGAGAAATAAAATATTGCGACGCCCAAATGCATCGCAATTGCATCGCTAAACATGCTATTGCGATGCAATAGCGACACAATGATGGCGTCGCTCAGATGTCCATCGCAATATCCATGTGTCGCAATTGCGTCGCAATATTGCGACTCTATGCGACGCAACATTGCGTCGCAATATTACGACGCATCCATATGCATCGCTAAATTAAAATTAAATTATAATATTTAAAATTATTATTAAATATTGTGACGCACTCAATTGTGTCGCAATATTGCGATGCATTTAGTTGCGTCGTAATATTTAATAATAATTTTTTTGATATAATAGCGACGCCATTTGCATCGCTAAAGAGTCGCAAATAAAAAATTTGAGAAAATATTGCGACGCAAGGTCATTACGTCGCAATATTTATTAAAAATATTTTAGATATAATAGCGACTCAATTTGAGTCGCTAATGCATCGCTATTAAATTTTTTTATATTATTGCGACGCCAGGTCATTGCGTCGCAATATTTAATAATAATATTTTAAAAAATATTAGCGATGCAATTGTAGTCACTAATGCGTCACTAAATAAATATTTTTTTAAAAAATAAAGATTTTAAAATTAAAATGGTTAATACAATTTCGTTACATTTAAATATTGATCGAAACATTCTTCACTCATATTGATCCAAACAATAATCATTCAATTTTCAAAAATAATTCATATATTAAAATTTTGAAGTTTTCATGTACAACATAAAAAAAGAAAAGAAAAATACATCAAGAATATGGGCGATCATATGGAGGCTGTGGAGGCTGAAGACTCTGCGACAAGCGGCTAACCACATCCCGCAAATAATGCATCTCATCTCGCATGTCTGCAATCTCTTGATCCTGGCCTCGCATACGATCCTCGAAATCCTGCTCGACCTCCTGGCGAACCTCCTCTGCAATAGATCTGCGAAGGTCGTGTAAACGCTTGGGAGGAAGATCACCAGAAAGTCGCGAGCTGGAGGCCTGATGGGGAAAATATGTAGAAGCTCTAGTGCCCAGACCATAGACCCTGCGGTCTCGTGGCTGGGCACCAACAGCCTCCAAAAACACACGCCGACTCTCCTCTGCTGAGAGTTCAATGGGCGTCTCCCCATCAGTAGAGTCGACATGCGATGCCTGGGAGCGAAGCTCCTCGACTCGTGTCTTTAAATTATGAAATCAACAATAAATGAGTTAATAAATTTCTTGAAATAAAATTTTAGAAATTAAATAGATACTACATAAATCTAATTTCTTACCGCAACCTCCCATGATCGCGTGTCGACCCAGGAACCGTCCCTCCTGGTGTGTGTCGCCCTGAATAGACGAAACTCACCAAGATCTCCGCCCTCCTGCTCAGACTATAACATTAAAAAAAATGATATTAATACAAATATTTGTAAATAACTAAAATAGTAATTAAAATATTTATTTTCTTACCATACGCCGTCTGTGCTCCTGAATCAAAATGGAGCCCGAAGTATGGCAGAGAGACCCGTGCCAGGACCGCCCTTCTCAGATCGGCGGTTCGTGCTGGCTGATGCGGACCTCCTGCGCCATCCATCGGACTGCCAGGCCTGCTGCCACTCGTGCCAAATACCCTTTGGCACGTGCGCAGGACGCTGACCCGATGACCTCCAACGATGAAGCATGTCGGAGTATCGGCGTCCCGTCAGAGCCTCCCATGCTGCCCTAATGGCATCATGGCTGGCAGGATCCCACGTATACTTTTTCTGCATTAAAATAAATAGTTAGTTTCTGAATTTATTAAGATTAAGAAATTTTATATCAGTGATAAATTGTATTTAATAAGTTTACCTCAGAAAAATAAAACTCCCTCGTGGCTGGAGATACGTGGCGCCAATCGTAGCCACTGGGATCTGCACGCCTCTGAAATACGGCGCTGATGTGGCTGGATACATGATGCTGCTCAATAAATCTGTTAAAAATGCATGTTTATAAGTAATTGACTTAAAATATAAACATATATTTTTAATTAGTATATACTTATAGCCCTGAGCATCGAGTCGAAGTACGGTGTGGCCGATGGTGGAAGAACTCTCGGAGGTATGTGCCGATCGGCTGGATGGTAATACTGCTGGAGAGATCGAAGGCTGTGCGACTGCTGGAGATCCAAACTCTCCATCTCCGACGCTCATATGATCTGATGCAGTAGGGCTACGTCCCTGCTCACTCCGTCTGTTGTCGGTAGATCTACCTCTGCCCATCATACTGAAAATACTAAAGATTCATACAATTAAATTACGATTAATGATTGACTATGTAAAATTTAACACTTATAAAAAAAGTTAAATTTTAAAAACCTCTATGTTTAATCGGTGTCATTTGTTTCGTGAAATGTTGGTTCAACATCCGATGCCGTATCGGACTGCGATTTAGTTTCATTATCATCGGAAGGAAACCGAACATTTGCATCCGGTTATAGTGCTGTGATTAATAGTATGGAAGTCCGAAGACAATCGAACTTATGCTTGTTATTCTTAACTTCTTGTGAATTATACATGTAATCACTAACTTTTTAAGATTATTGTGTCGAATACAAATGTTTGTGAAGACTAAAATGTAAATCATTGAAACTACTAATTTGTTGCTGGAAATTAAATAATATTACAACAAGACTTTTTATTTAGCATTACATAATTTAATGCATCATTCAGTTTGCAGCAGATATAAATAATCAAGACATAACAATTGTAAATAAATACAAATGCACAAATAATATTGCATAAACATTCTACTTAAATTAATTATTGCATAAACATTATGCAAATTAAATAATAATACAACAAGACTTTCTATCTAGCATTACAATATTATGCATAATCAAGACATAACAATCAGTCTATCCAAAGAGCTCCGTGGCCCCCCCTAACTTTTTTTTTTTTTGGACTGCGGCCTGGCCACCGTGGCCGTGGCCGAAGAAGACAAAAGGGGGGGCCCTGTTACCATTTTTTTTATTATTTTGACAGGGTGGCCAGGCCACCGGCGACCACGGCAGCGGCCGTGGCCGGAGAAGACAAAATGGGGGGGGTTACAATTTTTTTTTTTTTGTGACAGTGGCCTGGCCACCGTGGCCGTGGCCAGGCCACTGCCGGCCACGGCAGCGGCCGTGGCCAGAGAGAAAAAAAGGGGGGGGGGGGGGGGGTTCCGCCCCCTGTTACGAAATGTTTTTTTTTTTTTTTGACAGTGGCCTGGCCACGGCAGCGGCCGTGGCCAGGCCACTACCGGCCATGGCAGCGGCCGTGGCCAGGCCACTGCCGGCCACGGCAGTGGCCATGGCCGGAGAAGACAGCCATGGCAGCGGCCGTGGCCGGAGAAGAAAAAAAGGGGGGGGGGGTGGGGGGGTTTCCCCCCTTGTTACGAAATGTTTTTTTTTTTTTTTGTGACAGTGGCCTGGCCACCGTGGCTAGGCCACTGCCGGCCACGTCAGCGGCCGTGGCCCCCTTGTCCGGCCGCGGCCACGGCCGTGGCCGGAGAAGAAAAAAGGGGGGGGGGCGGGGGGTTCCCCCCCTGTTACCAAATTTTTTTTTTTTTTTGTGACAGTGGCTAGGCTACCGTGGCCAAGCCACTGCCGGCCACGGCAGCGCCGTGGCCGGAGAAGAAAAAAAGGGGGGTGGGAAACTTACCAAATATTTTTTTTTGTGACAGTGGCCTGGCCACCATGGCCAGGCCACTGCGGCCACGGCCAGCGGCCATGGCCGGAGAAGATGGCCACGGCAGCGGCCGTGGCCACCTTGTCTGGCCGTGGCCGGAGAAGAAAAAAGGGGGGGGGGGCGGGGGTTCCCCCCTGTTACCAAATGTTTTTTTTTATTTTACAATGGCCTGGCCACCATGGCCAAGCCACTGTCGGCCACGGCAGCGGCCATGGTGAGGCCACTGCCGGCCACGGCAGCGGCCGTGGTCAGGCCACTGCCGGCCACGGCAGTGGCCGTGGCCGGAGAAGATGGCCACGGTCTTGGCCGTGGCCGGAGGGAAATATTAAAAAAAAAAATTTTTTTAGAGAGTGTGGGGGCTAACCTTGGTCGAGAGAAGACGGCGGAGTCGGAGGAGAACGCCGGGGAGCCGGAGCACCAGAGGGAGGAGCCAGAGCAGCGAGGTGGGAGCCGAAATTTTTTTGGGGAGGGTGGTGGCTAGGTCAAGACGGGGAAGAAGAAGAAGAGAAGGCCGGCTTATATATAAGTAATTAGCGACGCATAAATTGCATCGCTAATGGTCGCAATATTTTTTTAAAATTTATTATGTATTAGCGACGCATTAATGCGTCGCTATCCATCGTTAATTTGGTTTTTTATAATTTTATGAAAAAATAGCGACACAAATAATTGCGTCGCTAACGCGTCGCTAACTTGGCGCCAATGTCCGGCGGAAAATTATTTTTATTTTCTAGGAATTGTGTCGCTAAGGCATCGCAATATTTTTTTAATATTTTTAATTAATTAAAATAATAACTTATTACAATAATTGTGATGCAAACATTGCGTCGCAATAATTTTTAAATATTTATTAATGATAATATTTATAATTTACGATAATAATTGCGACGCCTTATTGCATTGCAATAATTTTTAAATATTTTAATTGGATATATTTATTAAAAAATATTGTGACATAAATTATGTGTCACAATATTATATTTATTTTATTTATTAATACTAAAAAAATTTATATTTACTAAAAATAATTGCGATGCATACATTGCGTCGCAATATTTATTTATTTTTTTCCTAAAATGCGTCGCTACGGCATCGCAAAATTTTTAATATTTATTAATGATAATATTTAATTTATGATAATAATTGTGATGCCTTATTGTGTCACAATAATTTTTTAATATTTTTAATTAGATATATTTATTTAAAAAATATTGCGATACAAATTATACGTCGTAATATTATATTAAAAAACATTCCGACGGTTGCGATCGATCCAAGCCACGATCGATCCGTCGGCGATGATCCGACGGTTGCGATCGATCCAAGCCATGATCGATCCCGTTCGGCGATGATCCGATGGTTGCGATCGATCCAAGCCTGATCGATCCCAGTCGGCGATGATCCGACGGTTGCGATCGATCGAAGCCATGATCGATCCCGGTCGGCGACGACCTATCTCGGACCGTGGCGTTCGATCGGATCGGCGACGATCCGATGGTTGTGATTGATCC
>UESW01004146.1:724304-756994 GCA_900491605.1 Calamus simplicifolius
TCTGTTACAACATTTAATTTAGATAACGTTTATCTGTTACAACATTTGATGTAGATAAGTTTATCTGTTACAACTTTTAATTTAGATAACGTTTATCTATTACAATATTTAGATAACGTTTATTTGTTACAACATTTGATATAGATAATGTTACAGCATTGTTACAACATTTAAATAAAGTTTATCTATTACAACATTTGATGTAGATAATATTTATATGTTACAGCCTATTTTGACTGTATGGGAACAATTCATGAAAAAGTTGTTTTCTTATTTGTAACTTATTTATAAATAATATCTAAATTAATATAATAATATCTAATAAATCAAATTTATTATTTTATTTTTAATATTCTTAATAATCACATTATCAAAAAAATCAAAAACAAATAAAATTTCTCTCTCTCCATCAACTCATACTATGCGCCACTTACAAGAGCAAAATTCTCTTATGTGATGTTCCACAACAACACTTATGTGCAACCATTCATATCAATTATTATATGAACAATGTGTTTAAACACATTTTTGTTTTGTTCAATAACTAATTTATTGTATCAAAATAAATGTGAGAAAAATAATCAATCAAATTGATTATTTATCTTCATAATAAACTCTTTATTATAAAGTGAGAAAAATAAATAATTAATCACATTAATTATTCAATCCAAGAGTATTCGATGCAATTAACCTAAGACTGTGTGGGGAACATGGATCCATAATTTTAATCTCTAATAAACTTGAATAAACTCAATTAAAACTATTTAATTATTTATTCAGTTTATTAATCTCGAAGTTATTCCACTAAAAACTTGAGACCGCACTCTTGAAAATTATAGATTAATTTTACTCGAAAACTTGAGTTGTCCACTGATATAATCATTACATGTAATTCAACCCTCCATAATTAGTTCATAATTAGAGCTAGGTGAAATAACCGTTATCCCCCTCTAATTTTCTCTTATTCCTTAAGTACCATTGATTCACTAGTTAAACAAATAATTTATGATCGAATCATAAATTATACGCATAAGCCCCATAATCAATACTTAAGAGAACTAATTTTAAGCTTCTTTTTAAAAGCCATGGATTCCATATCTTTAAATCACATTCCTAACCCAATGTGTTATTAAACCTCCAAGATGTACGTATTAGGCCCAATATCAAATGAGCTTTAATAAACAAATCAAAAGATCCAATAGCACAATCAAGGAGTCTATGATTAAATCAGGATTAAGGTTGATTTACATATAATTATCTTGTGACATAAATTGAATTCTTTATAACGATCTTAAATAAAGATTCAAATTATGTCAGTCCAAGCCCTATATAATCTGATTATATATAATACCTCCACTAAGTGTCTCTACACAATAATTCGGATAAGATTATCACATTCAGAATGTTCATGGACCATATTAGTGATTAGCGATAGAAGATCCTTACTTCTATCAATCACGGACATATATATTAGCTATAATTTTAATCATCTTGTATACATTATACTAAAATTACAGCCTCATAATATATTTTGGATTTTCATATAAACATTCATCTTTCATATAAATGAGGCAAGATTGAAGAAAAATGCTTCTTTTATTAATTCAGAAAATTAAAAAGTATAAATACATCTGATTTCAAGGGCACTGTTCCTAACAATCTCCCACTTGCCCTAAAGCAGATATGACATATCTTTTAATCCTATTCCCATAAGATGTTTGTTGAACGTCTTCTCAGGCAGCGTCTTTGTGAACGGATCAGCCAGATTTTGTTCCGATGCTATCTTCATAACATTGACATCACCTCAATGCACGATCTCTCTGATAAGATGGTATTTCCTCTCGATATGCTTGCCCCTTTTATGGCTTTTGGATTCTCTTGAATTAGCCACAACACCACTATTATCACAAAATAATGTTAATGGCATATCCATTCCTGGAACAACTTCCAAGTCAGTATAGAAATTTTTTAGCCAAACTAATTCTTTAGCTGCTTCACAAGCCGCTATGTACTCAGCTTCCATGGTAGAATCAACAATGTTAGATTGTTTGATACTTCTCCAAATAACTGCTGCACCACCAAATGTAAACACTAATCCAGATGTTGACCTTCAAGAATCTTTATCTGATTGAAAATCAGAATCAGTATATCCTAAGGGGTTTAGGTCTCCACATGAATATACAAGCTTATAATTTCTCATTCTCTGAAGATACTTGAGAATGTGCTTTACTGCCACCTAGTGCTCTATCCCAAGGTTTGACTGGAACCGACTAACAACTCCCACTGTATAGCATATGTCTGGTCTAGTGCATAGCATAGCATACATTAGACTTTCAACTGCCGATGCATATGGAATCCGTCTCATGTCCTCTTCTTCTTGTGGTATCTTAGAACACTGTTCTTTAGATAGAACAATTCCATGTCGGGTCAGAAGAAGACCCTTCTTGAAATTTTGCATCGAAAAAACAGCCAGCACCTTATCGATATAAGTTGCCTGAGACAGTGCTAGGAGTTTGTTCTTCCTATCCTTAATGATCTGGATACCAAGAACATAACTCGCCTCTCCCAAATCTTTTATTTGAAATTGTTCGGCCAGCCATCTCTTTACGTTAGATAATATTTTCACATCATTACAAACGAGTAAGATATCATCTACATAAAGTACTAAGAAAACCACACTTTTTCATTAATGAACTTGTATACACAAGGTTCATCAACATTTTGCTCGAAGTCATAGGTTTTGATTGTTTCATCAAACCTAATGTTCCAAGACCTGGAGGCTTGTTTGAATCCATATATGGCTCTATTAAGCTTACAGACTTTCAGCTCCTGATCTTTAACAATGAACCCCTCTAGTTGTTCTATATATATGGACTCCTCTAAATAGCCATTCAGAAAGGCTGTCTTGACGTCCATCTGCCATATTTCATAATCAAAACATGCAGCTATAGATAAGAGAATGCGGATGGACTTTAACATGACAACTGGGGAAAAATTCTCTTCATAATCAACTCCCTCCTTTTGGGTATAACCCTTTTCCACAAGTCTAGCTTTGAAGGTTTCTACCTTCCCATCTGCTCCTTTTTCTTCTTGAAGATCCATTTACATCCAATGGGCTTGATATCTTCAGGTGGATCTACAAGTTCCCAGATAGTATTGGAGTACATAGACTCATTTCTTGGTTCATGGCTTCTAGCCATTTGTCCTTATCAGGATCATCCATCACATGCTGGTATGATGATGGATCATCATCGTTGGTATCAGCTACCACAACATTTGCTTCGCTATCCTATTTATAGTAGGCTGGGGTTCTAATAACCCTCCCACTACGTCTAGGCACCATAATATCCTGACTAGGAGCTGTGATTTCTTCTTCCCTAATTTTAACAACTCTTGTTGATGGAGTGGTAATCTGATCTTTGAGTAACTCTTTGAGTACAACTTTACTCCGAAGTTTGAATTTATGTATATAATTATTTTCAAGAAAAGTGGCATTTGTCGATACAAACACCTTCTTTTCTTGTGACTATAAAATAAACCTCCTCTGGTTTCCTTTGGGTAGCCAACGAATAGACACACTTCTGTTCATGGTTCTAGCTTCCAGATTTGCCCTTAAGAACATGAACTGGACACCCCCATATGCAAAAATATAAACTCGGTTTTTGCTCGTTCTACATCTCTAAGGATGTCTTGGATACAGATTTAGATGGTACAACATTCAAAATGTGCATTGCCTTCTGGCGTATCCCCAAAATGATATCGATAGTGAGGAATAACTAATCATTGATCTAATCATATCTAACAATATCTGGTTCCTCCTTTCTGCAACACCATTTTGCTGTGGAGTTCTCGGAGCCATGAGCTGTGAAACAATTTCATGCTCAATAAGGTAATCCTTGAATTCTATATCAAGGTATTCTCCATCTCGATCTGATCGCAGTGTTTTAGTGATTTACCTAATTATTTTTCAACTTCTGCTCGAAATTCCTGAAACTTTCCAAAAGTCTCAGACTTTCTTTGCATTAGATAAATGAAACCATATCTTGAGTAATCATCAATAAAAGTAACAAAGTACTCATAACCACCTCTAGCTTGTACGTTGAATGATCCATACACATCCGAATGTACTAGCTCTAGTGGTTCATTAGCCCTTTGGCCCTTTGTAGGGAAAGGTCTTTTTATCATTTTACCTTTTAAACAGGACTTACAGACAGGAAGAGTGCCAACACTTAGCTCTCTTAGAGGACCATCCTTCACAAGTCTGTTTATCATTAAGGTTAATGTAACCAAGCCTAAGTGCTAGAGATATGTTTCATTATCACTGTTTATTACCTTTTGTCTTTTGTTAGTCTTAGAATTAGAAACTTTAAATAGTTCGGTATTGTAAGAAACATTTTCATAAGGCGATAAAACATATAACCCATCAATTAAACATCCATGACAAATTTCAAGACCATTTCTTGAAACTAAAATAACATTTCCAGTAAATGAAATTTCATAACATTGTTCATGAAGTTTAGAAACTGAAATCAAATTTTAAAAAGTTTGGAATGAAATAAACATTATTCAAAATAAGAAATTTCTCTCCAAATGAAAGACGGGCTGTTCCAACTGCCTTGGCCGATACCATAGCCCCATTGCCAACCCTCATTGTCAACTCACCATCAGAAAGCTCTTTTGAAGAACTAAGGAGTTGCATAGAAGAACAAACATGATTTGTCTCCCCTGAATCAATTATTCAGGAGGAGGTATCAACCTCAACTAGACAAGCTTCAAGTACAAGTAAATCACATATATTACTATTTTTCTTCTCTTTCATTTGGTTGGTGGAAACTTGCCACTTGTCATAATGTTCTCTTACATTACGATTAGCAGCAAGAGTTGGCTCAGTGATACCAAATTTGATGTTCTAATTAGTCATAATGTTATCAAGATCAGATTTTCATTTGGGATAGTTTTTCTTTAGTTAGGGTGTTGTTAGAAAGCAGAGAAGTAATGGGATTGTTCAAAGCCATTTTTTGAAAATTAATCAAGATGAATGTTTATAAGTTTTTGGAATAGAGATTTCAAAAAACATTGAACAATTTAGGAAAACTACAAGAAAAACCCATATTCTATTCCCTCGATAATTCAACTAGCCATGTACAAGTCTGTCGCTGTAGGGTAGGTCAACTTGCATACTTAGTTAAACCGAGACTCTTCTCGATTAATTATAAGTATGTTTTTAAAATAACTCTTATTTCCACACTTATTAACTACCGAATTAAAAAAGGTTTGGTCAAAGATATAATCAACACATTTGATCTCATATCTTTATGAGTAAGACCCACCATTTCAAATTTCTAAACTTAACCCAAGCGTGCCACCGTAGGGTAGGTCAGGCTTGAAATACATCTAGAAATTCTATCCTAAGAGATCTAGCCTTGTTATTGAATTAAACGGAGACCACCCGTAGGGGGACGAAATCAAAGCGCCTCGAGGCGTCGTTTAAGTCTCACAGTGCTAAACCAATGGTGGAGACCAACAAATTTATTAATTACTCATTATTAAAGTGGGATTGTATTTTATTATATAAAGATAACCTTTTATCTTTATGAATTAAATTCAATAACCTTTAAATCTTGTCATCTCATATAGATTTAATCTATGAATTTAATTCTTTCATGAATTTCAAGAATCGAATTCTTGTTAATAAGATAAGATAACCCTTATTTTTTAGAATTTAATGTCAAAAGATTTTAATAATCATATGATTAAAATTTAATATCACATATTAACTTTTAAAATTAATTTCTATAAAAGAATCATATTCTTGTTATTTATGAAATTAAGTAGATTAGTCTTAGATTTAATAATCTCATTATTAAATTAATATCATATATTAACTTAACCTAAGGCTATTTTTAATTTCATAACTTTATTTAAGAATCAAATTCTTAATATTATAATTCCAAACTACCCATTTAAAAACCCTTTTAAATATATTTAGAATTATAATAATATTGTCTTTGTTCTTAACTAAGACCCTATAAATAGGCATAATCATGATTAGTCAAATAGTCCTAATTAATAATTTTATGATGCATAGGATGGATATTGCTAATTTATATATGGCATGATAAAATTAACTCATCAAATAAATTATTTTATTTTAATGATCGTGGGCCATCTTATGGCCAAACTGTTTGGAGTGGGCTTAGGCCCAATTTGCTTCAAAAACAAGTTTGGGATTTGTCCCAAACCATTTCGGATTTTTATAATGATTTTCTTCACATACAACACAAACCAGTTTGGATTTTGATGTGATAAAATCTATGATCAAATCGCAGATCCTTTTGGTTTCAAAAATTAATTCCCAATGTAGTAATTAATTAAATCATAAATATTTCTTAGCAGCCTATTGTGCTCTCTAGATCGCAGATAGTTGGGTCAAATGCACCAAGGTACTACCAACAGCCTCCGTGCATTGCATCCCTAATATCCCTACCATACGTCTGTTGGGAAAGAGATCCGAGATACTACTAGTAGCCTCCCTCTTGGATCACCCCTGGGTTGAACACGATAGAAACCAAGAACATGACAAATCCCATGCGCACAATTCTTGGGATCTATATCCCATGCTTAACTTTTAAGCAAACAGTTTACGGTAAAAATAAATACCAAATATCAAATATTTATGCATACCAAATATCAAATATTTAAATACCAAATATCAAATATTTATGCATATCAAATATTAAATATTTATACATACCCATCCATAACATGCATGCCGAATATCAAATATTATAAAACATTTCAAATTATCATATATCAACATTATGACAATATTAATATTAGTGCATGACCACTCTGTTACCAGTTGTTGATTTTCAATATATATATATATATATATATATATATATATATATATATATATATATATATATCATATATATGTAAGCGAAAGCATGCAGACCGTTTAACATGCATAATATTAACATTGTTATATGAAAAGGAAAAAATCATATAATTTTTCTAAACATAAAAAACATACCAATATGTTGAGGTCTCGAAGAAACAGACGCGTCCTACTACCGGATTCATAGCTATGGATGAAGAATCCCATGGTAGAGTTTACGGGCTAAGATACTTCATAAAATACCTGCAAAATTAAAATGAAACTAGAGAGTGGGCTCACTCTTGATTTTCTATATTTCTCACAATTCTAGCGCACATGAAATAAAAGAGAATAAGGAGAAAAGAAAGTTTTTTTTTTTTACCATATGAAAGTCCACCTTTCTAGGTTAATCAGAAATTTAATTTAGATAATGTTTATCTGTTACAATATTTAATTTAGATAACGTTTATCTGTTATAACATTTGATGTAGATAATGTTATTTGTTACAACTTTTAATTTAGATAACGTTTATCTATTACAATATTTAGATAACATTTATCTGTTACAACATTTGATGTAGATAATGTTTATTTTTATAGCATTTAGATAAAATTTATCCGTTACAACATTTGATGTAAATAACGTTTATCTGTTACAGCCTATTTGACCGCATGGGAACAATTCATGAAAAAGTTGTTTTCTTATTTGTAACTAATTTACAAATAATATCTAAATTAAATATAATAATATCTAATAAATCAAATTTATTATTTTATTTTAATATTCTTAATAATCACATTATCAAAAATATCAAAAACAAATAAAATTTCTCTCTCTCCATCAACTCATAATATGCGCTACTTACAAGAGCAAAATTCTCTTGTGTGATGTTCCACAATAACACTTATGTGCAACCATTCATATCAATTATTATATAAACAATGTGTCTAATCACATTTTTATTTTGTCCAATAACTAATTTATTGTATCAAAATAATTGTAAAAAAAATAATTAATCAAACTGATTATTTATCTTCATAATAAACTCTTTATTATAAAGTGAGAAAATAAATAATTAATCACATTAATTATTCAATCCAAGAGTATTGATGCAATTGACCTAAGATAGTGTGGGGGCTATGGACCCATAAGTTCAAGCTCCAATAAACTTGAATAAACTCAATTAAAACTCTTTAATTATTTATTCAGTTTATTAATCTCGAAGTTATTCCACTAGAACTTGAGGCTGCACTCTTAAAAATTATAGATTAATTTACTCAAAAACTTAAGTTATCCACTGATATAATCGTTACATGTAATTTAACCCTCCATAATTAGTTCATAATTAGAGCTAGGTGAAATAATCGTTATACCCCTCTAATTTTCTCTTATTCCTTAAGTACCATTGATTCACTAGTTAAATAATTAATTTATGATTGAATCATAAATTACGCACATAACTGTTTAGCCCCAACACTTAAGGGAACTAATTTAAGCTTTTTTCAAAAGCCATGGATTCCATATCTTTAAATCACATTCCCAGCCCAATATTTTATTAAACCTCCAAGATGTAAGTATTGGGCCCAATATCAAATGAGCTTTAACAAACAAATCAAAAGATCCAATAGCACAATCAAGGAGTTTGTGATTAAATCAGGATTAAGGTTGATTTACAGATGATCATCTTGTGACATAAATTGAATTCTTTATAACGGTCTTAAATAAAGATTCAAATTATATCAGTCCAAGCCCTATATAATCTTATTATAAATAATACCTTCACTAAGTATCTCTACATAACAATCCGGATAAGATTATCACATTCAGAATGTTCATGGACCATTGATTAGCGATAGAAGATCCTTACTTCTATCAATCACGTACATATTTAAATATATTAACTGTAATTTTAATTCTCTTGTATACATTATACTAAAATTATAGCCTCATAATATATTTTGGATTTTCATATAAACATTCATCTTTCATATAAACAAGGCAAGATTGAAGAAAAATGCTTCTTTTATTAATTTAAAAAATTAAAAAGTATAAATACATCTGATTTCAAGAGCATTGTTCCTAACATATACGTATCTCTTTTTTATCATGCTTTGGGTGTAGGGTTTTTTTAATGTGCGTATAGAGATTATTCTTGTTGACTTGGTCTGAATGGGCTTGAATTCGAAAGAAAAGGACGTCATTGATGGAAGTTTCTTTGCACACGGAACTTTCTTATAGTTAAACAATCACATATCATTTTTTAATCATCCGCTATGTATCACCATTCAGTTTGCTGTTCCTTACTTCATTGCTTCACAAAAATATAGTGCTCTTAAAACAACATAGTTGCTATCAAGCTTCAGTCAATCCACTGCTCCTCGACATATGGTCCAGTCTTCAAAATGTTTACAGCATCCAAATCCGTCATGTCTACCATAAAACCAATTCTGTAGCGGACTGGGTGGCGGCATCTGTGGCTCACCACGTGAGTTTTTGGATTTGAAAACAGGATGATCCCTATCATTTTATATTTAATCAAATACTGTATTCTGATCTATCTGGCCTAACTCATACTAGAACAGTGTGATCACCCGTCTGTACCAAAAAAAAACAACATAGAAAAAAGTTTGAGGTATCTAGCAGTTTAATACATTCTCTTTTTTCATTTCAACCGAAGGTCATCATTCCTATTTAGAGGCAGAGGCATGTATAGAAATTTTCTTAAAAATAATATGATAAAACCAAGCTTACAATAGTTATTGATGCGGGGTAAAATTATTATTGCGTCAACATCCATGCATATGGCGAAAGGCTAGAGCCATTTTTTGGTTTCTGACTAGTTAACTATCATGATTGGAAAAAGATAAACTACCATGTGATGTGGCTGATGAAGCAACGTGTTAGTTAACGGCCAAAACTACTTGGCAGCGGAAGTTGAAGCGGCCTCAACCTCCAAGGCGGCCTTGTCTCTGGACTTGGCCGCAGCCTCCAAGGCAGCTTCATCTTCGGATTTGACCCCAGCCTCCAAAGCGGCCTCATCTTCGAATGTAGCCCAGTCTCCAAGGCGGCCTTATACCCAAAAGAGGCCCTAGCACTGACTTCGGAGTCGGCCCAGTCAGCCTCAGCACTGACTTGGCCCTAGCACCGACTCTAGAGTCGGCCCAGTCGGCCTCAACACCGACTCGGCCCTATGACCGACTTCGGAGTTGGCCCAGTTGGCCTCAGCATCGACTTTGCCCTAGCACCAGCTTCCAAAGTCGGCCCTAGTCAGCCTTGGCCTCTAGAGTCGACCTCGACACCGATTCATCTCCAGTCAACCTTAGCACCGACTCATTCCTAGCACCGACTCCGGAGTCAGCCCAGTTGGCCTCAACACTGACTCAGCCCTAGCATCGACTTCGAAGTTGGCTCAGTCGGCCTCAACACCAACTCCAGAGCTGGCCCTAGCACTGACTCCAAAGTCGGCACAGGGAGCCAAGCATGATCCTCTGACCGTAATCAATGAAAATTCAAATCCTTGATTACTTGGCGGGATTCCAATCACATCGGTTTTTGGCATCCCAAAAAAGAAATAAAGCCAAATATGGCCTCATGCCCATGAATAATCAAATCTTGAAGCACTAATCAGCTTTGGCCATTGATCCTTGTAACTGATCACCTAACGTATATGAAAAGCAAACCCGCATCAGAAATGGAATATATCAACTACGGGATAAAAGCCATTGGGAAAAATAAGACACCAATATGACTCGAGATAAATCGAGCTATAAAGAGCCTCAGAAAAACCAGCAATCTCCTCTATCTCGGTAATGACCGAGCGAGCCCTCTCAACACAACCGAACCCACTCCTTACCCTTGGCAAATTGAGCCAACAATTTACTTCGTCAAAGTCAGGTCACCAATAGTTTTCTAAACGTTGATAGAGCTGATCTTCTCCAAATCCTCCGAAGTTATTGAGGAGGTAAAACCACGTGGGTGTTCCATATTCTCGGGCTGAGTAGAGGAAACCCTAACCAGAGTTTAGAGAAAAGAGTTTTTAGGGGGAAAAACAAGAAGACAGCATAACAGTGAATAGCGCTACCCTGACTCCTTTTAAACCGCCTTGACAAAAAGATGGAATATTACTAATGAGGATCCCCAAACGTTCATATTGTCATCACAGGCATTGCAAGCACAAAAGTCAGCCATGTGTCATTCCTCTAACCATCGCTTGTGAAAAACAAAGGGTTCTGCCTCATCTACATGAGAGAAATGATGGAATGATAATGTGACATTTATGAGGACATCATTACACCTCTTCAAATTCAAATTTCTTCAATCGAATTAAGTCATCTGAACTCTACTCCCTATGCCCAAACCTACGCTTTGGATTAGGGAGTAAGGGGCATATGATGCAGGGTAAAATTATCATTGCATCAATATCCATGCATATGGCGAAAAGGCTAGAGCTACTTTCGGTTTCTACCTCATTAACTATCATGTTTAAAAAAAAATAAACTACCATATGATGTGGCTAATGAAGCCATATGTGGGTTAATGACCAAAACTACCTGATGACGGAAGTTGAAGTGGCCCTAACCTCCAAGGCGGCCTTGTCTTTAGACTTGGTCCTAGCCTCCAAGGTGGCTTCATCTCCGGATTCGACCCCAGCCTCCAAGATGGCCTCATCTCCGAAAGCGGTCCTAGCACCGACTTCGGAGTCAGCCCAGTCGGCCTCAGCACCAACTCCGAAGTCGGCCCAGTCAGCCTCAACACCAACTCGGCCTGAGCACCGACTTTGGAGTTGGCCCAATCGGCCTCAACACCGACTTGGCCCTAGCACCAGCTTCCAAGTCGGCCCCAGTCGGCCTCGGCCTCCAGAGTCGGCCTCGACCCGATTCATCCCCAGTCGGCCTTAGCACCGACTCATCCCTAGCATCGACTTTGGAGTCGGCCCAATCGGCCTCAACACTGATTCAGCCCTAGCACCAACTTCAGAGTTGGCTCAGTCGGTCCTCAGCATCGACTCTAGAGCCGGTCCTAGCACCGACTCCAAAGTCGGCACAGGGAGCCAAGCATGACCCTCTGATCGTAATCAATGAAAATTCAAATCCTTTATTACTTGGCAGGATTCCATTTACATCGGTTCCTGGCATCCCCAAAAAAGAAATAAAGCCAAATATGGCCTCATGCCCATGAATAACCAAATCTTGAAGCATCAATCAGCTCCCTTGGCCATTGATCTTCGTAACTAATAGGATTCGAATCATACCAGTCCCGTAACTAACTATATTCAAATCAGATTCAAATCATACCAGTTTTCAACTTCCCAAGACATATTCGAGCAGTCAGGTAACAACCCGCTATCGTTCCAGCAATCTATAAATACCTTGTCTTAAGACTTCTTTAGGTATGCTCATATGCTCAATCTTAACTCAAGAAAGCTCAAGCAGAGTTCACAGCCATCGAGAGACCATCCTTGAGAGACCCTTCTGCAGTAACCTTCTCATTATATCTATTTGTTGAGAGTTACCATTGACTTGGGCGTTGGAGGGTCTTCCACAAGAGCCACCCCCAACACTTCATGTGTGAGGACTGTCTTGTAGGTTCGCCTGAATGGAAGATCAAGATCACCACTCGAATCTGGACGTAGACCACACCCAAGCCGGAGAACGAAATTCTACAGCAACAGTTATAAAAAGAATATTTTTTATTTTCTTAAAATTAACTTTTTAAAAAAATTCTAAGTATTATAATATGTAATATAAATGATATAATGAAGCCATATTTATACTAATTAAAAAAATTACATACAATAAAAATTTATATACTATGCAAATTTATTATTTTGTTCAATGTAGCATTTTATAATTTAATTGCCTTTTACTAGTATAGTATCTTAGTAATCTATTAATAAAAATATTGCTTAAGTTAAAAAAAAAAAAAGATAAGATCAATTTTTGAATTTTTTAAGAGATCCCAATTAAAACAAAATTTTTTGGCGCTGCCACTAATCCTATTATTTCTACCACATTTACCAAGTTTGTTGACCTTCAGACACTTAAGCGGTTCTTGACGCCCCTCTCAAGCTCAAGTTTCTTCTCTGCTCCTGAAGACGAAGAAGAGCATCGCAAAGCAGAGAACCACAAGTTTCTTGGCTGAAGTGGATCAACTATACGACCAACACTTCAGCTACCAGACTCGAACCTGCAAGCCCATCTCGAATGGTGGACGATATATAGTGATCACACTTGGGTTGCCATAAATTCCAAGTATGGCCAGGTGAAGAAATTCGAGTCTAGAAGGGGACGCAGAAAGAGACAGTGAGTGGCTTTTTTACACACGTTAGAAATGAACAGAAGTTGTTTAAAATTGCCAAATCTGTCTAAAAGTGAAGATAGATTAATTTATTGGATAATGCATTAGTTTTATACCATCTAATTCGTAAATTTTATACGTATCATGACTTCATAACTCGTATAACAAGGTGGCATTCTTCTTCCGTGGTTAGGAGATGGGATAAAAGTTTTACTGTAATGTGAAATTTGGAGGGCGGCCTTGAGCTGTCATTAAAGCAAAGAACCGCCTTCAGTCTGAGATGCCTTGGACTCTTATTGTTTAATAATCATTTTTTTAAATATTTTAAATGCTGTCAACTATGCAAATTTGCTATCGGTATATTGGTTTTTATCTCAAATATATAACAAATTTATGATACAACTCTTAAATATATGAGTTTGCTTTATTACACTTGGATGGATCTCCACCAAAATGCAAACAGACCTAAATTAATTGGACAATGTGGGTTACATATGGATAGGTTCAAATTATTAGATATCATTTAATAACTTTAAAATACTTAAATATTAAAAATAATGTGATTTAAAGATCTCTGATGTATGCATCAAAAGAAAAAAAAATTAAGTATTACTTTATATTATTTAAATCATCAAATTTTTGATTACTTGGTGCATGCATTAAAAATATAGCTATGATAAATCACATTCAATTGATATCTATTATAAAGGCTTTTACTATAATGTTTTTGGCTTTATCTAAGTGTTGTCGTAAATAAAGATAAGTATAAAGGCATATAAGAAACTCCGCTTAAGGCCGATCCCAAGCCCGATCGGTTACGTTAGGTAGCTGACAGTCAGCGTAAAACTTCATCAAAACCTTTAAAACATGAATATGATAAATCAAACTATGCGAAGAATAGAGCAGGATGGAGAAAGCAAATTCATGTAGCGACTCTATGTAGTTGGGAAAAGGCTTAGATGAGTTGAGTTGAGTTGAGTTGTAAAGATAAAAAAAATATAGCAACCATCCATTATGAAATATAGGCTTAATCGAATCTGAGAAGGATGTGTTGTGTTCTCTTTCATTATACATATATATCCCATCCTCGATCGGCCTTTTCAATGTAAAGACCGGCAAAATTTAATTCTTACCCATTTCTAAATATATTTTCTTTGCTCTTATAAATCAAACAAACGATTTTATCTTGCACAAGCTTACATATTTGGACTTTCAGTTGCTATGGTCTACTAGAGTCCTTTGTGCTTGTTCATTTAGTTGGACCTAATCTGACCGTGATCAAGGAATATGGGACATGGCCTAACTGCATCCTTCTGCATCTCATTGTAGTTAAATGTATATACCCTGAAAGGGGCTTGTTGTTGAAACTTGATGAGTGGGCCTGAGCAGAGCTGGCTCAATGGTTGACGAAAAAGTTTTGTTGTATCGTTTGCGATGATTTATTGGTGCGGGCATCAGGATCAGGCAGAGAATTCTTAACCCTCTGTGGATATCTGATTAGTTTTGAATCAAGTCTTGAGTTGAAAAACTAGGTTTAGTTTATTTTAATTTGAGTCTCATCTAGTTCAATTTATTTTAATTTGAATCTTGTCCAATTCAATTTATTTTAATTTGAATCCTGTCCAGTTCAATTTATCTTAATGTGAGTTCTATAGCAAGTTTATTTAGCTTACAAGAGGAGATACCAGTATGAAAGAAGAAGACAAGGCCTACACATAGAAGCAATGAAGGGATGCCCAAATGCATGCCGCCCATATTTGAATTTTTAGCCCTGAATTACAGCAGTGAAGGATGCCCATATTGCCGCCCAATTCTTTTGGAAATTTCAACCCTGAATTCAGCCCAAAAAAGCAAGTGAAGGATGCCCAATATGGCCATCCTAAATTACTGAATTTTAAATTTTCTTCCATGTATTCAAATTCAAAGGGCACCACTTAATCCACATTTTAGGAGGAAAGTGGGCACCAATTTTGAATTATTTTGAATTTTCTTTTATGAAAAGGGATGCCTCTTTTTATTTTCATATTTGTATTTACTTGGGCCCCAAGTCTCTTATTCTATAAAAGAGACCCTCTTGTATGAAAAAAAGGATCGAACCTTTCAATCAATACAATCAATCAGTTATTTTGAGTCATATTTTTCTTGGTGTTCTTGTGTTCTTGCTCTTGTGCATGCCTGCATCCAAGCTGCCCAACCTTAAACCCTAGCAGCCTTCTTGCCATCCACTAGTGAATGCCCCAAACCCTAGCCGCCCCTTGCACCTCTCCAAGCAGTCACCCAAGAGCCCTAGCCGTTGCCTTGCCCCATCCAGGGAACGCCCAAGGACCCTCAGCCGCCCCCACCTCTTTCTCCACTTCTTCTTCATCTCTTTACCTTTATTCTAATTTTCTCTTTTCTTATTAGTCCTTGTATGGCAATCTTTCAAATCCCTCAATAGCCACGAATACAAGATTCAAGGGAATCATCATCCAGGTCAGCGGATACTTGGCCGCATATCCGTAGGCTTGGGGCTTGGTCATCTAGGGTGCATCTGCCAAGAAGAGTGACTCCTTCAGCACATTGATCTTTTCCTCATGCCAGGTATACCTCCTCTAATCTACTAGTAACTTTATTGAAGGAGAGCAAGCCCTACCGGGGTTCTTAACATCGGCGGTCTTTCTTCTTTACTTTTCTGTGGAACTATTTCGCATGCGGAGTTACTATGAGTTTTTCTAAATCTCACTTAGGCTATTACTTTGGAAGACTAATCAACTGTAATCATTAATCATATAAAATTTACTTGCATGCAAATCGGTCCTGCATCAGTTTGGTATCAGAGCATGGTTAGGGCTTGATTTTTAATTCACATTATTATCAGTATATCATCTATTAATTAAATTGTTTCTATCTGCATACACATCAAAAAATTACAAAATTTATTTATTTGGATTCCCTATAATTTAAAGTATTTTTTTATTTTATGAGAATTTAATTCGATCTGTGAATTAATTGCATGCCTAATTACTCATAGAAAATATGAAAATTCTTGAGATTTTGTTAATTGAATTATTTCTGCCTATATACACATCAAAAAATTATAAAATTTATTTCTCTAGATTCAATATAATTGAAGGTATTTTTTGTTAATTTTTAAAGATTTAATTCAATCTATGAAAAAAATTCTAAGATTTATTGCTATTTATAGATTTCTGGATTAGGGTTTGTGTTTTGCATGTCATTCATCTGCATTAAATTACTCGTAAGGGCTCTTATTTATGTCAAATAAGTGAGGGATTGAGACCTCTTCCTTGGCCCAAAACAACTACCCATGCATTCTAATCCCAAGCCTCTAATCTAAAACTGAGTAGCAACTTAATTGACATTTGTCCTAAAGGGCTAGGGATACCAACAGTCGATCTAGTGTACTGGAAGAGACTAGTATAAATCAATCTGGCGTATGCTCTAAAATTGGTGTCTAAAAGAAAGGTCAAATGTCAAACGACTTAAGCAGAGTATTAGGGTTATTCTAATTAGGCACATGCAATTTGTGGGACAAGCCTCCCCCCTCCCACATATCCCAACTGGCTAATTGAAGAGTTACTGTTAAATTGGCTTGCATTAAGCCAAATCCTTTACTCTGGATGACTAGGTTTAGCATATCATAGTCTGAGTCAGTCTGATTCTTGTGTGCTTGATTATGCTTGCATGTGCACTAGATCATGAGCATCTTTTCGTTTGTTACCACCTTCATTATAGGCTGAACCCATGGCTAATCAAAACATTGAGGATCACTTAAGGATCATCACTAAACAACTAGCCCGAATGAACCAAGACATCAAGCAATATGAGGCTAGATTAGGATCTAGGTTTGATCAAGTCAAAACTAGGTTAGGCATCCTAGAAGAAAACCGTAAGGACAACATTGAGTCTGATTATGAGACCCCACCTCATCCTAGGAGAGCCCATCAACCAGACCTTTACATAAGGCCAAACCCTAGGGGACCTCCACACCACGATCCTAGGAGACCCAATCATGAGGCGGTAGACCAAGAAGAAAGAGCCCTTAAAAGTGTCAGACTTGAGGCACCTACTTTTGATGGCTCTATGGACCTTAAGGATTACCTAGATTGGGAGGAAGAGATGGACCAGTACTTTGACTGGTACGACATGTTTGAGGAGCATAAGTTTAGATTTGCCAAGCTCAAGTTAGTATGACAAGCTAGGTCATACTGGGCCACTATAGAGCGAAGGCAAGCGCTAGAGGGTAGGGACCCCATAGTCACCTAGCATGCCATGAAGGCTAGACTTAAGTCCAATTATGTCCTCACATCGTATGACCAGAGCCTATTGGACCAGTGGTAGGGATTAGTTTAGGGTAGCTAAATTTCAAGAGTATTCCATGAGGTGTAATATCGTCCAATCTGAGGAAGTCACCCTATCCAAGTTCAGGTATGGCCTAAGAGCAGATATTCAAAGAAAACTCTACCTGAGAAGGGAACACGACCTAGAAGAAGCTTACCAGGTTGCTAGGGATTATGAACGTTTTTAGAGAAGGCTACCCTATCGTATACCAGAGGCTACCAAGAGCCCTAGCCCATATCCAGGATCTAGCCAGGCCTATCTTAGTCATCCCAAGCTACCCAGTACTCAAGCCCTCATCAGACTTACCCAAGTCGACCCTACACTAGCCGACCCAGTACAAGCTGAACCAAGTTGAATAGATCCTAGAATAGTACCCCTATACTCCAGAGAGAGGATAAGGGCAAATATGTAGAGGTCCAGAGAAGTCCCAACTCCCAGGTCGTATGCTTTAAGTTCAACAAACCAAGACATATGATCAGCCAATGCCAGTCAGATCCCTTCATATAGATAAGTTACCTGAGACTAAATCTGAGCCCATAGTTGAGCATGAGGGAGAAGTCTATGTTGGCCCAGATGGCAACCCAAGAGGGGGGTGAATTGGGTTCTTAAAAAATTTAGCTCTTTAAAACTATGTGCTTTGAAATAAAAGAGATTAAGTGCAAGATAAATGCTAAGCACAAATAATGAGATAGAGAGAGAGAGACAAAGCACGGCAAACACAAGATTTTATAGTGGTTCGGTGTATCCAACACCTACGTCCACTCCCAAGTACACTTGGGTCCACACTATAATCCACTTGATTACAGCCGAGTTGTTTTACAAGCTCACAACTCAAAACTTGTTGTTTCCCCGGGATCACAACGAACCCAGCTGGTTTTCCGGGCTCACCAGCACAAAACCCAACCACAAGCTATCCTTAGCTTGTCCCGAGGTATACTACCTCCACTAATTCAATCCCCTGATTGAATTAGCAAACACAAATGAAAAAGAGTTTAGAATACAAAACAGCTCCTTAAATGAGCAAATATGCAAATAAATAAACAAGGATAGAAAAGCCTGTTTGAAGCATTTTGAAAGCAAGCTTTTCTTCTTTTCCTCTTCTCCTTTGAAAGATTGAATCAGGCCTCAGCTCAGATTCTTCACAAAGTTGCAGTTGAGAAGTTGAGGATTTGGGGCTTTTGCTTTCTTTCTTCTTTGGAAATCTCCTTGATTTGATCTTGAAAGCTTTGGATTTCTCTTTGAATTTTCTGGATTGATGGATTTGAGCTCTGAGTCTTTCCTCTTTGATTTCTTCTCAAGATTTTTGGATTTTTTCAGTCTCTTCTCTCTTTTCTTCTTTTTCAACGGACGGTTCCCCCTTTTTATAGATCTCTTAATCCAAGTTTAGGTGAAAATATAGCCGTTATGAGATGTTGGATTCTTCTACACACAAGAAAAATAGCCGTTAGAGATTAGGTGAAAAAATATTACCGTTGGAGTCCGTTCTGACAATTGAAAATCCGTTCCTGACAGGTTGGAGTCGGCTCCAACTTTTCAGGTGTCGGCTCCAATCGGGTGTCC
This sequence comes from Calamus simplicifolius, assembly GCA_900491605.1. Lineage (NCBI taxonomy): Eukaryota > Viridiplantae > Streptophyta > Magnoliopsida > Arecales > Arecaceae > Calamus > Calamus simplicifolius. Next base: position 743,384 of record UESW01004146.1, read on the forward strand.
AAAAATAGAAATAAAAAGTTGTTGAGGAGTCGGCTCCGAGAAAGTTAAGTGTCGGCTCGACGCTTTCGGGAGTCGGCTCCGGAAAAGAGTGTCGGCTCCAGAAATGTCCATAAAAATTCTCTGTTCTCAGGTTAGAGTCGGCTCCAGAAACTCAGGTGTCGGCTCCCGAACTCTCAGGTGTCGGCTCCGAATTCTAAGTGTCGGCTCAAAACTGAAACAAAATACACTTCTCTGTATCTCAGGTTGGAGTCGGCTCTAAAACTCTGGGTGTCGACTCCAGACCGTGCCAAAAATCCAGAAACTTCTGATACGCCTTGGGGTCGGCTCCTGACTATTTGGGTGTCGACTCCAAGCTCTGAACTTTAAAAATTCCTTTAAAATTTGATTCAAAACTTATTCCTTTATTCCTTTTGATTGATCAAACATTTTTAATCCCTGAAACACTTGTTAAATTATCAGAAACAAATGAATATACTCATATCTTTTGTTAATCATCAAAATCAATAATTGGGTCAACAATCTCCCCTTTTTGATGATTATAAAAACATTGAGTATATGCATGATTAAACAATAAGATTTCAAATCAAATTTCTCAAATATTTAGTTCTCATAGGTAAGCTCCCCTGAATGAGGTAGCTCCCCCTATGATACTCAATTTAACATCTTTTCTTCCTTTAACAGTAAAATATTTCAATGTTTAATGATACCAATTAAAATATCAAATTAACAATTATTCTTCCTTTCAATGCATATACAATGATTCTTATTAATGCATATACAAATATCAAATACTTCTCCCCCTTTTTTGTAATCAACAAAAAGGTTAAGAAGTTTCAAGTTAAATGACAAAATTATAGATGCTTCAAAGATCAAATGATATTCATTAAGTATCAAAAAGTTCATTACATACTTCAAAAGTCAAGCATTACATCATATTACATTACATCAAAATTTTAAAAAGTAAATCAACATCAAACTAAACAAATAAACATCAAATAAATCTCTTTTGAGTTCTTCTAGAATCTTCCCATCCCTTCACTTTGAGTCAAAATTCATTTAGTCTTCTATCAACAAATGCACATGCAACAAATCTTCTCTTGAAGCTCAGCATTGCATTTGGAATAAGTTCTGAATCTCCTCCAATATCTTTAAGTTCTTCAAAAATATTCTTGAGATCATTCTTCAAAGATTCTGCGGAGGCTCAAGGGACTCAATTTTGCTAACTCTTCATCCAAAGAATAAAATTTCTCTTAAATTCATAACTGCTATCAATCTCAGTCTTCATCTCTTCTTTTTGAGTACAAATAATCCTTTAAGTTGCTCTAACTGAATATCAGAAAAACCAACAGAAGGAACAGAGGTACAGCAGAACTAGGTGCCGGTGGTGGTGATGATCTGCTAGGCTCTGGTGAAGGATGCCTCACTGATGGACCTGCCTCAGAAGGTGCAGGCTCCAATGTCAGCCCTCTCATCCAGATGACCTTTCTTTCCCATTACCATCCACTTTTACAAATCCCATCTATGCACAGTAGCCAAGCTATAGTAATCAGTGTGTCTAAGGTTCTTCAAAGGCTCATTATCAGAAATAACAACTCCTTGACTTCTAAATGCCATGGTTAGGATCATCCCATAAGGCAGTGAAGATCTCTTCTTGCCCCCGGCCTCAGCCATATACCATATCATCATTCCAGCAAGATTATTGGCTGACCCGTCAAGATACTGTCCATAACAAATGTCTCGCTCTGAGACATACTCAAATCCCAGTCTTGGGAAATAGGATCCTACTACATATGTTATGTAACAGTCTAAGCTCAAGGGCAACTGATTTGCCCTAATTTCTCAAATTCAGAAATTCTCTTCCTAACATCCTTGATAATGCTCCTGATCTCTCACTGTGAATATAGCAATCAATCCAAACAGGGATTTCTAAAAGATTTCCTAAAATCTGAAGTAGATGATTCTCTTTCCTCTTACAACTACTAATCCACCATCTCCCTTGATAAATTGAAGTAAAATTCCTTTACAAGGCTGGATAAGTGGAACATCCAAGGAACAACCTTATCCCAACCAAGTTCTTGATTTGTCTCCAATTGAAAAACCCTCGGCTTCAAAGAAATCAAAATCTACTTCCTTCCCATGGTAATATTCGGCCAGCTAGGGTATCTACTTGTGGAGAGGAGGGCTAGGATTATCTGGTTGAAGAAGAATCATCGCTCGGTGAGGTTCACGGACGGGCGCCGACCGTACTTCCTTGTAGTCACGGAGCTCAAAGAGATCCCCTACGCTTAGGTGCCATAGAAATCTTAGGAATGGTTGATTTGAGGAGTATTTGGTTTTGGGAGGTTGGAGAGGTTTTGGAAAAGTTTGGAGAAATTGGGGATGAGAAGGTGTCGACTCTGCCCTAATAAATCAATTTGGGACCACCAGGTGTCGACTCCCGCAAAGTCGGGTGTCGACTCCAAGTCGCTAACACAGTTAGCGCCGAACTGGAGTCGGCTCTGCTTAAGGGTGTCGGCTCCAAGGTCAAGACCGAGAGCGACACAGAAGAGGTGTCGACTCCACAAATAGGGTGTCGACTCCACTGACAGTTTCAGAAAAAAATGAGAGTTTCAAAGATCCGAAACTTGTCAAAATAAATCAATAAATTTTAATAAAATCTTTGGAATGTGAATCAAATTCAAATATCTAGATAAATTGTCCTTAAAATCATGAAAGGATTTTCAAGAAATTATAGAATTCTAGATAGTCATTCCTTAAGGGTTTCAAAATCATTCCAAAGGATCACAAATCCCTAATTCTCCTCTAAGATAACAAAATCTCTCTTCACTCAAAGGTTTTGTAAATATGTCAGCTAATTGTTCTTCAGTACAAACATAATCAAGACAAATTTCATTATTAGCTACATGTTCTCTAATAAAGTGATATCTAATTTCAATGTGTTTAGTTCTTGAATGTTGATTGGATTTTTAGTTAAATTTATTGCACTTGTATTATCACATCTAATAGGAGTTTTATCAAGTGTTATGCCATAATCTTCAAGTTGTCGCTTAATCCAAAGGATTTGAGCACAGCAACTTCCAGCTGCAACATATTCTGCTTCAGCAGTAGATAATGCAACCGAATTTTGCTTTTTGCTAAACCAAGAGATTAAGTTACTTCCTAAAAATTGACATGCACCACTTGTACTTTTTCTATCTAGTTTACATCCAGCATAATCAGAATCAGAATAAGCAATCAAATTTAGTGTTGAGTCTCTAGAATACCATAATCCTACATTTTTAGTTCCACTTAGATATCTTAAGTATTCTTTTTACAGCAATTAAGTGAGATTCTTTAGGTTCTGATTGAAATCTAGCACATAAACAAACAGCAAACATGATATCTGGTCTACTTGCAGTTAAGTAAAGTAGAGATCGATCATACCTCTATAGTACTTTTGATCTACTTTCTTACCATCTTCATCTTTGTCCAATTTGCATGAAGGACTCATAGGTGTTCCAAGGGGTTTGATTGATTCCATTCCAAACTTCTTGAGAATTTCCTTTGTGTACTTTGTTTGGTTGATGAAAATCCCCTCTTTGCTTTGTTTGATTTGAAGTCCTAGGAAGAAGTTGAGTTCTCCCATCATGCTCATCTCGAATTCACCCTGCATTAACTTAGCAAATTCTTGACACAAAGATTGTTAGTAGCACCGAATACAATATCATCTACATATATTTGTACTACTAATAAATCTTTATCTTTTCTTTTCAAAAATAAGTTTTATCACATTTCCTCTAGTAAAATCATTTTCAATTAGAAATTTACTTAATCTATCATACCAAGCTCTAGGTGCTTGTTTTAAACCATATAGTGCTTTGTGTAATTTAAAAACATGGTTTGAAAATTCATGATCTTCAAAACCAGGTGGTTGTTCACAAAAACTTCCTCATTTATAAAACCATTTAAAAATGCACTTTTAACATCCATTTGAAATAAATTGATATTCATATGACATGCAAATGCAAGTAATAATCTAATTGCTTCTAATCTAGCTACAGGTGCAAAAGTTTCATCAAAATCAATTCCTTCTTCTTGATTATATCCTTTTGCAACTAATCTAGCTTTATTTCTAATTACTATGCCATTTTCATCTAATTTATTTCTAAATACCCATTTAGATCCTATAACAGAATGACCTTTAGGTCTATCAACTAAGGACCATACATTATTCCTAGTAAATTGATTTAATTCTCTTGCATAGCTAGCATCCAATTACTATCTTTTTCAGCTTCTTCAATGGTTTTAGGTTCAATTTGAGATACAAATGCAAGATGATTATTGATATTTCTCATTGATGATCTAGTTCTTACTCCTTGAGATGGATCACCTATAATCAATTCCTTTGGATGACCATAGGCATATCTCCAATCTCTAGGAAGATCTACCTCATTATGATTAGTATCAATAACATCAACCTAGGTGAATCATCATCTTTAGCTTCTTGTTCATGATCTGAAGATACATCTATATTTAATTTTTCAATATCTCTTTCTAGCAATTTTGTATCTTCCTCATCATCAATCTTTTCTGAACTTGATGCTAAAGACTCATCAAAACTACATGAATAGATTCTTCTACAATTAAGATTTCTTGTTAAATACTCTATAGGCTTTACTAGTTGTTGAATATCCTAAGAATATGCCTTCATCAGATTTTGCATCAAATTTTTCTAAGATTATCTTACCATTATTATGAATGAAACATTTACAACCAAATGCATGAAAATAACTAATGTTTGGTTTTCTATTATTCCATAATTCATAAGGAGTTTTCTTAAGGATTGGCCTAATTAAAGCTCTATTAAGATGTAACATGCCGTGTTTATAGCTTCCGCCCAAAAGTATTTTGGGAGGTTGCTTTCACATAGCATGGTACGGGCCATGTCTTCTAAAGTTCTATTCTTTCTTTCTACAACTCCATTTTGTGTGGTGTCCTAGGTGCAGAAAAATTATGATGAATGCCATGTTCAGTGCAGAAATTTTTAAATAAGTGATTTTCAAATTCTGTGCCATGATCACTTCTAAGAGACACTATGGTGTTGTTTTTCTCATTAGTGACTTTCTTGAAGAATTTCAGAAATATTAAGAAAGTCTCATCTTTGAGCCAAAAACAATACCCAAGTGAATCTAGAATAATCATCTACTATCACAAGACCATATTTCTTTCCTCCTAGACTAGTGGTTCTAGTAGGTCCAAAAAGGTCCATGTGAAGTAGCTTTAGTGGCCTAGAAGTGAAATAACATTTTTAGATTTGAAAGAGTTTCTAGTTTGTTTTCCAAATTGACATGCATCACAAATTCTGTTATTTTCAAAATCTAACTTTGGAAGTCCTTTAACTAAATCCATTCTAATTAATTTTGAAATTAAGTGTGTGCTTGCATGACCTAATCTACGATGCCACAACCATCCAATCTCATTTACATTAGCATTATTAGCAACTAAGCAATGATTACTGGTAGACAAATTGTCTAAATCAATTAAGTATACATTGCCATTTCTATTTCCAACAAATATAATGCTATTGTCAATGGGATTAGAAACAGTGCAGATAGAAGCTTCAAATGAAACTTTGAAACCTTTATCACATAATTGGCTAATACTAATTAAATTATGCTTTAAACCATCTACATAAAAAACATTTTCAATAAAAGTGGAGGAGTTATCTGAATTTTACCAAAGCCCATAATCTGGCCTTTGCCATTATCTCCAAAGGTACTACTCCTCTCTTTTATCCTCAAGGGTGATGAATTGCCTTGTCACCCGTCATGTGCCTTGAGCAGCCGCTATCAAGATACCACTTTCGTTTTGATCTTTTGGCCGCAAGACACCCTGCAAGATGATCATCTTCTGTTTAGGTACCCAAGCTTTCTTGGGTCCTTCATGGTTAGTAGCAATGAAGATTGTTCCTTTTGGAACCCATATTTCTTTCCTTTTATATTTAAATTCTTGTTAATTTTGCTGAGATTGCATTCATATGATTTATGTCCTTTCTTGTTACAGCAATAACATGAAACATCATTTTTCTCTTGTTCCTTTCTAAAGAAATTTTTAACATATTTTTGTTTCTTGTTAGGCCTATAACCTAATCCAGCTTTATCAAATATAGCTCTTTGATTACTTAATAGCAAATTAAGTTTTTCAGAACTATATGTAAATTTATCAACTATATTTTTGTATATATCAACTGCTTTTTTAAACTAACATTTTCATTCGAAATTGATTCTCTTTCTTTTGACAAACTTTCACTTTCAGATTTCAGTTTTTCAACTTCATAAATTAGTTTATCCTTTTCTTTAATAAGATTTAAATTTTATTTCTTAAAGATTTGCTCTTCTTTTTAAAACTTTGAAATCATCAATTAATTCATTAAATGCATCAAATAATTCTTCAAAAGTAAAGTCATGAGTTTCAGTACTTACCTCATCATCTTCTTTTGCATAAAGCAAATGTTTGCAACTTCTTTTGTTCTTCCTCGGATGAGGATTCTTCGCTGTCGCTCCATGTTGTAACATAAGCCTTCTTCTTCTTTTTGAGGCTTTCTTTAATTGAGGATAGTCATATCTAAAGTGCTCCGTTTCTTACATTCATAACATATAAGGGGGTTATTCCATACTTCTTCTTGTGGAAAGGTCTTCTTCTTTGCATGAATTTCTTAAACTTTCTAGCAAGAAGAGCTGTCTCATCATCATCTTCATCCTCACTGCTGTTTTCCTCAATTTCTGCAGCTTTGAGTGCAATGGTTTTCTTCTTCTTGACGTCTTCCTCTATATGTTGTTTCATGGTCAACTCATGGGTCATTAGTGATCCAAGTAGCTCCTCCAAAGGTAAGGCATTGAGATCCTTGGCTTCTTGGATTGCAGTCACCTTTGCTTCCCATGACCTTGGAAGATACCTAAGAATTTTATGAACCAATTCAGAGTTAGTATAGGTCTTGCCAAGACTCTTTAAACCATTCACAATATCAGTAAATCTTGTATACATGCAGGTTATAGATTCAGTTTGTTCCATGCTAAACAATTCATATTTATGAACAAAAATATTAATCTTTGATTCTTTGACTTGATTAGTACCCTCATGGATAACTTCTAATCCGTCCCAAATTTCTTTTGTGGAAATACATGTAGAAATTCTATTAAACTTATTAGCATCTAAAGCACAATATAAAACATTCATGGCCTTAGTATTGAGCTGAGCCATTTTCCTATCGTTCTCATTCCAATCCCTTTCGGGTTTAGGAACTATTGAACCATCTACTAAGTGTGTGGGTGTGCTTCGTCCATTAGTGATTACACTCCAAAGTTCATAATCTAAAGCTTGGATAAAGATTCTCATTCTAGCTTTCCAGTAAGAATAGTTTGAACCATTAAATAAAGGAGGTCTATTTGTAGAATGACCTTCAGCAAATGAAGATCCAGCTTGAGCTGCCATTTGGATCTTTAGCTCTTGATCGTTTGATCAAATAAACAATGAGCACAAGCTCTGATACCAATTGTTGGCCCAGATGGCAATCCAAGAGGGGGGATGAATTGGGTTCTTAAAAAATTTAGCTCTTTAAAACTATGTGCTTTGAAATAAAAGAGATTGAGTGCAAGATAAATGCTAAGCACAAATAATGAGATAGAAAGAGAGAGAGACAAAGCACACAAACACAAAGATTTTATAGTGGTTTGGTGTATCCAATACCTACGTCCACTCCCAAGCAGCACTTGGGCCCACACTATAATCCACTTGATTACAACCGAGTTATTTTACAAGCTCACAACTCAAAACTTGTTGTTTCCCCTGGGATCACAATGAACCTAGCTGGTTTTACCGGGCTTACTAGCACAAAACCCAACCACAAGCTATCCTTAGCTTGTCCCGAGGTATACTACCTCCACTATTTCAATTCCCTGATTGAATTAGCAAACACAAATGGAAAATAGAGTTTAGAATACAAAACAGCACCTTAAATAAGCAAATATGCAAATAAATAAACAAGGATAGGAAAGCCTGATAGAAGCGTTTTGAAAGCAAGCTTTTCTTCTTTTCCTCTTCTCCTTTGAAAGATTGAATCAGGGCCTCAGCTCAGATTCTTTACTGAAAGTTGTAGTTGAGAAGTTGAGGATTTGGGGCTTTTGCTTTCTTTCTTCTAACGTTGGAAATCTCCTTGATTTGATCTTGAGAAGCTTGTGGATTTCTCTTTGAACTTTCTAAGATTGATGGATTTGAGCTCTGAGTCTTTCCTCTTTGATTTCTTTCTCAATATTTTTGAGATTTTTTCAGTCTCTAGTCTCTCTTTTCTTCTTTTCCTCAAACGGACGGTTCCCCCTTTTTATAGATCTCTTAATCCAAGTTTAGGTAAAAAATATAGCTGTTATGAGATGCTTGGATACTTATACACATAAAGAAAAATAACCGTTAGAGATTAGGTGGAAAAAATATTACCATTGGAGTCTGTTCTGACAATTAAAAATCCATTCCTGACAGGTTAGAGTCGGCTCCAACTTTTTAGGTGTCGGCTCCAGATCGGGTGTCCAAAAATAGCAAATAAAAAGTTATTGAGGAGTCAGCTCCAAAAAAGTTAAGTGTTGGCTCGACACTTTCGGGAGTCGGCTCTGAAATCCAGAGTGTCAGCTCCAAAAATGTCCATAAAAACATGTTCTCTGTTCTCAGGTTAGAATTGGCTCCATAAACTCAGGTGTTGGCTCCCGAACTCTCAGGTGTCGGCTCCCGAATTCTATGTGTCAACTCCAAAAACTAAAACAGAATACATTCTCTGTATCTCATGTTGGAGTCGGCTCCGAAACTCTGGGTGTCGACTTCGGACCGTGCTAAAATTCTAGAAATCTTCTGATAAGCCTTGGGGTCGGCTCCTGACTATTTGGGTGTCGACTCTAAGTTCTGAACTTTAAAAAATTCCTTTAAAATTTGATTCAAAACTTATTCCTTTATTCCTTTTGATTGATTAAACATTTTTAATCCATGAAACACTTATTAAATCTGTCAGAAACATAGTGAATATACTCATATCTTTTGTTAATCATCAAAATCAATAATTGGGTCAACAGTCTACGAGGCTGATACCCATCTGATAGATGAGTACGATAGGGAGGAGGAAACATTTGAGTCTGAAAATCTACTAGGAGTGGTTAGATGTATCTTGACCTAGACTCAAACTAAGGATCAAAAAGATTGGCATAGGACTAACATCCTACAGACTTTTGTTAAGATAGGGGATAAAGTGCTCAAGATAATAGTTGATAGCGGGAGTTGTGTCAATGCCATTTCCGCCAATATAGTTAAATCATTAGGATTAACCATAGTTTCTCATCTTAGTCCCTATAAGGTCTCGTGGGTAGATTCCACCTCTATCCCAATCAAGTCTAGATGCCAAATATTAATCAAATTGCAAAATTATGAAGAAAAGATCAGGTGCGATGTAATTCCTACGGGTGTTAGTAGTATTATATTAGGTCGACCTTGGCTTTATGATCACGATGCCACCTTGTTTGGTCAATCCAACATCTGCTTTTTTAAATACAATGGAAACAAGTATGTAATACATCCAATTTCACAGAGGGACCCAATCAAGAAAGGATCTAGTAGCCTTAAGGATAGTAAGCCAAGAGTTAATCTGATTAAAGCTAAGGAATTAGAAAAGGACATCACTGAGGGTAACTCTATTTGGATTTTGACCACTAAAGAGATCCATGAATCAGTCCAAAAGGAACAACCACTGAAGTAATTGAGACCCTAGAAGAATTTAAGGATGTCTTCCCTGAAGAGTTGCTTGATCAGTTACCACCCCTGAGAGACATCCAACATGCCATTGACCTGATCCCAGGATCCATCTTCCCAAACCTTCCCCATTATAGGATGAACCCCACTGAGCATCAAGAACTATAGAAACAAGTGGAAGAATTACTTAGGAAAGGATTCATTAGGGAGAGCTTAAGCCCTTGTGCAGTTCCTGCACTCTTAACCCCTAAGAAGGATGGTACCTGGAGAATGTTCGTGGACAGTAGGGCCATCAACAAAATCACTATCAAATATAGGCTTCCTATCCTCAGACTAGATGACATGTTAAATATGATGGCGTGTGCGACTATCTTTTCCAAAATAGACCTTAAGAGTGGCTACTATCAGGTTAGAATTAGACTAAGGGATGAGTGGAAGACTGCATTTAAGACTATAGATAGTCTGTTTGAGTGGGTCATGATGCCTTTTGAGCTTTCAAACGCACCTAGCATATTCATGAGAATCATGACCCATGTCTTGAAAGAGTACACGAAAAAATTCTTAGTGATCTATTTTGACGATATATTAATTTATACCAAAACAAAAGAGGACAATCTTAACCATCTCAGATTAGTCTGTCAAACCCTTAAAGAGAACACTTTATGCAAATCTTAAGAAGTATGATTTCATAATGCATAGGATTATCTTTCTATGTTTTGTAGTAATCCCAGAAGGTATCTTAGCGGATCCTAAAAAGGTAGGTCGATCGTATAGTGGCCAGTACCCATAAATGTCCACGATGTTCGCAGCTTCCATGGCCTAGCAACCTTTTTTAGAGATTCATTAGGGGATTTAGCACCATCGTCGCACCCATCACAGATTGTATTAGGAAAGGTAATTTCGAGTGGACTAAGTCAGCTAATAAGGCCTTCCTAGAGCTTAAGGATAGATGACTCATGCACCCATACTTAGACTTCCAGACTTTTTTAAGGTGTTTGAGGTTGCATGCGATGCATCGGGAGTAGGCATAGGTGGAGTGTTAAGCCAAAAAAATCACCCCATAGATTTCTTTAGTGAAAAACTAAATGAAGCTAAACTTAGATATTTTACCTATGATAAGGAATTCCATGCGGTAGTACATGCCCTTAAGTATTAAAGACATTACTTACTGCCACAGGAGTTTGTCTTATTTTCTGATCATGAGGCACTCAGATTCTTGAACTCCCAAAAGAAGCTTAATTCTAGATATGACAAATGGGTTGAATACATCCAGGCATACACTTTTGTCCTGAAACACTGTGCCGGGATAGAAAATAGGGTAGCAGACGCCCTTTGCCGTAAGTCTTTATTGTTGTGTACTATTAGCACCAAATTTATAGGGTTCAACCAGATAAAAGATGAATATGAGACTGCCCTAACTTTGGTAAAATTATAAGACCTTCGGCTAGGACCATCCAGTACCAGTGGTGATTATACCATCCAGGATTGTTCTTTTTAGGGGCAATAGACTTTGTGTCCCTAGGACGTCACTTAGAGAGTTTCTAGTCTGAAAAACATATGCTGGGGGATTAGCTGATCATTTTGGAAGAGATAAGACTATTCTAGCAATAGAGGATCAATTTTACTAGCTAGGATTAAAAAGGCTCGTTATCCTAATAGTAGCCCGATGTCGAACTTGGCTGTTGCAAAATAGTAGAAGCAGAATACCGGTCTATATACTCCTTTGCCAATGCCTGATCGTCCTTAGCAAGACCTCAGTATGGACTTCATTCTAGGATTACCTAAGATACAGAAGAAGCACGACTCCATCTTTGTAGTGGTCGATAGGTTCTCTAAGATATCCCATTTCATCCCTTGTTCACAAACCTTTGATGCTTCAAGGTGTTGACCCAATTGTTGATTTTGATGATTAACAAAACTATTTGAATATAAATTTGAAGTTACTAATGATTTTGATTAAGTTTTTCAGTATATGATATGATTTATTAATCAAAATTATAAGACAAATCAAGTTCTAGTTCGAATCTAATGTCAAGGTAAGATTATAGACATAGAGTCGACACATGGAATCGCAGAGTCGACTCTGGAAATCGGCACAGACTTAGAGTCGACTCCTGGACTGCTAGAGCCGACTCCAACAGAAAAGACAGAACGATGGTTTTTTCGGCCACGACATAGAGTCGACTCGGACTATTAGAGTCGACTCCAGAAGATTTTTGTGTCGACCCCAGAAAAGTCAGAGACGACTCAGTTCAAGCGATTTGGGGATTTTCGATTTTGAGCCGACTCCAGAAAAGTTAGAGCCGACTCCAGAATGTTAGACGCGACTTCAGAACTGTCAGAACGACTCTAAACTTTACTTTTATCTTTTTAATCCCAACGGCTATTGCTATTTTTGGTTCTAATCCTTCTTACACTTGTTTCTAACGGATAGTTTTAAACTATTTATGGATTAAACTGATCTATAAGAAGGGGTTTGCTGCATCCGAAAAAGAGAGAGAGACAAAAAGACAAGAATAGAGAAAAATCTTAGAAACCCATCAGAAAATCAAAAGAGAAAAGAGAGAAAATTCGAGAGGAAAGATTATACTGATTCCCAAAAGAAAAGAGAGAGATTCCAAGCTTTCATAGCTCCATTTTGAAGAAATCTCAAGAAAAGAAGCAAGCCCTAGTTTTCTGATCTTCGGAGCTAAAGAGCATTCTAAAGGAAGATCCACCCAAGAGAAGAGAAGAAGCAAGCCACCAAGATCTGCAAATCAGGCTTTGATTCCTATCTTTTTATTTCGTGTTCTGTCATTGTATATTTGCTCATTGGAGGAGCCTTTGTTTTGTAAAATGATTATTGTTTGCTGGGTCAATCGGAGGATTGACTCCATTGAGGCTGTTAGCCTTGTGCAAGCAGTTTGCTTGTGGTGTAAGGTTTTATGCTGGTGAGCCTTGAAAACCAGCTGGGTTCATTGTGCACCCGGGAAAACAAGTTCGAGTTGTGAGCTTGCAAAACAACTCTGCTGTAATCAGATTGATTATAGTGTGGACCCAAGAGATACTTGGGAGTGGACGTAGGTGTAGGTACACCGAACCACTATAAAATCTCCTATGTTTGTCGTGATTGTCTCATTATCTTGAATTCTCTATTGTGCATATTTTATTTTAATTTGTGCAAATCTAAGTTTTTATTTCCAGGGGTTTATTTTCAAAAGAGTTTAAATTTTTGAAAAACCCAATTCACCCCCCTCTTAGGTTGCTATCTGGACCAACAATTGGTATCAGAGCTAGTGCTCATTTGATTTGATCTAACGATCAAGAGTCAAAGATCCACATGGTAGCTCAAGCTGGTTCATCTTTTTCGAAGGTCAATCTACAAATAGACCACCCTTGTTTAATGGATTAAACTATGGTTATTAGAAGGCTAGAATGAAAATTTTCATTCAAGCACTTGACTATGATCATGGAGATTATAGTCAATGGACCACACACACCCACTGCTAGAGTTAATGGCATGGAGATTCCTAAACGGAAACGGAATGGGATGAACATGATAAAAAATTGGCACAACTTAATGCCAAAGCAATGAATGTTTTATACTGCTCATTAGATGCAAATGAATTCAATCGTATATCTATTTGCATTTCTGCTAAGAAAATCTGGGATAGACTTGAGGTTACCCATGAGGGAACAAATCAAGTCAAGGAATCCAAGATTAACATGCTAGTTCATAAGTATGAATTGTTTAAGATGGATGCATGTGAATCTATTACTGATATGTTTACAAGATTTACTGATATAGTTAATGGTTTAAAAAGCCTTGGTAAATCTTATGATAATTCTGATCTTGTGAGGAAGGTTTTA
>UESW01004146.1:762722-774388 GCA_900491605.1 Calamus simplicifolius
CCGATCTCGGACCATGGCGATCCGTCCGATCGGCGACGATCCGAGGGTTGCGATTGATCCAGCCCTTATTCTGATCGGTCACGATCGATTTTGGACCGATCGCTATTTAACATAATTAATTTTTTTAAATATATAACGACGCAAAGGGTTGCATCGTATTTTTTTAATATGATAATTATATATATAAAAAATTAACTTTAATTCTAATAATTACGATGCAACAAGTACGTCGCTATATTAAAACATAATTTTCCTAATTAATATTTGGCTTATTACATCGCTAATGCGTCACTATTTAACATAATTAATTTTTAAAAAACATTGCAACTCACTGTGTTACGTCGTAATTATTTTTCTCATATTTATAATTTATAAATTTAATTTTATTTAAAATAATTGTGACGCAGTTATTGTGTCGCTAAATTAAAAATAATTTTAATTTGTTTTCTGGTTTATTGCGTCGCTAATGCGTCGCTATTTAAAATATTTAATTTTTTCCAAAATATTGCGACGCACTGGGTGGCGTTGCAATCTTTTTTAAAATATTAATACTGTAAAAAATATAATTCCATTTAAATTATTTGCGATGCAATTGTTTCATCGCTAAATTAAAAATAATTTTTCTATTTTTCTAGTTTATTGCGTCGCTAAGGCGTCGCTATTTAAAATATTTAATTCTTTTCAAAATATTGCGACGCACTGGTTGGCGTCGCAATATTTTTTAAAATATTAATACTGTAAAAAATATAATTCCATTTAAATTATTTGCGATGCAATTGTTTCGTCGCTAAATTAAAAATAATTTTTTTATTTTTCTAGTTTATTGCGTCGCTAAGGCGTCGCTATTTAAAATATTTAATTCTTTTCAAAATATTGCGACGCACTGGTTGGCGTCGCAATATTTTTAAAATATTAATACTGTAAAAAATATAATTCCATTTAAATTATTTGCGACGCAATTGTTGTGTCGCTAAATTAAAAATAATTTTTCTATTTTCTAATTTTATTGCGTCGCTAAGGCGTCGCTATTTAAAATATTTAATTCTTTTCAAATATTGCGACGCACTGTTATGCGTCGCAATATTTTGTAAACTATTTGTACTTTAAACAATATAATTTCATTTAAATTATTTGCGACGCATTTGTTGCGTCGCTAAATTAAAAATAATTTTCTTATTTTCTAGTTTATTGCGTCGCTAATGCGTCGCTATTTAATATATTTAATTCTTTTAAAAACATTGCGACGCACTGTGATGCATCGCAATATTTTTTTCCGATAATTAAATTTTATAAAATTTAATTTCATTTCAATTATTTGTGACGCAATTGGTGCGTCGCTAAATTAAAAATATTTTTTTTAATTAACTATTTTATTGCGTCGCGAATGCGTCGCTATTTAAAATATTTAATTCTGTTAAAAACATTGCGACGCAAATATTGCGTCGCAATATTTTTATTGATATTTATATTTCATAAAAATTAATTTAAAAATATTGCAATGCAATATTTGCGTCGCAATATTAAAAATTTAATTTTTTTTTGATTTTTTGGTTAATTGAGTCGCTAATGAGTCGCTAATGCGTCGCAATATTTTGTTGTCACAAAGGCGTCGCAAAGTGGTCGCAATTTAGCGACGCAATTATGCGTCGCTAAATTTGCGTCGCTATTTCAGTATTTCTTGTAGTGGTTGCTCCTCTTGACCTCAACTCTTGATTGGCCTCGGACCTGCAACTGCCAAGCTCCCTCCGGTCGTGAACAGTGCCATGCAAGTGAATAGAGCCTTGTACGTGAACAGTGCCATGCAAGTGTTCACCCTCGGTCTTTTCTGATCAATGCTCTACGAGGGACAGCTGACTTCATCTCTAAACTTTATCTTCTGCCCTAAGGCTATACCTTGGGGCTCACATGCCTGACTTTATCGTCCATCACTTTCCGCACAAGGCAACGGAAGCATGGCGTGGGGGACACGTCTGGCAAGCGCCGTAACAATCGGCCACGCCCTGCAGCAGCCTGTGACAGCTGTCCAAACCAAAGTAGCACCTGCCAACCAGCTGCAGCCATCTACTCTGACGGGACATGGCTTGTCTAACACGTCACACGGAGGTAAGCTTCACTGTTGCTGCTTTTATAAATGCTCTGACAAGTGGTAGCACCCCATGCCTCACGGACATCAGTTCTGACACTTCACCCATCAAAGTAATCATTATGGAGCCTCAACCACTCAAGCCAGGCAAACTCTAAGCACCAATCAAAAGAGTAAGAGGGACCCCGACCAGGTAATGGAGAATGGAGAACTCACTACACTCTTAACACTCATTCTTTCCCACAGAGAGCAGGGCCCCAAGCCTCTCTCTTCTTCCCTCTTTTGAGCTTCCTCAAGCTCACGGCTATTGCCCAGAGCATTGACTTGAGCGTCGGAAGGTCCCCGTCGGAATCTCCAGCCCCCGGGACTTGTTTGCAGGCCCGCAAGTGCAAAAAGCTCGCCGGAGGATCCCAGGCTCGCTGGAGGAGGCGACTGGACGCTCGCGGACGCTCAAGGCCGGTGATTTGGCATCAACAGATTGGCGCGCCAGGAAGGGGAAAGAAAGCAGAGTTCTGTGACACTAAGCTACAAGCTCTCACTCCCTCTACGACAACAATGAAAGCTTCCGCCATTTATGCTGGGGGGCACCCTCAACAAGCTGAGCAACAAGATGCTAGTTCTCTGTTCCACCATCACCACCAGTTCATGCCATTCAAGCAAAACACCGTGCCACCCTCACCCTGAAGATCCAAGCATTAACGACAGTTATTCAAAGGCTATGGGAGCGATATTCCGTGGCCGCGTGGCAACAAGCTCAGGAGCAAGAGCAACCTCAAACTCAAGCTCAACGGCAATTACTCGGGCTCGTTAGCCAGCAAGAGCATCACTCCTTGCTACCCAAATCCTAACTCCTAGTCACCTCAAGTATTTATGGGCATTTCATTCCTGGCGGTGATAAGCTAAGATATGCTGATGCTATTAATGCAAGATGGGAGATGAGGACAAAGGGCTTTGACTATTGACTCTATCTACCCCCTCTCTTTTTTTTCTCTGTTGCACCCATAGCCAATCCAAGCCCAAGACCTCCTGCGGATTCTATTCCAGCTGCCCTCAGATTTCAACACTGGTACCCCCCACCCTCAATCAACATAGTTATCTGGGGGGGCAGGTCGTCAACTCAGTAGAAGAAGAGAGAGACTGTGGAAGCTAGAGGGCCCCTTGCCTTGAACCAATGTGGAGGCTGCCCGAATCCTGATAACTCCCAGCAACATCCTCTCCTAACCATCCGACTTCAGCGAACTCTTCCGGCCACTCGTCTTCAATGCCCACTAGCTGTCCGGGCTTCCCTCGGCGACCTCTGGCTCTCGAGTCCGACTTCAACTCTCGTCCGTGGCTCTGCTCTAGGGTCCTTGGCTCTGGATTCCATCTCTCTCTTTACTGCACTCCGAAGATGGGTCCCCAACTTCATTTTGGAGAGGAGCTAGTCATCAACCAACTCCAGGCTCCGTCCCAACTTGATTCCCTGGGGCAGACCACCAGCGGGCGGAAGTGCTCAAATCCGCAGAAGAAAAACAAGGGGTGCTACAGAACTAAGTACGCTGCATTTAAGACAGTCTTCTTTCATTGATACTTAAAAATATCATGCAGGGAAGACCAACCTTGCATCAGCATTCAAAACCAATGTACCATTGGCACAGAAGACCGATGTACCATCGGATCCAAAAAGCCCGACTCCTGTTGGTACTCAAAGCCCGATGTACCATCGACACTAAAGCCCGAGGTCAGCTCGGCACAAAAGGCACCTAACAACTCTCAACTCTCAGGTTATCCTTCGGGGTTAAAAAGGCATCTGACGACTCTCAACTCTCAGGTCACCCTTCGGGGTTAAAAAAACACCTGGCGACTCTCAACTCTCAAGTCACCCTTCGGGGTTAAAAAGGCACCTGATGACTCTCAACTCTTAGGTCACCCTTCGGGGTTAAAAAGGCACCTAACGACTCTCAACTCTCAGATCACCCTCTGGGGTTAAAGGCTCCCGAGCATGGTCCCATCCCAATGACTCTTGGGTCACCCTCCGGGGTTTAAAAGGCTCTCGACGGCCTCAACTTTACCTCAGCGGCTTCGTCACAGCCTTAACGGCTTCATTTCAGCCTCAGCGGCTTCAACTTTGTATCAGCGGCCAATGACCAATCAAGTAATACCTTTGTTTAAATTATACGCTTGCAACATATTGCTGGTTACTTTCAGCCATCAAGAAGCCCCAAGATAACTCACAGCTGAGAGAGGCCAACTCCTCAGCTCATAGTTGACGGGCACCCACCTCTAAACTTTATACCAAAAGTAAAGAGCCCCTCCAAGCTCACCAACGAACGCCGCAAACGTGGAGCCTCCCAAAGCAAAGCACAAGGAGACAAATTCCTCCAACAAAAAGCTAAGTACACTACACTTTAAGAAAAAAGTTCCTTTTCATTAGTATCTAAATGCATTACGGGAAACTAACCATTCAAAAGGCTCTTAACGGTCCTGTGATCAAAAGGTCACCCTCGGGCCGGCCGTGAAACCCCCACAGCGGTTCAAGACCTATGATTCCAGCGACCTCGAGTCACCCCTCGGGCCGGCCACGAAACCCCGAGACGGTTCCGGAGTAGCTCGATGGTATGGCGGCTAACGGATACCACTCGGTCTGGCTAGCATACGTTCTGAGTCAGTTCAATCCCTAACAGCCCGTACCCACTCGAGTCACCTCCCGAACCAGCACACAAACACTGCAATTTTATTTCAGCCCCCGCGGCTCTATTTCTGCTTCGGCAATTTTATTTCGGCCTCAACGGCTTATCTCTGCCTCTGCGGCATTATTGCAGCCTCAACGACTCCCTCTATCTCAGGAGCATCATTGCGGCTTCATTGGCCTCGGCTCCTGCAGCCGCGACATATCTCTCGCACCAAGGCACTTATGGCCTCATAAAGCCACGTACACTGATGCGTGTCGTAGCGCACCGATTTAAACACCTTAATTTCACTAATAGAATAGTAAGAGTAAGGGATCGATTCCACAGGGAATCTAGCAATTATCTTGAAATAAATTTATAAATTTAACTAATTAAATAATTAGTAATGCAAAATAATCAAGATATGGTCTATCTTATTAGAGCACGGCCCGTACCCGTGGATCACGGCCCGTCCCTTTTAAGGATAGATCAGTCTAAGATTATTTCTACTTAAATATAATTTAATAAAAACTAAACATGAATAGAAACTTTATTTCATATAAATTAAAGAGTATGACATTAAGAAGGCAATAAGAAAGCAATAAATTCTCTCTACACCAAACCAAAGATGGGATGGAGTCTTTATTCCTCCTCTGCATGCGCCTCCTGAATCATGAATAGATCAGCCTCCATGGATGGACAGAGAACATGGGACACCTGATCTCCACGAACCACGGACACCTTGGAATAGAGGAACACCTCGTCACGGAACAGAGGAACACCTCGTCATGGATGGCTGGAACGGGGCGTCTCACGAGCGCCTGGAGCAGAGCAGGTCCGCACGGCTGCAGTGCCTTCTTCACCGGAACAGAGCCTTCTTCACCGGAACAGAGCCTCTTCAAGCCACGGAACAAAGCCTCGGATGGGCGGATCCTGCTTCATGAAACACTCCTTATGCTATTTATAGAAGTTCGGATGCGGCCTTGATGCAGAGAAGCAACGGAGGCATTCTGTTGCCAAAACAGAGAATACGGACGTAACGAAGAAAATCCTGGATAAATCGTCAATAAAATCCAAATTCATTCAAAATGAATTTAATTCATTCAATTTGATAACTTTCTATCCAATTTATTCCTTAATTCATGGAGGAAATGGTTGGAATTTGAATGGAGAAGAATCGGCTGAGAAGAAGACGATGAAGTCGGCAATGTGTTTGTCGTTTTGCTTTGAAATCCATGCTAAATCCTTATAAAATCAATTTTGAGCTCATTTTAAGTCTGATTTGAGTGCAGTTTGCGTCGTTAAATCCCTAAATTTGAGCTATTTAAGTTGATAAGATTTTATCTAAAATATTATATAAAATATTAAAATATTAAATAATAATAGGTATGCTAAATTATTAATTAATAGGTTTAATGATAATTATTTATGTGTTTATCACTCCCCCCAACTTAAATCTTACTCGTCCTCGAGCAAATAAGAAATTTAGAATATGTACCAAGTTAATCCAAGAATTGATAGTTATCTTACATTTCTTTCTTAAAATTTTTGGTTAGATCATAAGGGAGGTACTTCATTGGATTATTAAGTTTACCCAATTAGTGATAAAGTGTAGTCCATAAGAATTATAGAAGTCTTCCTTCACCAACTTTCCACTTTTCTGATTAAGTTTCTAACTTAATTTAGGTGGGTGTAATGTCTTTTGTAATTTGGTTCCCTTGTGTAAAGTCAGTACAATGTCCTATCCTCTTGCTTTCTAATTAACCCTTGTAGCGAGCTTTAGGCCAATGGCTCCCAAACCAATTGATTTTAGGGCATTAGGTGTAAAACACCCCTCGGACTTACTTACTCGAGTCAAAAAGGCTTTAGGTAGGACTGACTCTATTTATGTTCTTTTACATTCTCACCTATTTACGCGAACATCATCACTTTCTTAGGTGACGGGGCCCGGTTACTCATTGAAAAATGCTAATAACCTAATTTATTAACTTTAAGAGAGATTTTTTTTCTTTTCTTTTTTTTCTTTTTTTTTTTTGAATAACATTTTCACCCATACCCTTATTAAGTAGATTGTAATATTAAGATCAGTGGTCAGGAGGGTCTGAAATTATTCTAAAAATTTTTCTGGGCTAAACCCTACCTTTTATTAGGTTTACTTAATAATTTATTCCTCAGTATCTCAAAAATAATCTAACCATTAATCATTCATAGACTGCTTGATTAACTTCAAATCGAGACAGAATTTGGTACACACATCTGATTATAGTTTTACTCGAGGATTTATTCTTTTTCCTCCCCCCCCCCCCAACTTAATTTCCATTGTCCCTAATGGAAGAAAAAATTAATTTCAAGGAAAGATACTACCTGGTAGAGTATTAGAAGGTTGGATGTTTCATTGTTTCCATCTTCTTTCAATCTGCTTCGTTGCTCTTCTCTGTTCATACTAAAAGAACACACTAAAAGAACAGAAAGTTAAAAATAACTAATAAACTGGGTTGCCTCCCAAGAGCGCTAAGTTTAAAGTCTTCAGCCAGACTGTGCTACTTATTACGATAATGTTGGGTTCACAAGATCAATTGATTCAACAATTTCTCCATCATTAATTTCTTCTATATATGGTTTCAAACGTTGGCCATTTACTTTGAATGTATTTCCTTGTTTGGGGTCTTTAAGCTCTACAGCTCCATGGGGAAATACTTGAGTTACTATAAAAGGTCCATTCCATCGTGAACGAAGTTTTTCAGAAAAAGGTGTAATCTTGAATTGTAAAGCCATACTTTTTATTTGGTTCAAAATTTTTCTACTAATAAATTTGTCATGATATGCTTTGGTTCATTCTTTATAAATTTTTGAGCTCTCATATGCCTCATTTCATAACTCTTTTAACTCATTCAATTGGAGTTTTCTATTGACACCTGCATTTTTTATATCATAATTAAATTGCTTGATGGCCCAAAATGCACGGTGTTCCAATTCTACAGGTAAATGACAGGCTTTTCCAAATACAAGCCTGTAATGAGACATTCCTATGGGAGTTTTAAATGCAGTACGATAAGCCCATAATGCATCATCCAAACGTTCTGACCAATCTTTCCTATCAGGTCTCACCGTTTTCTCAAGGATATTTTTAATTTCTCTATTTGATATTTCAACTTGGCCACTAGTTTGGGGATGATAAGGTGTAGCTACCTTATGAGTAATTTTATATTTGTTCATTAATCTTTCAAAGTGTCTATTCGTGAAATGTGTACCCCCATCACTAATTATAGCCCTTGGGCATCCAAAACAACTAAGGATATTATGCTAAATAAACTTGATTACAACTTTATGGTCATTGGTTTGAGTTGCCATGGCTTCAATCCATTTTGACACATAATCAACTGCCACTAGAATGTATTCAAATCCAAAAGAGGAAGGGAATGGGCCCATAAAATCAATACCCCATACATCAAAAATTTCTACAACCAAGATAGGGTTTAGGGGCATCATGTCTTTTCGAGATATATTTCCTATTTGTTAACATTGGAGACAATTACGGCTAAATTCATGTGCATCTTTAAAAAGAGTTGGCCAATAAAACCCACTTTATAGTACCTTTGCTGCAGTTTTCTTTCCACTAAATGTCCCCTACAGGCAAGAGAATGGCAAAAGTTAAGTATACTTTTGAATTCACTTTCAGGAACACATTGCCTAATCACCTGATCTGAACAGTACTTAAATAATTCAGGGTCTTCCCAAAAGTAATATTTGACTTGTGAGAAAAATCTATCTTTTTCTTGCTTTGTCCAGTGGGAAGGTACTTTTTCTGTTGTCAAATAATTCACAATGTGGGCAAACCAGGGAAGACTGCGATGGAAATTGAGAACAATTGCTCATCAGGGAACCTATCTCTGATTATTTCTTTATTGTATTCCACTGAGATCCTAGAGATATGATCTGATACCATATTTTCAGAACCCTTCTTATCTAAGATTTCTAGATCAAATTCTTGTAGTAGAAGGATCCATCTAATCAGTCTGGGTTTGTATCCTTTTTTGATATGATCTTTTAGTTTGGGTGGGGTTATTTGCTGAACAACTGAGTTGACTTGCTCAGTCAAATGTATCTTTTTTGGTATTTGTGTCTTGGCTTTCCATTTTTGTGTGCATAGATCCTTCAAAAATTTGGCATAAGCCGGAACTTGCTTGATAGCATCGAGAAGAGGTAAGTTATTTGTACTTGCTTAAATAACTCAAGCATCTCATTCATTTTTATATTCTTCTTATCTGAAGACAAAGGAGATTCTAAAGCACTAGGAAATGGGGCTTAGGTATGATTGCTTGATCATTGAATTCCTTTCTTTTTCATTTCTTCTCTCTTCTGGTTTAGCCACTTCTAATTTCTGGGTTGGTTCAGGTGGGTTTAATGTTTTTTCACTTCTGAGAGTCATGACTGATTTAGCATGTTCTGAAAATTTATCAGGACTATTGGAACCTTCAGCCATGAATTGTCCTTTTGGGTTATCGATAGGCTGACTAGGTAACTTACCCTCCTCCCTTCTACTGAATGTTGTGGCTAATTGACCTATCTAAGTTTCTAGTTTTGCAATAGATTGTATGTGGGAGTGAAGGATTTGGGTATTCATTTCTAGCCCTTTCAATGCTTGTAAACTTTGTCTTCAAAAGTAGGTTGATTATTCGGTGGAGGTTGTGAGATGTTTGGGTATTGTGAATATGGCATGCTTCTAAAATTAGTTTCTTGATAATTAGGTCTGATTGATGAATTGGCTACAGGTTGAGGGTTCCAAGAAAAATTTGGGTGATTTCGCCAGCCATGATTGTAAGTATTTGAAAATGGATCATTTTCTGTTCTAGGAGCTAATCGGGTTGGGCTTGGTGGGCTTGCTCTTGAACAAGTTCAGGAAATTGGTATGCAGCTGGACATTCACCTACAGAATGGGTTTGACTCGAACAAATTATGCAGACCTCATGTAATTGAGTAGATAGGGAAGAGAGGTTTCCAACTTGTAGAATCCTGTCAAGTTTATGGGATAATTCATCTACCTTAGTATAGATATATCTGTAGAATGACCTATTTCATATATTCCACCTCTTTTAGGTTCTACAGGAGGGTCTCGACGAGCAACTGACATATGATGTAATGAATTCTCACTCAATGTCTCAAAGAGTTGCCAAGCCTCATGTTCATTTTTTAACATAAATGTCCCACCATATGAAGCATCAACCATTTGCCTATGCTTTTTGATAATCCATCATAAAAACACTGAACCAGTTACCATTTGGGTATAGCATGATGTGGACATTTTCTAATCAGTTCTTTGAATCTCTTCCATGTCTCATGAAACATTTCTCCATCTGTATGGGAAAACTTGTTATGGCTTTTCTAATTTGATTCGTTTTTCCTATATGAAAATATTTCTTAAGAAATTCTTTCTGAAGATGATCCCAAGTTGAAATTATAACAGTATCTAATGAATTTAACCAATACTTGGCTTTATCTTTTAGGGAAAAAGGAATAACTTAAGCCTAAGTGCATCATCAGAGAAATTTTGAATCTTGACAGTTGAGCAAATTTCCAAGAATTCATCTAAGTGTTTGTAGGGATCCTCATTTGTAAGTCCATAGAAAGATGGTAACATTTGAATTACACTTGACTTAATTTCATATTGGGCAGCCTCTACTAGAGGCACTTGAATGCAGGGAGAGTAGGTATACCTTGAAGGAGTGAAATACTCTTTCAACTATCGTGGTTGATTATTTTCGTTATTAGGATCCTAATTCTAAGTATGTTTGCTCTAAAAGTTCTTTCTATCTCAGGATCTAAGGGTATAAGGTTGGGTTGCAACGACCGACGACCAAGCATACACCCTACCAATGACTCTAAAGCAACAGTTTTTTTTATTTTTTTTCTTTTATTTATTATTTTTTTCTTTAATTTTTTAATTAAGTTTCTAATTTTCTAATAAATTATGAGATGTCAATGGAAAAATTTTGAGTTTTGCAGAAAATAAATTCACCTAAGTCAATCTATAGCATAGAAAATAAATAATTATTTGTTTATATATTTTTTTTTATTTTTATACTTTTTTTGTTTCCTTAAATTAATTATATTTTATGGAAGATGTCTTAGGGTTTTCTTTTAGGGTTTTTTTTGTAAGTTAATTAAAAGGAAAATTTGATTAGGTTAAAATTGGATTTGTGGCAAAAAGGAAAGTAATAATTTTTTTATGTTAAAAAGAAAATATGCAATTCTAACAATTAAGAAAATAAAGCGACAATAACTATTCAAAAATTAAGAGAAAATTAATCTAATTTTATTATATTTTTTATTTTTTATTTTTTCAATTTTTTTTCAAAATAACACACTTAAGTCCCCAGCAATGGCGCCAAAAATCTGATGCGTGTCGTAGCGCACCGATTTAAACACCTTAATTTCACTAATAGAATAGTGAGAGTTAGGGATCGATTCCACAGGGACTCTAGCGGATTATCTTGAAATAAATTTATAATTTAACTAATTAAATAATTAGTAATGCAAATAATCAAGATATGGTCTATCTTATTAGAGCACGGCCCGTATCCGTGGATCACGACCCGTCCCTTTTAAGGATAAATCAGTCTAAGATTATTTCCACTTAATATAATTTAATAAAACTAAACATGAATAGAACTTTATTTCATATAAATTAAAGAGTATGATATTAAGAAGTAATAAGAAAGCAAAAATTCTTTCTACACCAAACAAAAGATGGGATGGAGTCTTTATTCCTCCTCTGCATGCGCCTCCTGAATCATGAATAGATCAGCCTCCACGATGGACAGAGAACATGGGACACCTGATCTCCACGAACCACGGACGCCTTGGAACAGAGGAACACCTCGTCACGGAACAGAGGAACACCTCGTCACGGATGGCTGGAACGGGCATCTCACGAG
>UESW01004146.1:779448-809933 GCA_900491605.1 Calamus simplicifolius
GAAGGCTTTGCTATTGGGCGATTGTTGCAAGAAATGGGATGGGAGAAGGTCTGCTCTTTGGATATTCCTACCTACCCCGCCCTAGTAAGAGAGTTTTATAATGATTTAAGTAGAGGAGAGGGAGGATTAGTAAGTGTTGTAAGAGGAACAAAGGTAGTCATCACAGCCGAATCTCTTGGTAATTTATTGGAAATGCCTACTATTGGACTTATTGAATATCATCATGAAGATAGAGGAGGAGCACTATCAAGGATGTTAGGAAGAGAAGTTTCTGAGTTTGAGGAAATTTTAGCAAATCAACTTAATTTGGAACTCAGACTACTTCACAATATCTGTGGGAAGGATTCTTTTCCTAAAATCGAAGGTTTGAGTATGTCTCGGAGCGAGACATTTTATTAATGGACTGCATACTCACTGGTAGACCTTTAAATCTTGCTGAGATGATGATAGACTATATGGCGGAGGCAGCTACTAAGAAGAGATCTACATTGCCATATGGTATGGTTTTAACTTTAGTTTTCAGAAGCCAAGGTGTTCTTATAATGGATAATGAGCCACTAAGAAAGTTAAGACATACAGATTACTATAGTGTCTCTACAATTCACCGAATGGGCTTTAGAAAAGAAAATGGAAACTGGATTAAAAGAGGATATGAGGCCAGAGCTGAGGAGGTTAGAGTTGAGGAAGTCAGAGGAGAAGACATTCCTGAACCATCTGCTGGACCATCTTCTGCTGGACCTTCTGCTAGACCTTCTACTGGACCACCTGCTGGACCCTCAGTAGCTGGACCAAGCTCTCAACTTCCACATTAGTCAGCAATGGCTTCAGAAAGATTTTCTGAGGAGCAAATTGGTCAGCTCAGGGCTTTACTTGCTGAGTATGACAGTGTAAGAACAAATGATATGTGTAAATTAAGAGAAGAGTTCAATCAACTAAAGGAGGAGATTAATTCAAGACTCGACATGATTTCTTTTTCCCTAAGCAATTCCATCGAATCCTTTAGCTGATCTTCATAGTATTTTTGAAAGGATGGAAGGCATTGCTGACGGTTCTGGAAAGTATCTTCATGCTACAAGTCAACTAAAGAAAGATATTGACCTTGTCGTTTCTCAGATTGAAGCATGTCTTGAAAGCTTTAAGAAAACCCAAAAAGATGATATTATGGAGATGATCGGACATCTAAAGAAAATAGTGTACAAGCATATTTGATCCAGGTTGTATCTTAGGATTTCTTGTTTTCTTTCTTAGCATGTATATAGAACTTAAATACTTAAATCTGTCTTTTTTAGAATACATGTAATAGATCTTGCTTTGAAGAACAAATGGTTGAATGAATATTACACTTTTATTACAAATTTGTCTTTGATTGAATGTCAATGAATGTCAATTCCTATCTTTATGACTATTCGAACCAACATCCTCGCTTTGATAACATTCCTTATTTGCTTTTAAAACTCACCTTATTGTTGATAACAAAAAAGGGGGAGAGATGAGTGTATAATGCACAAAAAGGAAAAAGAGAATTTTTAAGAGTGTATAATGCATAAAAAGGAAAAAGACAATGAAGAGAAAGAAAATGAAGAATAATTCTGAGAATAGAAAGAATGAGAGATTTTTTTAAAAAAAAATTCAGTCTATCTACATAGGGGGAGTTATTCAATGCAGGGGGAGCTTAATAAATTTCTCCATATAAAAGTTGAATCATTTTGATTGATGTCATGTTTTGTTTATCTTTATTCATTTTAAATGTTGGCATCAAATTCTCTATTACAAAGTCTCTAAGCTTTAAATTCTCAATTCAAATGAATTTCTTTAATGCATATACTCAAAGTTTTTGTCATCATCAAAAAGGGGAGATTGTTGACCCAATTGAGGATTTTGATTATTAACAAAACTAATTGACTATAACATTTGATGTTACTAATGATTTTGATTAAGTTTTACAGATTATAAGTCTAATTGATGATAAAAATCAAGAAGGAAAATCAAGTTCTGGTTTGAATCTAATGTCAAGGTAAGACTGCAGACATTAGAGTCGACACATGGAATCGCAGAGCCGACTCCGAAAAATGGCACAGAATTAGAGTCGACTCCGGGACTGTGAGAGCCGACTCTATCAGAAACAATAGAACGTTAGATTTTTAGGCCACGACTTAGAGTCGACTCCCAGACTGTTAGAGTCGACTCGAGAAGAATTTTGTGTCGACCCCAGAAAAGTCAAAGACGACTCCAGATCGAGCAGATTAAATTATTTCGAGTTAGAGCCAACTCCAGAAAAGCCAGAGCCGACTCCAAAATGTCAGACACAGCTCCAGAACTGTCAGAATGACTCTAAACTTTTACTTTATCAATTTTAATCCCAACGGCTATTATTATTTATGGATCTAATCCTTTTTCACTTGCTTCTAACGGATAGTTTACACTATTTGTGGATTAATCGAATCTATAAGAAGAGGGGTGATTGCATCCCAAATGAGAAGAGAGGAAAAGATAAGAAAGAGGCAAAAAGAAAAGAATAGAGAAAATCCTTGAGATCCATCAGAAAAGAAAAGAGGGAAAACCTGTAAGAAAGATCATACTCATTCCCCAAGAGAAGAGAAAGAGATTCCAAGCCTTTGCTGTTCTACTTAGAAGAAATCTCAAAAGAAGGGAGAAGCCCTAGTTTTTCCAATCTTCTGAACCTCAAGAGCATATTCAAAGGAAGATCCATTCAAAGGAAGAGAAGGAAGAAGCCACCAAGATCTTCGAATCAGGCTTTGGTTCCTAATCTCTATTTATTATTTCATTATTGTATATTTGCTCATTGAAGGAGCAGTTTGCTTTGTAAAATCAAAATACTGTTTGCTGGGTCAATCTGGTGATTGATTCAAGCTGAGGCTGTTAGCCTTGTGCAAGCGTTAGCTTGTGGTTTTAGGTTTTGTGCTGGTGAGCCTTGAAAACCAGCTGGGTTCGTTGTGCGCCCGGGAAAACAACAAGTTTGAGTTGTGAGCTTGCAAAACAACTCTGCTGTAATCAGTTTGATTATAGTGTGGACCCAAGAGGTACTTGGGAGTGGACGTAGGTGTAGGTACACCGAACCACTATAAAATCTATTGTGTTTGCCGTGATTGTCTCTTTATCTTCAACTCTTCATTTATAGTTGCTTAGTTTTAAATCTATGAATCTAAGTTTTTATTTCCGCTGGGGTTATCTATTCAAAAGAGTTTAATTTTTGAAAAACCAATTCACCCCCCCTCTTGGGTTGCTATCTGGACCAACAGGACCCTAGTAGACAGACCTAAAAACCACCCTATAATAGGATCTAAATGGGTTTTTAGAAATAAATTGGATGAAAATGGCTTGGTAATTAGAAATAAGGCTAGATTAGTTGCAAAGGGATATAATCAGGAAGAAGGTATAGATTTTGATGAAACCTTTGCACCTGTTGCTAGATTAGAAGCCATTAGGCTACTACTTGCATTTGCATGTCATATAAATTTCAACTTATTTCAAATGGATGTTAAAAGTACATTTTAAATGGTTTTATAAATGAGGAAGTTTATGTTGAACAACCTCTTGGTTTTGAAGATCACAAATTTCCAAACCACATTTTCAAATTACACAAAGCACTTTATGGTTTAAAGCAAGCACCTAGAGCTTGGTATGATAGATTAAGTAAATTTTTAATTAAAAATAATTTTTCGAGAGGAAACGTTGATAAAAATTTGTTTTTAAAAGAAAAGAAAATGATTTATTAATTGTTCAAATTTACGTTGATGACATTATATTTGGTGCTACTAACAATCTCCTTTGTCAAGAATTTACTAAGTTAATGCAGGGAGAATTCGAGATGAGCATGATGAGAGAACTCAACTTCTTCCTTGGACTTCAAATCAAACAAAAAAAAGCGGGGATTTTCATCAACCAAACAAAGTACACAAAGGAAATACTCAAGAAGTTTGGTATGGAATCTGCTAAACCTCTTGGTACGCCAATGAGTCCCTCATGCAAGCTGGACAAGGATGAAGAAGGTAAGAAAGTAGATCAGAAGCATTACCGAGGTATGATCGGATCACTTTTTACCTAACTGCAAGTAGGCCAGATATTATGTTTTTTGTTTGCCTATGTGCAAGATATCAATCTAATCCTAAGGAATCACATTGATTGTTGTTAAAAGAATCTTTAGATACTTAAATGGAATTAAAAATGTAGGATTATGGTATTCTAGAGACTCAACCTTAAAATTGATTGCTTATTCTGATTCTGACTATGCTGGTTGTAAATTAGATAGAAAGAGTACAAGTGGGGCATGCCAACTTTTAGGAAGTAACTTAATCTCTTGGTTTAGCAAGAAGCAAAATTCGGTTGCATTATCCACTGCTGAGGCAGAGTATGTTGCAGATGGAAGTTGCTGTGCTCAAATCCTTTGGATTAAGCGACAACTTGAAGATTATGGTATCACACTTGATAAAATTCCTATTAGATGTGATAACACTAGTGCCATCAATCTAACTAAGAATCCAATCCAACACTCTAGAACTAAACACATAGAAATTAGACATCACTTCATTAGAGAACATGTTTCCAACAATGATATTTGTCTTGAATATGTTAATACTAATGATCAATTAGCTGATATTTTTACCAAACCATTAAGTGAGGAAAGATTCTGTTATCTTAGAGGAGAATTAGGAGTTTGTGATCCTTTAGAATGACTTACTGAAACTCTTAAGGACAACAACTATCTAGACTTCATTAATTTCTTGAGAATTCTCTTTGTTCAATAAGGAAATATATCTAGAAATTTGATTCATTGTTTCCCCAATTGATAAGGAACATTTATCTAGAATTTATTGATCAATTTGATTAGTTTCATATCCTTGAAATTTAAATTTTTGTCACTGAAACTATTGGAGTCGACACCTGCAGTTTGTGGAGTTGACACCTTCATATTTTGATGTTCTATCTGGGCAATTAGAGCCGACACCTACTTCCGTAGAGCCGACTCTAATTCGGGCGCTGACAGTGTTCTAGTCCGAAGCCGACACCTCGCTTTGCGGGAGTCGACTCTAAGTGGAACTAGGTCAAAATAAAAAGGCGGAGTCGACACCCAAACGAACCCTATCATCTCCTAATCCTTTTAAAGCCATTCCAAACCGATTCTAACCCCTCCAAACCCCTCAAATCTCTCAATAACTCATTCCAATCAATTCCTATGGCTCCTAAGAAGCGTGCTTTTGTTGGTGGATCGACCGTTCCCATGAAGTGTCACTCGATTCGTAGGCAACCCTCACCGTCTTCATCATCTGCCACCCAAGATGCTTCTCCACCTTCACCATCTTCTCCACGGGTAGATCAATTAGCAGGTAAGGCCATTACAACTGGAAGAAAAGTAGATTTTGATTTCTTTGCTTCGAAGGGCTTCGCTATTGGCCGATTATTGAAGGAAATGGGATGGGAGAAAGTTTGTTCTTTGGATGTTCCTACAAACCCTACCCTTGTGAGAGAATTCTACAATGATTTATGTAGAGGAGAGGGAGGTTTAGTGAGTTTTGTAAGAGAAACCAAAGTGATAATCACGACCGAGACTCTTGAAATTTATTGGAGATGCCTACTATTGGACTAGTTGAGTATCAACATGATGATAGAGAGGTGCCCTATCTAGGATGTTAGGGAGAGAAGTATCTGAGTTTGAAGAAATCATGGCTAATCAACTAAATTTGGAACTCAGGTTACTTCATAATATTTGTGGAAGAATCTTGTTTCCTAAAATTGGAAGGTTTGAGTATATCTCGGTGCGAGATATCTTGTTGATGGACTGTATCACTTCTGGAAGGCCTGTTAATTTAGCTGGAATGATGATTGGCTATATGGCAGAAGCAGCAACCAAGAAGAGATCAACACTGCCATATGGTATGATTCTGACCTTAGTTTTTAGAAGCCAAGGTGTGCTAATAATGGATAATGAGCCACTAAGGAAATTAAGGCATACTGATTACTACAGTGTCTCTACAATTCACCGCATGGGCTTCAGAAAAGAGAATGGTATTTGGATAAAAAGAGGATAAGAGACCAGAGCAGAGGAAGTTAGAGTTGAGGAGGCCAGAGCAGAGGATATTCCTGGACCATCTACTGCTGGACCTTTAGAGGCTGGACCGAGCACTCATCCTTCACCTCCACATCAGTCAGCTTTGGTATCTGGAAGATTTTTAGAGGAGCAGCTTGATCAGCTCAGAGCCCTACTGACTGAGCATGATTTGGAAATGAGTAGTGAAATGAAATTGATATCTGCTAAGCTTGACATGATAGTTTTTACTTTGGATAAATCAGTGAATGCCATGTCATTTGATCTTCAAAAGATTTTTGAAAGGCTAGAAGGGATAGCAGATGGATCAAGAGTCTATTTAGATGCTACTGGTCAGTTGAAGAAAGATATTAATGTTGCTGTCGCTCAAATTGAAGCTTGTCTTGAAAAATTTAAGAAAGACCAAAAAGATGAGATTATGGAAATGATTGGTCATTTGAAGAAAATTGTTTACAAGCATGTTTGATTTTGATACCCTGTCTTATCCTAGTTTGTATCTTAGGATTTCTAGCTTTCTTTACTTTGATAGCTTGTATCTAGGAATTTTGGTTTACTATGAATATACTTAAATATGTTACTTTACTGTGAATGTACTTGAATTGAAACATGTAATGAATCTTGCATTGAAATACAATTATCCTTTTATTGCAAATTTGTCTATGAGAACCAATTACCATCTCTATGATTGAATGAACCAACAACCTCGCTCTGATAACCTTCTTTATTATTTTTAAATTCACCTTATTGTTGATAACAAAAAAGGGGGAGAGAAAATTGTATATGCATAAAGGAAATAAGAATGGAAGAATATAAGATTAAAGAAATATAAGATTTCAATCAATTGGCATATCTAAAAAGGGGGAGAGAAATTTGAGATTTTAAATTCTAATCAATTTGTATCAAAAATGATCAATCGATTTCAGTTTATTTACAAAGGGGAGTTATTCAATGCAGGGGGAGCTTAATAATTTCCTACGTAAAGTTAAATCATCTTGATTAATGTTTATAATAGAACTCAAGTATCTCTTTTGGTTCATTTTGAAAATTGGCATCAAATTCTCTATTAGGAAGTTTTAAAGCTTTAACAATGTCTATAACTCTTAATTCAAATGAATTTTTAATGCATATACTCAAAATTTTTGTCATCATCAAAAAGGGGGAGATTGTTGACCCAATTGTTGATTTTGATGATTAACAAAACTATTTGAGTATAACATTTGAAGTTACTAATGATTTTGATTAAGTTTTTCAGTTTATGATATGATTTATTAATCAAAATTATAAGACAAATCAAATTCTAGTTCGAATCTAATGTCAAGGTAAGATTGCAGATATTAGAGTCGACACATGGAATCGCAGAGTCAACTCCAAATCGGCACAGACTTAGAGTCGACTCCTGGACTGTTAGAGCCGACTCTAACAGAAAAGACAGAACGATGGTTTTTTGGCCACGACTTAGAGTCAACTCCCCGACTATTAGAGTCAACTCCAGAAGATTTTTGTGTCGACCCAGAAAAGTCAGAGACAACTCCAGTTCAAGCGATTTCGGATTTTTGATTTAGAGCCGACTCCAGAAAAGTTAGAGCCGACTCCAGAATGTCAGATGCAACTTCAGAACTGTCAGAACGACTCTAAACTTTACTTTTATCTTTTTAATCCCAATGGCTATTGCTATTTTTGGTTCTAATCCTTCTTACACTTGTTTCTAACGGATAGTTTTAAACTATTTATGGATTAAACTGATCTATAAGAAGGGGGTTTGCATCCAAAAAGAGAGAGACAAAAAGACAAGAATAGAGAAAAATCTTAGAAACCCATCAGAAAATCAAAAGAGAAAAGAGGGAAAATTTGAGAGGAAAGATTATACTGATTCCCCAAAAGAAAAGAGAGAGATTCCAAGCTTTTATAGCTCCATTTTGAAGAAATCTCAAGAAAAGAAGCAAACCCTAGTTTTCTGATCTTCGAGCTTCAAGAGCATTCTAAAGGAAGATCCACCCAAGAGAAGAGAAGAAGCAAGCCACCAAGATCTGCAAATCAGGCTTTGATTCCTATCTCTTTATTTCGTGTTCTATCATTGTATATTTGTTCATTGGAGGAGCCTTTGTTTTGTAAAAACGATTATTGTTTGCTGGGTCAATCGGAGGATTGATTCCATTGAGGCTATTAGCCTTGTGCAAGCAGTTTGCTTGTGGTGTATGGTTTTGTGCTGGTGAGCCTTGAAAACCAGCTGGGTTCGTTGTGCACCCGGAAAAACAACATGTTCGAGTTGTGAGCTTGCAAAACAACTCTGCTGTAATCAGATTGATTATAGTGTGGACCCAAGAGATACTTGGGAGTGGTCGTAGGTGTAGGTACACCGAACCACTATAAAATCTCCTGTGTTTGCCGTGATTGTCTCATTATCTTTAATTCTCTATTTGTGCATATTTTGTTTTAATTTGTGCGAAACTAAGTTTTTATTTTGCTGGGGTTTATTTTCAAAAGAGTTTAAATTTTTGAAAAACCCAATTCATCCCCCCCCCCCCCTCTTGGGTTGCTATCTGGACCAACACAAGGGTAGCCCAATTTTTCTTAGACAGTGTGGTCAAGCTCCATTGCCTACCCAAGACCATTGTTTCTGATAGGAATGTTAGGTTCACCAGCTACTTTTGAAAAATGCTATGGCATCTGTTAGGGACCAAACTTAATTTTTCTACAGCCTTTCACCCCCAAACAAATGGGCAAACTGAAGTGGTGAACCATAGTCTAGGAAGCCTTCTTAGGTTCCTTGTAGGTGAACACCTAAGGACATGGGATCTATTACTACCTCGTGCAGAGTTTGCCTACAACAGCTCAGTGAACAGGTCCACGAGCAAGAGTCCATTTGAGATAGTCCATGGGTACAAGCTTAATCGTCCACTTGATTTAATTCCTTTACCCCTCCATACATGAATCTCAAGTTCACATAAGCATTTGCACAGCATATCAGAGACTTACATAAGGACATTAGCCAAAAAATAAATCTAAGTAATGAAATTTATAAAAACTGACTAACTCCCGAAGAAGAGCCAAAGAGTTCAGTGTAGGGTATTCTGTCATGGTTAGTCTTAGGCCTGAACGGTTCCTACCAGGGACCATTAAGAAACTTCACGCTCGTAGAGCTAGCCCCTTTAAAGTGATAGAGAAGATAGGACCCAATGCCTATGTGCTAGATCTGCCCTTGGATTGGGGCATTAGCTCAACCTTCAATATTGCAGACTTAATAGAGTATAGAAAACTGACAGCGATTCCTAGTGATTACTTTGGACATAACCCTTCTTTCATGAGCGAACCTACTAAAGAGTGTCTACCACCAATTTTGCCTGAACGAGGAGAGCGGATTGAGCATATTCTAGACGATCAAGCCATTACGACTCGGAATCACGGTTATCAATGCTACTTGGTCCGATGCAGGGTCATCCCAAATCTGACGATTCATGGATTACTCGAGAGGACTTGTAGCGCCTCGACCCAGACCTACTAGAGAAATACCAGAGCCAGAACGACCCATACTCGACGGGATCGAGTTCTTCCCATCCCAGAAGAATTGGTGCGGGCACCAAGATCAAGCAGAGGATTCTTAACCCTCTATGGATATCTGATTAGTTTTGATTCAAGTCTCGAGTTGAAAAATTAGGTTTAGTTTATTTTAATTTGAGTCCCATTTAGTTCAATTTATTTTAATTTGAATCCTATCCAGTTCAATTTATTTTAATGTGAGTCCTATAGTAAGTTTATTTAGCTTACAAAAGGAGATGCCAGTATGAAGAAGAAGATAAGGCCTACACATAGAAGCAGTGAAGGGATGCCCAAATGCATGCCATCCAAATTTGAATTTTCAGCCCTGAATTGCAGCAGTGAAGGATGCCCATATTGCTGCCAATTCTTTTAGAAATTTCAACCCTGAATTCAGCCCAAAGAAGCAAGTGAAGGACACCCAATATGGCCACCCCAAATTACTGAATTTTGAATTTTCTTTCATGTATTCAAATTCAAAGGGCGCCACTTAATCCACATTTTATAAAGAAAGTGGGCACCAATTTTGGAATTATTTTAAATTTTCTTTTATGAAAAGGGGTGCCTCTTTTTATTTCCATATTTATATTTACTTGGGCCCAAGTCTCTTATCCTATAAGAGAGACACTCTTGTATGAAAAAAAGATCGAACCTTTCAATCAATCACTTATTTTGAGTCATATTTTCCTTGGAGTTCCTGTGTTCTTGCTCCTGTGCATGCTTGCATCCAAGCCGCCCAACCTTAAACCCTAGCCGCCTTCTTGCCATCCACCAATGGATGCCCCAAACCCTAGCCGCCCCTTGCACCCCTCTAAGCAACCGCCCAAGAGCCCTAGCCGCCGCCTTACTCCATCCAGGGGATGCTCAAGGACCCTCGACTGCCTCTATCTTCTTCTCCACTTCTTCTTCATCTCTTTACCTTTATTCTATTTTTTTTCTTATTAGCCCTTGTATTATGATCTTGCAGATACCTCAGTAGCCACAAATCCAGGATTCAAGGTGATCATCATCCAGATCAGCGGATACTTGGCCACAGATCCATGGGCTCGGGGCTTGGTCATATAGGGTGCATCCGCCAGGCAGAGCGACCCCTTCAGCACCTTGATATTTTTCTCATATCAGGTACACCCCTCTAATCTACTAGTAACTATATTGAAAGAGAGCAAGCCCTATTGGAGCTTCTTAGCCTCGATGGTCTTTTTTCTTTACTTTTCTGTGGAACTGTTTTGCGTGTGGATTTACTGTGAGTTTTCCTAAATCCCTCTTAGGCTATTACTTCGAGAGATTAATCAACTGCAATCATTAATCATATAAAATTTACTTACATACGAATCGGTTCTGCATCATTTATGCACGGTGTATTCATGCGTATGCCAAGAACAAAAATGTCTCTTTTATTTTTGGCATGCGCGCATGCATGTACCATATACTTGTTGGGCCCATGGCCCATTTATTTAGCCCATTAGGGCTGAAAGGGTGCATGCCTTATTTATGACTGGTTTCTCTCTTTATTTTTTGGTTCTTCTTGGAGCAGCCACCAATTTCTTCTTCCCTTGCTCTTGCTTCATCATGTTCTTAGCCAGCCGAACCCCTTCCACGAAATTTCTTCTCCCAGCACCTTTTTCAAAAGCCAACGAAAAGATCTGCGGGAGCATAGCGTGGATTCCATGCGAAGAAGAAAAAGGTAGAGAAGAAGAGAAGAAGAAGAAAAGGGAAAGAAAATAAGGAGGTAATGCAGGAGATCATATTTTTCGGTGACGTAATCCTTATATCCCTATTATTCTCTTGTGATTGTTTCTCAGGTCCAGGCAAGGGACTTTGAGATTTGAATATTTATTTTTTTATAGTGGATCTTCTTTTCTGGCTTGCTGTGGTTTTTTTTTTCCTTTATCTTGGAGAGATTTTCTACGTAAATCTTGGTGTTTTTATGTGATTGTATAGTTTGTGCATTTTATTTATTATTATGCTGCTTATTACAGCCTGCTAGTATTTATTTGTATACGGATTCTTTTCCATTAACTGGTATCAGAGCTTGGTTCAATCTTGAATTTTTTTATATGCGAGCATGGAGGCTAGTAATGTTTCTCACATGATTAGTCTGAACAAAAACAATTGGATGATATGGAAATCAAGAATGAAGGACCTCTTGTATTGCAAGTGATGTGGCTGACCCAGCACCGTTAGAATAAATTGTAACAGCAGCTAATGGAGGTCCTCCCCTATCCCTGGAACATTCAACCCTTAGCTCTACCGAACATCCAGTAAGACCCCTAGCATCTCAACCCCAAGACCCCCCTCCGGTCTCGGAGTGCACAAGCATCATCTCACCCCCGAGACCCCTCCGGTCAAGGGGTGAGGTCACCGCATCTCAACCCCGAGACCCCCCTCTGGTCTCGAGGTGCACAAGCATCATCTCACCCCGAGACCCCTCTGGTCTTGGGGTGAGGTCACTGCATCTCAACCCCGAGCCCCACTTCGATCTCGGGGTGCACAAGCATCATCTCACCCCCGAGACCCCCTCTAGTCTCGGGGTGAGGTCACTGCATCTCAACCCCGAGCCCCCCCTCCGGTCTCGGGGTGCACAAGCATCATCTCACCCCCAAGACCCCCTCCAGTCTTGGGGTGAGGTCACCGCATCTCAACCCTGAGACCCCCCTTCGTCTCGGGGTGCACAAGCATCATCTCACCCCTGAGACCCCTCCCGGTCTTGGGGTGAGGTCACTGCATCTCAATCCCGAGACCCCCCTCCGGTCTCGGGGTGCACAAGCATCATTTCACCCTCGAGACCTCTTCCGGTCTCGGGGTAAGGTCACTGCATCTTAACCCCGAGACCCCCCTCCGGTCTCGGGGTGCACAAGCATTATCTCACCCCCGAGACCCCTTTCGGTCTCGGGGTGAGGTCACTGCATCTCAACCCAAGACCCTCCTCCGGTCTTGGGGTGCACAAGCATCATCTCACCCCCGAGACCCCTTTCGGTCTTGGGGTGAGGTCACTGCATCTCAACCTCGAGACCCCCTCCAGTCTCGGGGTGCACAAGCATCATCTCACCCCGGAGACCCCTTCCGGTCTCGGGGTGAGGTCACTGCATCTCAACCCCAAGATCCCCTCCGGTCTCGGGGTGAGATCACTGCATCTCAGCCTTGAGACTCCCCTGGCCTCGGGGTGCACAAACGTCATCTCACCCCCGAGACCCCCTCCGGTCTCATGGTGCGGGAGCAACGTTCAGTACGTGAACCGGCCTTTGAACCAATCGACAACTTCGGGTCACCTGGCGCACCCATGTGACCCGCCATGCGCACGTGGATGCTTGCGTCCATACCTCATAACGGCGTATGGTGCATTGCATGTGTCACTGTGCATGACCATGCCCCGTTACAGAGTACGATTAACTACCACTTGCAACTGTGCGTGGTCATGTCAAGCAACGGTGCGCACCAAATGCAACCGTGGCCGCTAGACACCTGTAAAGCCATATTGACAGGTAACGCAGGATGCCTCCGGCGCGCACAGTGATAGTACGATAGTAATCTTCCAGAACAGATAGATGTGACATTCGAACAGGTATAAAAGCACGCGCCCGCATTGTGAGTAGGATCCTTGAACTCTGGTTTTCTAGTTTTCTTCCTACTAGCTAAAACCCTAACTGTTTCAGCTCCCTTCTGCTGAGCAGTTCTCGTTTGATCCCAAGTGACTAACTTGAGCATCGGAGGGTCCCCATTGGAGCATCCGGTCTCCGGGAACTTTTCTTGCAGGGGTCCGGAGAGAAGGACGTCCATCTTCCCCAACGCTTGAAGAAGGTGACTTGGCGTCATCATATTGGCGCGCCAGATAGGGGGGATTGAAGAAAAGTATAGCCTCGAACCTGTTACTGACTTCTCCCTCCTCAAGCTCTTAAACAATGGTGATGACTCGTGCACGAGAGGCCACCGCCAGTCACGCTGGAGGGCAGCATCAAAGGCTTGATCAGCCCGTAGTTGGCCCCTCAGCCCCTTCAGCCGACGCACCAGCACCAACACCGGTACAGTAGTTTCAGGAAGATCGGTTTGCTGCTCTTGCTGTGCAAGTTCAATCCTTGGCCACAATGGTCCAAGGCCTGCAACATCAGGCGGTGATCGCACAGCAACCATAGCCCCTCCCATCGGTGCCAGGAGTTCCTCAGCCCAGTCAGCACTCAATTCAGAGGAGGTCTCCTACGTGAGAAGCCTGCCCTCATCGCACTTCACATAAGCCTCATCGTCGGGAGACCTCAAAGCGGCCCCGCTCACCCTCTCACCGCGTCAGCGCGTCCCCCAAGCGACGATGTGAGAAGGAGGCGGAGCATCCCTGTCGTCCTCCTCGCCGCCTCTCCTCCTCCTCAGACTCTTCGAGGGAGGGGTCCTTCAATGGCGGGGTAGCCCGCCGGGCAAAGCGAAGGCTTGATGAGTACAACCAGCGGTTGGAAGAGCTCAGCCGCCGGATTACCAACCCTCTAGAGACGGACTATAACAGTAGCCCACCGATGTCTCACCGCATAATGGAGGAGCCTATCTCCACTTGGTTTCATCTCCTTCAGCTGGGCCCTTATGACGGGACCACGGACCTCCTGGACCACATGGAGAGTTACAAGGTTCTTATGCAAGTCCAGGGGGCAACCTATTCGCTCATGTGCATCGCCTTCCCAGCCACCTTGAAGAAAGCTGCTCGAGCCTGGTATTCCCGCCTACCACCTTGAAGTATCGATTCCTTCCATCAATTGGAGAGGGCCTTTCTGGCCCACTTTGATGCCTGCAGAAAGATTTCAAGGGTAGCCGATAGCCTCTTCTCCGTCCAGCAAAAGGGTGGCGAGTCCCTTCGAGACTACGTCGCACGGTTCAAGGAGGCTACCCTGGAAGTTTATAATCTTGAAGACTCAGTGGCCACTTTGGCCTTGAAGCGAGGGCTTCGCCCATCTCACTTCATGTACTCCCTTGACAAGAAGCCACCCGGCTCCTACGCCGAGCTCTTGACCCAAGCCCAGAAATACATTCGGGCTGACAAGGCCGACTCCTCCCGACGCAAGGCTAGTGGGAGCGTCTCCAAGAAACCGGCCTGACCAAAACCTGTCGAAGCTTGCCCCAGAAGACCTGAGCCTCCTCACCGGCCAGACAACCATCCCCGAGCCCCTGCACCACTAAGAGATGGACTCTACACCCCCCTACTTGCCCCGATATCGCAGATCCTACTCGAGATTGAAGGGGAGCCTTATCTTCAGCGCCCTCCTCCAATAAACCCAAAGATCCCCCGCAACAAGAACATCTACTGTCGTTATCACCGGGATCACGACCACGATACTGACAATTGTCGCAGCTGAAGAAGGCTATAGAAGACCTTATCCAACGAGGTCACCTGGGAAAGTTCATCCAGAGGAACAACCCGGAGCTCCTGGCCCGTCAGCGCCCCCGCCGCCGATGATCGACAATGCTCCAACTGAGAAGACGGTGGCAATGATTTCCTGGGGGTAGGTGGACTGCCCAAGAGGTCGAGAGAGGAGGGGGAGTTAGAATCTGTAATCCCTTTTTCTTAAAGGGACTTAGAGGGGGTAGTTAATGAAAATAATGATAGTGTCATCATGTCCATGACGATAGCCAAACACCCTGTAAAAAGAATTTTGATCGATAGCAGGAGCTCGATGAATGTTTTGAATTACGATGCTTTTGTTCACATGAGTTTATCATCTGACATGCTCTGACCTGTCGCCACATCCTTGATGGGGTTCACAGGAGACTCCGTACAAGTCGAGGGGGAGATCACCCTTCCTGTAATGGCTGGCGCAGCCCCGCACCAAAGCATGGTCCTCGTGAGCTTTCTAGTGGTCCGGGTGCCCCTTGCCTACAACGCTATCCTCAAAAGGCTCTGACTCAACCTCTTGGATGCCGTCATCTCTACTAAGAGGCTCCTTGTGAGGTTTCCCGCTAGAGGAGGGGTCGGGGAGATGTGGGGGGAGGAGAACCCGCCCCCACTTTGCTGCCACATGTCTCCAGGTCCACAGGAGGTGATGGCTGCACCCGCGCCAGAGGTGTTGGATCCTCGGGACCTGGAGAGGAGAGAAGAACTGACTGAGCGTCTATTGACCTTCCCTCTCGGGGAGGACCCGGCAAGAACAATCCGCATCAAAGCTTTGCTCTCGGAAGAGGCCCGCGATCAGCTCCTTGCTTTCTACGAGCCAACGATGACATCTTTGCCTGGTCGGCGTCGGACATGCCGGGCATCCCTAAGGAGGTGATCATCCACCGGCTTAACATCAAGCCTGAGTGCCGACCCATTAGACAAAAGAAGAGAAGTTTTGCCTCAAATAGACAGAAGGCTATGGATGAAGAGATGCAGAAGCTCTTGGCGGCCGATCATATTTGTGAAGTTGCACTACCACGACTGGCTGGCGAATGTCGTGATGGTGCGTAAGGCCAGTGGGAGCTAGAGGACGTGCGTGGACTTCACCGATCTCAACAAGGCATGCTCCAAGGATAGCTTCCTGCTGCCCTTAATCGATCAGCTAGTGGATGCTA
Source organism: Calamus simplicifolius (assembly GCA_900491605.1). Taxonomy (NCBI): domain Eukaryota; kingdom Viridiplantae; phylum Streptophyta; class Magnoliopsida; order Arecales; family Arecaceae; genus Calamus; species Calamus simplicifolius. The sequence goes on from UESW01004146.1 coordinate 795,569, forward strand.
CATCCGGACACGAGGCCCTTAGCTTCATGGATGCATTTTCAGGGTACAACCAAATAAGGATGGACCCAGCTGATGAAGAGGCCACTTCCTTTGTCACCAAAAAAGGAATTTACTGCTACAAAGTGATGCCGTTTGGGCTAAAGAATGCCGGGACAACTTATCAGATGTTGATGAATAAGGTCTTTGAGGGCCAGATTGGGCGCAACATGGAGGTGTATGTGGATGATATTAACCAAGAGCGCCCATGCGGCTAACCACGTTGTTGATCTTGCAAAAACCTTCAGCAACCTGTGCCAATATCGGATGAGGCTGAACCCCCATAAGTGTGCCTTCGGGGTTGCAGCGGGCAAGTTCTTGGGCTTCATGGTGACTCAGCGCGGGATCGAAGCCAATCCTGATAAGATCCGGGCCATCCTAGATATGAGGCTCCCGGCTAACAAAAAAGAGGTGCAGCGCTTGACTGGAAGGATGGCAGCCCTGAGTCGCTTCATGTCAAGATCAGCGGAGAGATGCCTGCCCTTCTTCAAGGCGTTGCACAAGGTCAACGGCTTCGAATGGACAAAGGAGTGCCAGGATGCCTTCGAGGAGTTAAAGCAATTTCTATCCACTCCCCCATTACTGTCTAAGCCAAGGAGTAGGGAGGAGCTTCTTCTATTTTCGGCAGCCTCCCCCGAGGCCGTCAGCTCTGTGCTTGTACGTATGGATGTTGATGGAATGCAGAGGCCAATCTATTACACTAGTAAGGTGCTTCATGATGCTGAGACCAGATACACAAGAACTGAGAAGATCATCTTCGCCTTGGTGGTCTCCGCACAGCGCTTCCATCCCTATTTCCAAGCCCACCCCATCGTGGTGCTCACGAACCAACCACTCCGAACTATTCTATCCCGTCCTGACACCTCGGGACGGTTAGCCAAGTGGGTCGTTAAGTTGAGCGAGTTTGATTTGTCCATCCGGCCAAGGTCTGTCATGAAGTCCTAAGTATTAGCTGATTTTTTGGTCAACTGTACCTGGACTGAGGAAGGCCATGAAGAGTCGCGTCCGGAGGTGCGCATGGAGCCACCCCCGGTGGGGGGAGCGGAAGGAGAAGAGTGGATCCTACATGTGGATGGAGCGGTTAACTCTCAAGAAAGAAGGGCTGGACTTATCCTCGCAAGCCCCGAGGGAGAGGTAGTAGAGTATGCCCTCCGGTTCCTGTTCTTAGCTACCAATAACCAGGCGGAGTATGAAGCCCTGCTGGCGGGAATGAAACTGGCCAAGGAGCTTGGAGCAGAGCATCTGAGAGCCTTCACCGATTCCCAGCTTGTCTTCGGGCAGGTTGCTGGAGAGTATGAGGCCAGAGACCCAACCATGTCACGCTACTTAAGCGAGGTGCGGTCCTAGGCCTCCCGGTTCTCCTACTTTCACCTCAGCTACATTCCCCGGGCGGAGAACGCTAGGGCTGATGCATTGTCCTGACTGGCCACCTCGGCCGATGGGACCCTGGGAAGAATGTATGTGGAGCACCTGCAGGCCCCAAGCATTGAAGCAGTGGAAGAAGCATTGCCAGTTGAGCAGGGGCCTCTTGGATGGACGTCTACGTATGATATTTGACTGATGGCACCCTCCCTGAAGATCCCACAGAAGCTAGATTACTCAAGCGGCAGGCTCCAAGGTTCCTGATAAAGGATGGAAGGCTCTATCAAAGGTCATTTTCATACCCGGTCCTCAAGTGCGTAGGGCCAGTTGTAGCAGATTACATCTTGCGGGAGATCCACGAAGGCATCTGTGGAAGTCATCTGGGGGGCAGAGCCCTAGCCTACAAGGCCCTACGATAGGGATATTACTGGCTCACCATGAAGGAAGACGCGGCTGAGCTTGTCAAGAAATGTGATAGCTGCCAGCGCCATGCCAATATTCAGAGACAGCCAGCGTCTCAGCTAACCCCTTTGGTGGCACCTTGGCCATTCGCTCAGTGGGGTATGGATATCTTGGGACCATTCCCTCCGGCCTTCGGACAGCGCAAGTTCCTCCTAGTGGCCGTTGATCACTTCACCAAGTGGATTGAAGCCGAAGCCCTTGCTAAAATTACTGAAAACAAGGTGAGATCCTTCTTTTAGAAGTCCATCATATGTCAGTTCGGGCTACCCCATACCTTAGTCACCGACAATGGTCGGCAGTTTGATAACACGCCTTTCCGGGAGTTCTGCGCCGAACTTGGCATCCACCAGAGGTTCACTTCCGTCGGACACCCCCAGACTAATGGCACGGCCGAAGTGATCAATCGCATCATTCTCCAAGGATTGAGAACCGGCTGGATGATTGCAAAGGGCGATGGGTGGAGGAGCTTCACAATGTGCTGTGGGCCTACCATACAACGCCACGACCCCATCGGAGAGACTCCGTTTAGCCTGATTTTTGGGTCCAAAGCTGTTATCCTAGTGGAGATCGGCTCCCCGAGTCCTCGGGTGGAGTCGTATGATGAGAAAGATAACTCAGACCGACTGCGGGCCAACCTTAACCTGGTGGAGGAAGTGCGGGACCGATCACGGTTGTGGATGGCGGTCTACCGACAATGAGCTGCCAGATACTACAACGCCCGCGTACGTCCCAAGACTTTCTTGCCGGGAGACCTGGTCCTTCGACGGGTTGAAGTCTCAAAGCCAACGAAGGGGGACAAGCTAGCCCCGAATTGGGAAGGACCCTATCGGATCGCCAAGACACTCCATCACGGAGCTTACAAGATTGAAGAGCTTGACGAGAAGCCACTCCCTCGGACGTGGAATGCAGACAACCTTCATCGGTATTATCAGTAGCGCATCTCTCCTCTCACATTAAATACTGTGCATGTATTCTTTTGGGCCTTTGCCCCTCATTCTATATTAATGAATTTCAATTTTAGCTCATGAGTTCTTTTGCCTAAAGCCCTGGACCAGCCAGGCATAAAGCCCGACACCCGACGACACCAAAAGCCCTGGGCCAGCCAGGCATAAAGCCCACACCCGATGGCACCTAAAGCCCTGGACCAGCCAGGCATAAAGCCTGACACCCGACGGCACCTAAAGCCCTGGACCAGCCAGGCATAAAGCCCGACACCCGTCGGCACCTAAAGCCCTGGGCCAGGCATGCATAAAGCCTGACACCCGTCGGCACCTAAAGCCCTGGACCAGCCAGGCATAAAGCCCGACATCCATCGGTACCTAAAGCCCTAGACCAGCCAAGCATAAAGCCCGACACCCGTCGGCACTAAAGCCCTGGGCAAGCCAGGCATAAAGCCCGACATCCATCAGCACTTAAAGCCCTGGACCAGCCAGGCATAAAGCCCGACCCCCGTCGGCACCTAAAGCCCTGGGCCAACCAGGCATAAAGCCCAACACCCGTCGGCACCTAAAGCCCTGGACCAGCCAGGCACAAAGCCCGACACCCGTCGGCACCTAAAGCCCTGGGCCAGCCAGGCATAAAGCCCGACACCCGTCGAAACCTAAAGTCCTGGACCAACTAGGCATAAATCCCGACACCTGACGGCACCTAAAGCCCTGGACCAGCTAGGCATAAAGCCCGACACCCATCGGCACCTAAAGCCCTGGACCAGCTAGGCACAAAGCCCGACACCCGTCGGCACCTAAAGCCCTGGACCAGCCAGGCACAAAGCCCGACACCCGTCGGCATCTAAAGCCCTGAACCAGCTAGGCACAAAGCCCGACACCCGTTGGCACCTAAAGCCCTGGACCAGCTAGGCATAAAGCCCGACCCTCGTCGGCACCTAAAGCCCTGGACCAGCCAGGCATAAAGCCCGACACCCGTCAGCACCTAAAGCCCTAGGCCAGCCAGGCATAAAGCCCGACAACCATCGGCACCTAAAGCCCTGGACCAGCCAAGCATAAAGCCCAACCCCCGTCGGCACCTAAAGCCCTGAGCCAGCCAGGCATAAAGCCCGACACCCATCGGCACCTAAAGCCCTGGACCAGCCAGGCATAAAGCCCGACATCCATCGGCACCTAAAGCCCTGGACCAGCCAGGCATAAAGCCCGACACCCGTCAGCACCTAAAGCCCTATACCAGCTAGGCATAAAGCCCGACACCCGACGGCACCTAAAGCCCTGGACCAGCCAGGCATAAAGCCCGACACTCGTCGGCACCTAAAGCCCTAAACTAGCCAGGCATAAAGCCCAACACCCATCGACACCTAAAGCCCTGGACCAGCCAGGCATAAAACCCGACACCCGTCGGCACCTAAAGCCCTGGACCAGCCAGGCATAAAGCCCGACACCCGACGACACCTAAAGCTCTGGACCAGCCAGGCATAAAGCCCGACACCCGACGGCACCTAAAGCCCTGGACCAACCAGGCATAAAGCCTGACCCCCGTCGGCACCTAAAGCCCTGGACCAGCCAGGCATAAAGCCCGACCCTCCGTCGGCACCTAAAGCCATGTGCCTACCAGGCACAAGGCCCGTCATACACATGGTAGAGCGGTGTACCATCAGTCCTAAGGAACCAACCTACCTCAACCTTCAAAGTTCGGTGCCTCAACCCCAGGAAGCCTATCCTTCCTGGCCCCGAGTTTTGGTCCTAGATGGCTAAGATGGAGTAATTCACGCATGAATTGAGAGTTATCCCCTGGCACTAATAGGACCAAGAGGTCGCGCATCATCAACCAATGAATTTGGGATAAGGGTCGCAGATAGATAATTTATCTTGGAGGAAAAAGATATTTCATTAATTTGAAGTGATTGCAAAACACCGACATAGTCGGACTTGCAAAAATAAAAAATACAAGGAAGCTCACGGTTCAGCCGGCACGGGCTCATCATCGAAAGAGGCCAATCGGAGAAGTGATCTGGTTCGACTTCCAGGGCTTGGGGAAAGTTCAAGTCCCTAGCAATCTTCTCCTTCCTGTGCTAGAATCCTTGAAGGAACACCGCCATCGAGGCTTCTGCCAGGTCATCTGCAAAGCGCTCGGATGCTTAGTATTCTTCTATGATTCCGGCGGTCCTGGCCACGATGACGGCTTCCACCTCAATGGCCCGAGCTCCTTCCTCCGCGGCGAGGGCTACCGCTGCAGCCCTCTCGTCCTCTTGGGCGCGGCTCACCTCCTCCTTGGCTTGGTTCGCCTTCTCCTCCGCTGCCCTTGCCTTTTCCTCCATGGCCCTTGCTTTTTCCTCTACCGTCATTGCTTTTTCCTCCGTGGCCCTTGCCTTATCCTCCGCCGACCCCACTCTCTCCGCAGTTGCGGCAGCCTGACCCTCGATTTCTTGGATGGCCAGGGTCAGCTCAGAGATGTGCAGGTCTCTGGCCATCACGGTGTTTTTAGCTTTCGTCATCTGGTGGAGCGGGCCCGCAGACAGTTGGCCTCGGCCTCCACTCGGCTCTCAGAGGCCCTTATTTCATTGGCCCGAGCAGTTCTGGCCGACTCTAGCACCCCCTTAGCCGCCTCCGTGTGATGCCGGGCCTCTTCAGCCTCCTTCTGTGCCTCGCACAGAAGGGCCTTCCCACCGTGGATCACCTCCCTCGCGGCCCTTAGGGAATGCGCAAGCTGCATGCAAGCTCCAGGTTAAAAAAAAGGAGGGAAAATATAGAAGCAAAGGGTAGCATGACCACTTACTCTGACAAGGGCCACGTAGGACTCCCGGAATAATGTACCCGCCTTCAGGTGGCTAAGCTCTTCCAGGACCTCGGGCATACAAATTGGAGAAAGGACCCGCTCTGCCCAATGCCCGTCATTCAGGATGGAATCCCGGGGCGGCCCTAGTCTGGCCCTGCTCTGTTCGGCTGCCTCAGCATTCTTCGACTCGATGTGCGGGCTGCTCCTCGGCATCCTCCTAGGGGGTGGGCTTGCTGTCCCTGATGGCCCTTCGCCCAGCTCCTGACTGCCTCTGGTGGAGTCGGTTCACCAGGGGCAGGGAGCTCCTCCGCTACTGTGGGCTCCTCCACCATTGCCAGCTCCTCCGCAGCTGGCTCCTCCACTGGTACCCCCTCGGTTGCCGCCCTCTCTGGTGGGGTGTCGGCTGTGAGATCAATTTTTGGAGCGACCGGGGGGTCTTGCAGTGCAGATGGTCAAGGGACCCGAGCTGTCGGGCGTTTTGGGGCCGGGGCTTGCTGGCCTTCACTCGGCCCTTCCCGGGCCCTCTTCTTGGAGACGACCTTCAGGAGTCTATGGGTCGAGATCTTCATAGCTGCATGATATCGGTCAAGGTCAAAAAAAAAAAAAACAAAACAAAACAAAACAAAACGAAGCGAAACCAAACAAAACTTTGGCTAAGTATGGAGATGGCTTACCCCGGTGGGAGATAAGACCCACCGACTGAAGGTTATCTTCCATCAGGAGCAGGGTGTACCGAGGGATCTCGGCAGCCAACAACTGACCCAACGCTTTCCAATCTCCTGGGTGGACGGCAGAGTTCGCGTTACCTCGAAGGTCGGGGTCTTCCCACCGGAGCCTGACTTGGTCTAGGCTGGCAAAAAAGAACCGGGATTTCCATCCCTTGATCGAAGAAGGAAGGAAAAGCTTGAGGACCCGGTTGGGTCGGGGCTGGAACAACCACCAACCCTTCTGGGACCGAAGGATATAAAAAGACCAGAAAAGGAAGATTCTGGGGGTGATGCTAAGGCGATGACAGAGAACAACAAAGGCACTAATGACCCGATAAGAATTTGGGACCAGCTGGGAAGGAGTCAAGAAATAGTATTCAAGGAGGTTGACAAAAAAGGGAGGAAAGGGTGGACGGAGACCCGCCTTCAAGCAAATCTCGTAAAGGGCCACTCGGCCGGGTCGGGAGGAGATGACTCTATCATCGGGAGTCGGCAGGAAAAGCTTAACATCTCGAGGAATCTGATAACGGGCCCGAATTTTTGCCAAATCCTGGCATGTTATCGTGGAGGCGGTCCCCTCTGGGGACTCCTCCACCCTCGAGGAGGTGCCGGCCTCTGACCGGCGGCTCCTCGATGGAGCCCTACCAGTGACCCGCCGCTGGGCCAAGGGACGCGGTCCTCCGAATCAGTGGACCACTCAAGTGGAGGAGAGAGGGAAGGAACAGGAGAGGCGCAATGCCTCTCAGAGGGAGAACGATTCTTCGAATCGTCCTCCGAGGTCCGAGATGGGGAACTCATGGATAAAAGAAGGAATGGAGTAGTCTAGAAGAGACAAAAACTGACCTGAAGGAAGGGAAGCTAAGCACAGGTTCTCGGGTTGCAGGGGAGACCAAGACATAGAGGTTCAGAGGAAGACGACGATGGTAGTAGTGGTGTGGCCAGATTCAACCCCCGTTCGAGTTTTATTGGGTTTCAAATTGTTCCGCCTTATCTCATCAGCCACATGGATCCCCACCATAGGCTGGCTCACCTCGATGGTTGCCCAGCGCATGATACGATATGCCTCTGGCCAATGATGGGACTTCGCTGACATCGCCACTGTGAAAGGTAATGATGATGCGGCTTTCCATGCGGACTTCGAAGAGTTAATCTCTCCTCGAGGATGATCATGGCAGGCTCAGTGTATGGAAGCGGCCGCCTTTTCATTCCCCATGCCGTCGCATAGAGATGTGGATAGGGATCAGCCACGTGGGAGGTAGCACCCCTTTCGCCTTGCCAGTGGGGCCCGCTTCGCCTTAGGGGTGAGGGGGCATCTGATGTGGCTGACCCAGCGCCATTAGAATAAATGGTAACAGCAGCTAACAGAGGTCCTCCCCTAACCGGAACATTCAACCCTTAGCTCTGCCGAACATCCGGTAAGACCCCGAGCATCTCAACCCCGAGACCCCCCTCCAGTCTCGGGATGCACAAGCATCATCTCACCCCTGAGACCCCCTCTGGTCTCGGGGTGAGGTCACCGCATCTCAACCCCGAGACCCCCCTCCGATCTCGGGGTGCACAAGCATCATCTCACCCCCGAGACCCCCTCCGGTCTTAGGGTGAGGTCACCGCATCTAAACCCTGAGCCCCCCCTCCGGTCTCGAGGTGCACAAGCATCATCTCACCCTCAAGACCCCCTCCGGTCTCGGGGTGAGGTCACTGCATCTCAACCCCGAGCCCCCCCTCCGATCTCGGGGTGCACAAGCATCATCTCACCCCTGAGACCCCCCCGGTCTCGGGGTGAGGTCACCGCATCTCAACCCTGAGACCCCCTCCGGTCTCGGGGTGCACAAGCATCACCTCACCCCTGAGACCCCCTTCGGTCTCGGGGTGAGGTCACCGCATCTCAACCCCGAGCCCCCCTCCGGTCTCAAGGTGCACAAGCATCATCTCACCCTCGACCCCCTCCGGTCTCGGGGTGAGGTCAATGCATCTCAACCCCGAGCCCCCCCTCCGGTCTCGAGGTGAGGTCACTGCATCTCAACCCCGAGCCCCCCCTCCGGTCTCGGGGTGCACAAGCATTATCTTACCCCCAAGACCCCCTCCGGTCTTGGGGTGAGGTCACCGCATCTCAACCCTGAGACCCCCCTCCGGTCTCGGGGTGCACAAGCATCATCTCACCCCCGAGACCCCTCCTGGTCTTGGGGTAAGGTCACTGCATCTCAACCCCGAGACCCTCCTCCGGTCTCCGGGTGCACAAGCATCATTTCACCCCTGAGACCTCTTCCGGTCTCGGGGTAAGGTCACTGCATCTCAACTTCGAGACCCCCCTCCAGTCTCGGGGTGCACAAGCATCATCTCACCCCCGAGACCCCTTCTGGTCTCGGGGTGAGGTCACTGCATCTCAACCCGAGACCCTCCTCCGGTCTCGGGGTGCACAAGCATCATCTCACCCCCGAGACCCCTTTTGGTCTCGGGGTGAGGTCACTGCATCTCAACCCCGAGACCCCCCTCCGGTCTTGGGATGCGCAAGCATCATCTCACCCCCGAGACCCCTTCGGTCTCGGGGTGAGGTCACTGCATCTCAACCCCGAGACCCCCCTCCGGTCTCAGGGTACACAAGAATTATTTCACCCCCGAGACCCCTTCCGGTCTCGGGGTGAGATCACTTCATCTCAACCTTGAGACCCCCTCTGGCCTCGGGGTGCACAAACATCATCTCACCCCCGAGACCCCCTTCGGTCTCAGGGTGAGGGAGCAACGTTCAGTACGTGAACCGGCCTTCGAACCAAACGATAACTTCGGACCACCTGGCGCACCCACGTGACCCACCGTGCACCCGTGGCTGCTTGTGGCCATACCTCATAACGGCGTATGGTGCATTGCATGTGTCACTATGCATGACCATGCCCCGTTACGGAGTACGATTCACTACCACTTGCAACTGTGCATGATCATGTCAAGCAACAGCGTGCACCAAATGCAACCGTGGCCGCTAGACACCTATAAAGCCATATTGACAGGTAATGCTGGATGCCTCCGGCGCGCACAGTGACAGTACGATAGCAATCTTCCAGAACGGATAGATGGGACATTCGAACAGGTATAAAAGCACGCGCTCGCGTTGTGAGTATGATCCTTGAACTCTGGTTTTCTAGTTTTCTTCCTACTAGCTAAAACCCTAACTGTTTCAGCTCCCTTTTGCTGAGCAGTTCTCGTCTGATCCCAAGTGACTAACTTGAGCATCGGAGGGTCCCTACCAGAGCATCCGGTCTCTAGGGACTTTTCTTGCAGGGGTCCGGAGAGAAGGACGTCCGTCTTCCCTGACGCTTGAAAAAGGTGACTTGGCATCATCAGCAAGGATCTATATGGACCTTTGGAAGGGGTCAGTGCAAAGCCCATTATAATGACAAATGATGCTTGGATCATGTTAGATCGAAAAGCAGTCAGTTTTATTCGATAATGGTTGGATGATAGTGTCTTTCATCATGTTTCTATTGAGACTGCACACTCTCTTTGAAAAAAGTTAGAAAGTCTCTATGAGAGAAAAATAGCTAGCAACAAGGCTTTCTTGATCATAAAACTGGTGAATATAAAATATAAAGAGGGTACTTCTATTGTTGAGCACTTGAATGAAATGCAGAGTATTTCTAACTAGTTATCCTCTGAAAATGTCTCTTGATGATGAGTTGCAGCCAGAAAGTTGGGAGATACTGGTGGTTTCTCTCAGTAATTCTGCACCAGACGATGTTGTCACCATGTGTCAAGTAACAGGCAGTTTGTTGAATAAAAAGTTGAGGAGGAAGAATTCAACAACTTCTCAGATTGATTCATAGGCACTTGTCTCAGAGAATAGAGGATGATTAAAGTCTAGAAATAGAGACAATTCATACAAGGGTAGATGCAAATCAAGGTCAAGAAAAGATATTACTTACTACAACTATGGTGAGAAAGGGCACTACAAGAATCGATGTAAGAAGCCTAAAAAGAACAAGACAAAGAGAAAAGAAGTGGAGGATATAGAGTCAAAGGAGAATATCACAGCTACGTGCAAAGTGATGATTATTTAATTTTATCTACTTCTGATGGTATATTCTCATGTGAGTATCAGAATCATGAGTGGGTCATTGACATAGGTGCTTCTTATCATGCTACACCATAGAGGAAGTTTGTTCTACCTATAGGACTAAAAATTTTGGTATTGTCAAGATGGAAAATCAAGGTATAGTAGATATCATTGGTATGGATGACATTCACATGAAGACCAATCTTGGCTGTAAGTTGGTGCTTAAGGATGTAAGGCATGTAGCTGACTTGATGCTGAATTTAATCTCAGTTGGAAGACTTAATGATAAAGGCTTTGATAGCAGATTTCATAAAGGGCAATGGAAGCTCAGTAAAGGTTCACTTGTTGTAGCCAGTGGAAAGAAATGTCAAACTTTGTAAATATTGCAGGCTAAAGCTTATGGTGAACAGTTGAATGCTATAGAGAAAGACTTTAGCATGGAGTTATGGCATAAATGACTGGGACACATGAGTGAGAAGGGCTGCAAGTTCTTTCCAAGGGAGAAGTTCTATCAGACTTCAAAGGGATACATCTGAACCCATGTGTTGATTGTTTGGTTGGCAAACAACATAGAGTTTCTTTTGCTAGTCCTGTTTTGTCTAGAAAAATGCATGTCTTGGATCATGTCTATATAGATGTTTGTGGTCCTCTGAGGATAAAAACTCCTGGTGGATCTATTAATATTTCAGGTATCAATGGTACACTTTATTTTATCACTTTTATAGATGATTTTTCCAGAAAAGTTTGGGCCTACGGTTTGAAGACCAAAGATCAGGTTATTAATGTCTTCAAAGAGTTTCATGCCATAGTTGAAAGAGAAATATGAAAGAAATTGAAATGCATAAGGTCAGATAATGGTGGTGAGTACACAGGATTATTTGATGATTATTGCAGGTCATATAGCATTCAGCATGAGATGATAGTTCCTGGTACTCCTCAGCATAATACAATTGTAGAGAGGATAAACCGCACCATCATGGAAAATATCAGATGTATGCTTTCACAGTCCAAGTTACCTAAAAGATTTTGGGATGAGACATTGAAGACAACAGTTTATGTAATAAACTTGTCACCATGTATAGCTCTAGATGGTGATGTTTGCAGAGCGTGTATGGTCAGGGAAAGATGTCTCTTACAGGCACTTGAGAGTGTTTGGTTGCTGTGCATTTGCACATATTCCAGACATTGAGAGGTCCAAGCTAGATTGTAAGACAAAAGAATGTGCTTTGCTTGGTTACTCACATGATGAGTTTGGTTATAAACTTTGGGATCCAGAAAGGCAGAAGGTGTTCAGAAGCAGAGATATGGTATTTTTTGAAGATCAAACCCTTCAAGACTTTAAGAAGGAGGTACCAGTTAAGTCTTCTGCAGGAGGATTAATAGACTGTGACCCAGTTACTCCTTCAGTATGTAAGGATGATGGGAGAGATGTGCAAGAAAATAGTGCAGGACCAGATGTTAACTCATCTGTAGGACATGTTGAGCAGAAAGAAGATTAGGAGCAACCTCTTATAGAGCCTCAACTAAGAAGATCTACCAGACAACGTCAACCTTTCAAAAGGTATTCTACAGATGAATATATAATGCTTACTAATGAAGATGAACTAGAATGTTACTAGGAGACAGTTGAAAGTGAGAAGAAAAAGAGTGGTTAGTAGCTATGCAGGAAGAAATGGATGCCTTACAGAAGAACCACACATATGATTTAGTGAAATTACCAAAAGAAAGGAAGACTTTAAAGAACAAGTGGGTTTTCAGGTTAAAGACTCAATAACAGTGTTCTCAACCAAAGTATAAGGCCAAATTGGTTGTAAAAAGGCTTTGGTCAAAAGAAAGGTATTAACTTTGAAGAGATTTTTTCTCCTATTGTTAAAATGTCTTCAATTTGTGTTGTTTTAGGTATTGCTGCTAGTCTAGACTTGGAGGTTGAGCAGTTAGATGTTAAGACAGCTTTTCTTCATGATGATTTGAAGGCGGAAATCTATATGGAGCAACCAGAAGGCTTCAAAGTCAAAGTAAAGAAAATCTTGTCTGCAGATTGAAAGAAAGCTTGTATGGGCTAAAGCAAGCTCCAAGGCAGTGGTATAAGAAATTTAATTCATTTATAGCTGAAAATGGGTACAAAAGAATGTCTTTAGATCATTGTGTTTATATCAAATGGTTTAGTAAGGATTTTGTCATACTCCTACTTTATATTGATGACATGCTTATCCTTGGGAGATATATGTCTATGATTGACAAGTTGAAGAAGGAGCTATGCCAGTCATTTGCAATGAAGGATATGGGACCAGCAAAGTAAATACTAGGCACGTAGATTTCCCATGATAGAAGAACCAAGAAAATATGATTATCACAGAAAGAGTACATTGAGAAGGTATTGGATAGGTTCAGTATGAGCAATGCAAAGCCAGTTGGTTCTCCTCTTACAGGTCACTTTAGGTTGTGCTCAGAGCAGAGTCCTTCAAGTGATGAGGAGAAGGAGAAAATGAAGAAAGTTTCTTACGCTTAGCAATCGAAAGTTTGATGTACGCGATGGTATGTACGAGGCCAGACATCGCATATGCAGTGGGTGTTGCTAGCAGATTTCTTGCAAATCCAGGAAAAGCGTATTGGGTAGCAGTGAAGTGGATCTTCAGATATCTCAGAGGAAGTTTGTTTAAGCTTTGGGGGTGGTCCACATGTGCTGATTTGCTACACAGATGAAGATATGGTGAGAGATATTGATACAAGAAAGTCCACATTAGGTTTCATATTTACTTTTGTAGGGGGAGTTGTGTCATGGCAATCCAGATTACAAAGGTGTGTAGCTCTCTCCACCACATAGGCAGAATATATTGCACTACCGAGGTCTGTAAGGAGATGCTATGGATGAAAGAATTCTTACATGAATTGGGGCTAAAATAGAAAAATTATGTGGTACATTGTGACAGCCAAAGCACCATCCACTTGTGTAAGATTCCAACTTTTCATTCCAAGTCAAAGCATATAGATATAAGATACCACTAGATTCGAAATGTGTTTGAAGAGAAGCAGTTACAGCTTCAGAAAATTCACACAGATAAAATGGGGCAGACATGTTGACAAAGACCTTATCAAAAGAAAGGCAAGAGATGTGCCGATAGCTGGTCGTCATGATTTTATACTAAGAAAGCATGAGACAGCATTCCTTATAAGCTTAAGGGAGAGGTTGTTGGGCCCATGGCCAATTTATTCAGCCCATTAGGGCTGAAAGGGTGCGTGCCTTATTTATGGCTGGTTTCTCTTTATTTTTTTGTTCTTCTTGGAGCAGCCGCCGAATTTCTTCTTCCCTTGCTCTCACTTCATCGTGTTCTCAGCCAGCCGAACCCCTTCCACCAAATTTCTTCTCCCAGCACCTTTTTTCAAAAGCCAACGAAAAGAGTCATGGGAGCATAGCGTGGATTCCATGCGAAGAAGAAAAAGGTAGAAGAAGAAGTGAAGAAGAAGAAGAGAAGAAAAAGAAAATAAGGAGGTAACGCAGGAGACCATATTTTTTGATGACGTAATCCATATATCCCTATTATTCTATTGTAATTGTTTCTCGTCCAGACAAGGACTTTGAGATTTGGATATTTATTTTTTTATAGTGGATCTTCTTCCTTGGCTTGCTTGTGATTTTTTTTTCTTTTATCTTGAAGGGATTTTCCATGTAAATCTTGGTATTTTTATGTGATTATGGTTTGTGCATTTTATTTATTATTCTGCTACTTATTATGGCATGCTAATATTTGTTCATATATAGATTCTTTCCCATCAATACTAATCATCACTTACTGTAAAATTTTGTATACAATGCAGTAAGACTTTTTCATGATTGATAAACTAAAAATCACAACTTGGGCCTTAATAGAACCTAAGCCATCGGTTAGGTCTGACGAACCTTTGAGTCTGCAGTCAGAACAAGGTAGCTCTTTCAACATCATAACATCTCATCCAAAACTATCTAACATTTAGTTTATAACATCCATTGTTGTTGCCAGATCACCCTCCTCGTACGTCCGCGAGTGACCAA
>UESW01004146.1:819140-881102 GCA_900491605.1 Calamus simplicifolius
AGATACCACTAGATTCGAAATGTGTTTGAAGAGAAGCAGTTACAGCTTCAGAAAATTCACACAGATGAAAATGGGGCAGACATGTTGACAAAGACCTTATCAAAAGAAAGGCAAGAGATGTGCCGATAGCTGGTCGGCATGATTTTATACTAAGAAAGCATGAGACAACATTCCTTATAAGCTTAAGGGAGAGGTTGTTGGGCCCATGGCCAATTTATTCAGCCCATTAGGGCTGAAAGGGTGCGTGCCTTATTTATGGCTGGTTTCTCTCTTTATTTTTTGGTTCTTCTTGGATCAGCCGCCGAATTTCTTCTTCCCTTGCTCTCACTTCATCGTGTTCTCAGCCAGTCGAACCCCTTCCGCCAAATTTCTTCTCCCAGCACCTTTTTTCAAAAGCCAACGAAAAGAGTCATGGGAGCATAGCGTGGATTCCATGCGAAGAAGAAAAAGGTAGAAGAAGAAGTGAAGAAGAAGAAGAGAAGAAAAAGAAAATAAGGAGGTAACGCAGGAGACCATATTTTTTGATGACGTAATCCATATATCCCTATTATTCTATTGTAATTGTTTCTCGGGTCCAGACAAGGACTTTGAGATTTGGATATTTATTTTTTTATAGTGGATCTTCTTCCTTGGCTTGCCTGTGATTTTTTTTCCTTTTATCTTGAAGGGATTTTCCATGTAAATCTTGGTATTTTTATGTGATTATGTGGTTTGTGCATTTTATTTATTATTCTGCTACTTATTATGGCATGCTAATATTTGTTCATATATAGATTCTTTCCCATCAATACTAATCATCACTTACTGTAAAATTTTGTATACAATGCAGTAAGACTTTTTCATGATTGATAAACTAAAAATCACAACTTGGGCCTTAATAGAACCTAAGCCATCGGTTAGGTCTGACGAACCTTTGAGTCTGCAGTCAGAACAAGGTAGCTCTTTCAACATCATAACATCTCATCCAAAACTATCTAACATTTAGTTTATAACATCCATTGTTGTTGCCAGATCACCCTCCTCGTACGTCCGCGAGTGACCAATCGCCTTCTGCAATGAGCCCGGGATCTTCCAATGAGCTTCTCTCATTTGGGAGCATGCAAAAAGTCCCAGGGATCAGAGATTTCAGCAGGGACCCTCTGACACTCAAGTCAATACTCTGGGCAACAACCGTGAGCTTGAGAAAGCTCAAAAGAGAGAGAGAGAGGCTTACATAAAAATTTCTGTGAGCAAGAATGAGCGTGTGCTATTGTGGTTTGTTGGTTACCTGGTTGGGGGTCCGGGTCCCTCTTACTTATTTTATTCATTTTTGGACTTTTTGTGGCTTGCCTAAGAAGCTTGGAGCCTTGTCGTCTAGTGAAGGAATGAGTCACGTGGAGCCTCGTGATGGACCATGACTTTTGGGGTTCATCTGATCTATGTAGTTGGGGTCTCATGATGATTGATGACTTTTGTGGATGAAATATCAAGGCTGGTATCTGTGAGACTTGAGGTGTTGCCACTTGTCAAAGTATTTATGATGATGGAAGCAATGGTGGAGCTTGTTTCTTAGTAGCATGTCAGAGCTACAGATGTTATTCCATCAGAGTGGGTGGCGCCAATCTTTTGTCTATCCTGTATGCTTCCCTATGTGTGTACGGACAATGATGAGGCCATGCATGTGGACCTCATGCAAGTAGGTTCTTATGCTTGTAAGCCTCCTCGCCTGTCTGGAGCCGGATTGCTGCGGCCTAGAGTGAGATAGCGAGGAGCCGTCGAGGACGAAAGTTGGAAAAGGCCATCGAGGACTTCCTTCACTATTTTCCTCTTCCTGTAGTACACGTACATGAGGGTGCTCAATGCCTTCTTGCGACACTGGTTTCAAAGCACCAGTTACAAAGGCTTCGAATCATCCCTCGGAGGTTACGCTTGGAGAGCTCAGCGGCTGAATATTAAGGCTGGGACCCATGATTTTAGATCAATAACTCTCCAAGTCGTTTTGACCACCTTAGCCCCATTAAAAGCTCCATACCATTGACTTGACTATCGAACATTAATGATAGAAGGTGGCCCTTGAGAGAATCTGACCAAACGCTTATTAGGAGCAAAGCTATGGATAAATCTATTTAATGCCTACCGTGTCCTTCGTAAAGAAGGCCGAATAGAACAACGAGGTTGTCTAGAAAGGCTGCCTAGAAAAACCATCTTGAGAGGAGGCCATCTAGAAATTGAGCCGTTCAGAAAGGCTGCCTAGGATGGCTACCTAGAATGGGGCCATCAAGGAAGGCCGCCTAGGATGGGGCCATCTAGGGAGGTGGCCTAGAAAAACCATCTTGAGAGGAGGCCATCTAGAAAGGCTATCTTGTCGAGGCCAAATCCAGATGCGATCATTATTGCCCATGGGGTCAACTAGCCCCATCATATGCCCCCCACACTCCTTGAGCTTGTGGATGTTGCATCCGCCAAGCTAAAGGAGTGTAGAACTTTTTACCTTTGCATTTATCTTTTCTTTGTCTTTTTTTTTTTTTTTTTTTTGCTATCTTGTGCGGACATCTGCATGCTCTTTTGGACTAGCTGAGGGCAGCTAGTAATCCTCTCCCAACGCAGAGTCTGAAAATGGATGCCCGTCAACTGTGAGCTGGGGTTGATCTCTCTCGCTGTGAGCTCACTTGGGGCTTCTAATTGGCCAATCGTTGGCCATTAACCGCTGAGGCAAAGATAAAGCCACTGGAGTTGATAGAGCCATTGAGGCTGATAGAGTCGTTGAGGCTGCAATAAAACCATTAAGATTATAATGATATCGCCAAGGTAGAAATAAGGCTGCAGGAGCTAAAATAAAACTTCCTCAGAGGTTTCGCGACTAGCCTGGGCATTGACTCATGGCCGCCAAACCCATAGGACATGAACTGCCTCAAAGGTTTCTCATGCCGATCCGGGAGTGTCCTTATGATCATGGGGCCACCAAGGTCATTTTGAAAATACCTTGAGGGTTGCCCGGCCAACCCGGGAGTTTGACTCGGGGCCACCGAAACCATAGGACTTGAACCATCTCGAAGGTTTCTTGCGCCGGTCAGAGCTACAGATGTTATTCCATCAGAGTGGGTGGCGCCAATCTTTTGTCTATCCTGTATGCTTCCCTATGTGTGTATGGACAATGATGGGGCCATGCATGTGTACCTCATGCAAGTAGGTTCTTATGCTTGTAAGCCTCCTCGCCTGTCTAGAGCCGGATTGCTGCGGCCTAGAGTGAGATAGCGAGGAGCCGTCGAGGACCAAAGTTGGAAAAGGCCATCGATGACTTCCTTCACTATTTTCCTCTTCTTGAAGTACACGTACATGAGGGTGCTCAATGCCTTCTTGCGACACTGGTTTCAAAGCACCAGTTACAAAGGCTTCGAATCATCCCTCGGAGGTTACGCTTGGAGAGCTCAGCGGCTGAATATTAAGGCTGGGACCCATGATTTTAGATCAATAACTCTCCAAGTCGTTTTGACCGCCTTAGCCCCATTAAAACTCCATACCATTGACTTGACTATCGAACATTAATGATAGAAGGTGGCCCTTGAGAGAATCTGACCAAACGCTTATTAGGAGCAAAGCTATGGATAAATCTATTTAATGCCTACTGTGTCCTTCGTAAAGAAGGCCAAATAGAACAACGAGGTTGTCTAGAAAGGCTGCCCAGAAAAACCATCTTGAGAGGAGGCCGTCTAGAAATTGAGCCGTTCAGGAAGGCCGCCTAGGATGGCTGCCTAGAATGGGACCGTCGAGGAAGGCTGCCTAGGATGGGGCCATCTAGGGAGGCGGCCTAGAAAAACCATCTTGAGAAGAGGCCATCTAGAAAGGCTATCTTGTTGAGGCCAAATCCAAATGCGATCATTATTGCCCATGGGGTCAACTAGACCCATCATATGCCCCCCATACTCCTTGAGCTTGTGGATGTTGCATCCGCCAAGCTAAAGGAGTGTAGAACTTTTTACCTTTGCATTTGTCTTTTCTTTTTGTCTTTTTTTTTGCTATCTTGTGCGGACATCTGCATGCTCTTTTGGACTAGCTGAGGGCAGCTAGTAATCCTCTCCCAACGCAGAGTCTGAAAATGGATGCCCGTCAACTGTGAGCTGGGGTTGATCTCTCTCGCTGTGAGCTGACTTGGGGCTTCTAATTGGCCAATCGTTGGCCATTAACCGCTGAGGCAAAGATAAAGCCACTGGAGCTGATAGAGCCATTGAGACTGCAATAAAACCATTGAGATTATAATGATATCGCCAAGGTAGATATAAGGCTGCAGGAGCTAAAATAAAACTTCCTCGGAGGTTTCGTGACTAGCCTGGGCGTTGACTCATGGCCGCCGAACCCATAGGACTTGAACCGCCTCAAAAGTTTCTCACACCGGTGCAGGGGTGTCCTTATGATCATGGGGCCACCAAGGTCATTTTGAAAATACCTCGAGGGTTGCCCGACTGGCCCGGGAGTTTGACTCGGGGCCACCGAAACCATAGGACTTGAACCATCTCGAAGGTTTATTGCGCCGGTCCGGGGGTGTCCTTATGATCGCAGAGCCACCGAGAAACTACCTCGAGGGTTGCTCGGCTGGCCCAAGTGGTTATTGAGAAGTTGAATGAAAAGAATTTTTTTCTCAAAGTGTAGTGTACTTAGCTTTCGTAGCTTTTTACCTTTGCGTTGTGTTTGGTGTTGACGCCGATTAAAGGCTTGAGAGCTTTTTCTTTGAAATTTATCTCCTTCTACTGAGTTGATGATCTGCGCCCTAGAAAAACTATGTCGATTGAATGTGGGAGGTACTAGTACCAAATTCGAGAGCAGCTGGAACGGAATCCGTAGGAGGTCCTGGGATCGGTTTGGCTCCTAGGAGCAGCAGAGAGAAAGAGAGAGAGAGGGACAGAGGGGGAAGGCGGAGTCAATAGTCAAAGCCCTTGTCCCCATATCCCACATTGTATTAATAGCACCGGCACCTCCCGGCTTACCACCACCAGGAATTAAAATGCCCATAAAAGCTTGAGGTGACTGGCCATGGACAATGTCTCAAGTTCATCTATCCTAGGAATTACTTTGCCACTGATGCCTTCCTTTAGGGGCTTCAAGGTGCTTTTACTGCTTAATATGTTGGGATGCCTCCCAGCATAGCTGCATAATTGGTAGAAGTCTGAGAGCGTGCCACCGTGCGAAGGCTTGCAATTTAGTGTCATAGGGTTATCTTTATTTTAGTGCCCTCCGTATGAGATCAGCTTTGTCGACGTGAATATATTTCTGCGCATGACTTAGGAGCTCAGCATAGGAGCTAAGAGGCTTCTTGTCTAGTGAATAAGTGAAGTGAGAGCGGCGAAGTCCCTACTTCAGGGCCAAAGTGGCCACAACATTACTGAGGTAATCAACCTCCATAGTAGCCATCCTAAAACGGGCCACAAAATCTTTTAGGAGTTCTCCCTTCTTCTGTCGGATGGAGAACAAGCTATTTGCCATACAGGGAATCCTTCTATAGGCATCAAAGCGCATCAAGAAAGTCCTCTCCAGCTATCGGAAAGAGTCGATGCTGTGCAGAGGTAGACAAGAATACTAGGCGTGCAACTTTTCGCAGGATGGCTGAAAAAACCATACATAAAAAGGTATTAGTCGCCCCTTGAAGTTGCATCAGATCCTTGTAGCTCTTAAGGTAGTCAAGTGGATCCATGGTCCCATCAATAGATCCAACTAGGAAAGGTGAAACCTGAAAGGAATGGGCTCTTCCATAATATGACGAGTGAGGGGTGGACAAGTGTTGTAGTCCACCTTTGGCTAATTGTTAAGCCTTCAGTGTTGTTCATCCAGATGCCTCTTCATCTCAGGATTAAGGTCCACCCCAGATGACTCGAGAGATGAGTAAGGGGAGGAGTGATGCCACTAATGATGCTCCTACTAGGGTCCCTTCCTGTGTCGTCGTTGGGGAGAGGGATCGCTCGAGCGGAAGGCAGGAGACCGTAGTCTCTGGAAAGCTTCACGGTGGTGGTGCTTAGGTGAAGCATGATGGCGGTGAGCCTCTTTCTGAGAAGATTTTTCATGGGTGAATCGCTAGCTAACTGGTGCAGCTATCACGGGCAATGTGAAAGACTTGGGCTGTTGTTGAGTGGCCACCGAGCATTACTCCTGCAGCTCATGAACTATTGCAATCAAGGCTTAAACATGTTGATTGAGGATGGCCAGTTGGTTAGGCAGAACAGCTAAATCTGGTGGTGAAGGAGGAGCAGAAAGGATAGCCTTCTGCTGCTCAATGCGATGTGGATGCCCCTCGGTATAATTGGCGGAGGCCTCCGGCATGCGCATCACCACCATGGTTGTCTTAGAAGGGACAAAGGTTTACAACTCAGGAAGACATAGCTCTCTTTCCTTCAGTGCGTCCCCCCTTTCTGGTATGCCAATCTGTTGTTGCCAGATCACCCTCCTTGTATGTCCGCGAGCGTCCAATCGCCTTCTCCAGCGAGCCTGGGATCTTTCGACGAGCTTCTCACATCTGGAAGCATGCAAAAAGTCCCGAGGACCGAAGATTCTAGTAGGGACCCTTTAACGCTCAAGTCAGTGCTTTGGGCAACAACTATGAGCTTGAGGAAGCTCGAAAGAGAGAGAGGCTTAGAGAAAAGCTATCTATGAGCAAGAATGAGTGTGTTGTTGTGGTTTGTTGGTTACTTGGTCGAGGGTTCCATTTACCCATTTTATTTATTTTTGGACTCTATGTGGCTTGCCTGAGAAGCTTAGAGCCTTGTCATCTAGTGAAGGAATGAGTCACATGGAGCCTCATGATGGACCATGACTTTTGGGGTTCATCTGATCTGTGTGGTTGGGGCCTCATGATGACTGATGACTTTTGTGGATGGAATATCAAGGCTGATGTTTGTGAGACTTGAGGTGCTGCCACTTGTCAAAGTATTTATATTGATGGCAGCAATGGTGGAGCTTGCTTCTTAGTAGCATATCAGAGCTACAGGCGTTATTCCATCAGAGTGGGTGACGCCAATCTATTGTTTATCCTGTATGCTTCCCTATGTGTATACAGACAATGATGAGGCCAGGCATGTGGACCCCATGCAAGCAGGTTCTTATGCTCGTAAGTCTCTTCGCCTGTCTGGAGCCGAATTGCTGCGGCCTAGAGTGAGACAGCGAGGAGCCATCGAGGACGAAAGCTGAAAAAGGCCATTGAGGACTTCCTTCACTGTTTTTCTCTCCCTGTAGTACACATACATGAGGGTGCTCAATGCCTTGTACTTCTTGTGACATTGGTTACAAAGCACCGATTACAAAGGCTTTGAATCATCCCCCAGAGGTTACGTTTAGAGAGCTCAACGGCTGAATATTAAGGCTAGGACCCACGATTTTGGATTAATAACTCTCCAAGTTGTTGAAAAACCATCTTGAGAGAAGGCTGTTTAGAAATTGAGCCGTTTAAGAAAGCCGCCGAGGATGGCCGTTTAGAATGGGGCCATCTAGGAAGGCCGCTTAGGATGGGGCTGTTTAGGAAGGCCGCCTAGAAAACCATCTTTAGAGGAGGCCGTCTAGAAAGGATGTCTTGTCAAGGCCAAATTCAGGCCATTATTGCCCATGGAATCGACTAGTCCCATCATCCATCTTACATGTTTCCATGTTTAATTAAGTTGTAATCACTGCAAGATTTCGGCACACTATTTTCTGGAATCATTCGGTGGATCAACAAATCAACCTGAGTTGTTGAAATGCCATCAATATCGCTGTCGCATTGACCTTATGGCTTTTGGTGCAGAGCCTTTGAACCAAAGAAAGCGCAGTAACCTTGTAGTCCACGAGCTAGACTTCATCTCCACAGTGAATAACAAGCTTTGCAAGGATTCCCGTCACTTCCCGCATCCCATGATTCCACATACTTTGCCGTACGATGCTTTAGACAAATATCATTGACTTAAGGATCCGTTTGGTTAATTACCAATCATAATTTTTCTTTGTAAAAAAATCAGTAATCCAACATCATCTTATTGAATAATAAAATATTTTAATAATAAAAAAATACATCATCAATATTATGTATATTAATATATTATATTCTACTATTATATTACAAGAGAGAAATTAATAAATATGAAATAAATGATTCATCATTCTATTTTTCTTAGGTAAGGTTAAATTATTAAGATTATTTTTTTAATAATATCTTAATGTTATGATGTTCATAAATTACTATTAAAAAAAGATACCAAGTGGTATGAATTTATCATGTCTCTAGATGGATGATGCTACAAAATCATTTCACATCAAAAACAACAACTAAGGTAATGCCTTTTAGAAGAGGAACAAAGCTAGTTAGGTATGGTAGTGGCGAAGAAAAGAAAAAAAAATTTCTACATTGCATTCGATATAGAAGCATGCATATCACATGCGCGATGATTGATTATGCATGTAAACGATCACATATAATGCATAAAAAAATAAAATACATGATCAGCACCATCATCAGCTATGCATGAACACCTTTCAAAGAGAGTGGCCAAGAGAAGTCACCATCCGCGTACAATGTCAGGACTGGTTCAGAGTCGCAAATAGGCATCAATGGCGAGGTTGTATTGGAGTTCCAACTGGGGACCAGAGATTCCGATGGGGACCCTTCGACACTCAAGTCAGTGCTCTGGGCAACAACCGTAAGCTTGAGAAAGCTCAAGAGAGAGAGAGGCATAGATAAAAGCTCTATGTGAGCAAGAATGAGCGTGTCTTGTTGTGGTTTGTTGGTTACCTGGTCGGAGGTCTCTCTTATCCATTTTATTTATTTTTGGACTCTGTGTGGCTTGCCTGAGAAGCTTAGAGCCTTGTCGTCTAGTGAAGGAATGAGTCATATGGAGCCTCATGATGGACCATGACTTTTGGGGTTCATCTGATCTGTGTGGTTGGGGCCTCATGATGACTGGGCCTCATGATGACTGATGACTTTTATGGATGGAATATCAAGGCTGATGTTTTTAAGAGTTGAGATGCTGCCACTTGTCAAAGTATTTATGTTGATGGCAGCAATGATGGAGCTTGCTTCTTAGTGGCATATCAAAGCTAAAGGTGTTATTCCGTTAGAGTGGGTGGCGCCAATCTGTTGTTTATCCTATATGCTTGATAGAAGGTGGCCCTTAGGAGAATCTCATGCACACAACGTAGCCCTTTTGCTTTTGACCAACTTATTCTCTCTCTTCATTATGATCAGGTGCTTGGAAGCAAAGCCGTTGACGAAATTATTTAATATCTATCGCATCCTTCGTAAAGGTTGAGTAGAATAGCGAGGCCGTCCAAAAAAAACCATCTTGAGAGAAGGTCATTTAGAAATTGAGCCGTTTAGGAAGGCCACCGAGGATGGCCGCCTAGAATGGGGCCGTCTAGGAAGACCGTTTAGAATGGGCCTGTCTAAGAAGGCCGCCTAAAAAAATCGTCTTGAGAGGAGGCCATCTAGAAAGGCTGTCTTATCGAGGCCAAATTCAGACCATTATTGCGATCAACTAGTCCCATCATCCATCTTACATGTTTCTATGTTTAAAATAATTAAGTTGTAATCACTGCAAGATTTCGGCACACTATTTTCTGGAATCATGATTCGGTGGATCAACAAATCAACCTGAGTTGTTGAAAATGCCATCAATATCGCTGTCGCATTGACCTTATGGCTTTGGTGCAGAGCCTTTGAACCAAAGAAAGCGCAATAACCTTGTACCCCACGAACTAGACTTCATCTCCCACAGTGAATACCAAGCTTTGCAAGGATTCCCGTCACTTCCCGCATCCCATGATTCCACATACTTTGCCGTACGATGCTTTAGATAAATATCATTGACTTAAGGATCCGTTTGGTTAATTACCAATCATAATTTTTCTTTGTAAAAAAATCAGTAATCCAACATCATCTTATTGAATAATAAAATATTTTAATAATAAAAAATACATCATCAATATTATGTATATTAAATATATTATATTCTACTATTATATTACAAGAAAGAAATTAATAAATATGAAATAAATGATTCATCATTCTATTTTTCTTAGGTAAGGTTAAATTATTAAGATTATTTATTAATAATAATCTTAATGTTATGATGTTCATAAATTACTATTAAAAAAAAATACCAAGTGGTATGAATTCATCATGTCTCTAGATGGATGATGCTACAAAATCATTTCACATCAAAAACAACAACTAAGGTAATGCCTTTTAGAAGAGGAACAAAGCTAGTTAGGTATGATAGTGGTGAAAAAAAAGAAAAATAAAAATTTTACAGTGATGGTTATGCATGTATACGATCACGTATATAATGCATAAAAAAATAAAATGCATGATCAGCACCGTCATCGGCTGCGCACGAACACCTTTCAAAGAGAGTGGCCAAGAGAAGTAACCATCCACCACGTACACTCCGTCATCCAATAATTCAAAGGCAACGAAGAATTCCATGGTATCGTGATGTAGAAACTCAATCTAAGTAATTGACAAGGTCTTCGTCATCACCTTGAAACAGCTCCCCTCCTCATGTCGGCCGTCTTAAAACCACGAGAAAAAACGGGTAGCTTCACAGTCCGTTATGATTCTAAACGAGAAAAAACTAGGCTTAGATTGAAGAATACGCCTGGTTGTTGCATTCCTTTCTCCGTTAAAACTTTGAAACTTTAATTAATACTTTTTATGTATCTTAGAAATAGTACCTTTACAATATTCTGTCACAAAAATTCTTGGCATTCTCTTCAAACTGTTTTTTTTTTAAAATTGGGTAAATTGAACACCTTGAAAGTCCAAGGAAATTATAGTTTTATTATAATTCTTTGTTATATGAAAAACCAATCACTCAGGACTGTTGCCGAGTTCTTAGAAATTGTTTGGTATTGCTCTTATTTTTTTTTTTTTTTCAAAATTCTGAAAAAAATATATGCGATGAAATCCTTTAGTTTTAAAATTATTTGTCAAAACCTTTGGAGCTCTCTGACAAACTGAAATAAAAGTAAAAGTAAAAAAAAAAATAAAGGGGTTTTACTGTAGCTCGTCCCTGTTCTATTCGTGATCTTGCTTTAACATTAGTGCTTTGGACTCCTTCCGAGCCGATCTCTGGTAATTCTCTTCGCTTCTGTGGCTCTTGAGCTCTGGTGCTTGGCTCCCTTGTTCCCCCTTTTGTCCCATGGTATGGATGGAGTATCCGATGGTCGGATTCCAGGGAGTAGGGATGCGGGAGCAAGCTTTCATTGGGTGACTTCATCTCCATCGCCGGCTAAGGTGGCGATGCTGGAGGCCAGCTTTCCCGACGTGGTCCAAGTGCCGTGGCGGAGCTGGCAGCTAAATCAATGGAATGGCAGCAGCGCGTTGTTCTGATAAGGACTTTCCACTGGTGGGTTCCGATCGAGGCTTTCATCAGGCAATTCCACCGTGGTGGTGTTTCCGGCGAAATTATCCCTATAAGCTTGGCGTTCCGGTGTTATATATTCCGCTTTGCTGATGGTGCTGCCCGGGATTTGGTGTTGCAGCGGCCATGGGTGATCAATGGCCAGCCGGTAGCGTCCGAAGCTTGGAGGTCGGAATTCATCCTAGCGGCTGATGTCGTTTCTTCTGCCCTACTATGGATTCGATTGCCAAATCTTTCGATCGAATTTTGGAGGGAGGAGATCCTCAGGGAGATTGTTGCATCGGCTGGCCAATTTGCTTTTGTTGATTCGGCTATTCTGGCGAAGAACAGGGGAGGATATGCCCGTGTCTGTGCTTGAGTCAAGCTTCGTTCTCCTCTTCGACTGGGGTCTCGGGTGAGGGGGACGAATGGCCCGTTTTGGCAACAATTTGTTTACGAGCAGTTGGACGGAATTTGCACGAGTTGTGGTTCGTTGCATCTCTTCGGAAGCTGCTCCTCTCCGACCAGGCAAGCTTCTGCTTCGTCGTCTGAGGCTCCCCTCTTTGGTGCATGGATGTCCGCCGTACAACAACGAAAGGTGGTTAAGGGGTCTCAGGTGGAGGGAAGGAAGAAGATGCAGACAGCGGTGAACCCAGATTCCCCTGGTTCTTGTCCAATATCCTCTGATTCAGCCGCTGTTCCAGGGAAGACGGCGAACGGTTGGAATGTTTAGTCGAGGATGGCTCGTCGGAGAAGAGCCAGAGGACTCAAGACTGATGCTATGCAAGCTGAGAGCTCGGGTCTTTTACCAGCGAAGAAGGCTAAGGTTGATTCTGTGACTGTGTCTGTGTTGGGGGTAACAGGCCGTGCCGATCTCAGTGAGGGCGTGCCGATCTTAGATGGGATTTAGAAGTCTGAAGTTGTTCTTCCTCAAACTTTGCTGTTAAAAAATCCATTTGCTTCTTTGGATATGGATTCGGGTGGTGTTAGCCATTTGGGGGGTAGGGATGTTTGTCCGGATCCCCTAAAGCGGGCTCGTCCGGCAGAGTATCAGGCCCCTCGGCAAATAACTAAAGTTGATAAAAACAAAGGCAAAGGCTGTGCTTCCTCCTCAAAAGCTAAACAAGTTAAATTTCAAGAGGTACAGAATTTGAATGATGATCTTGGGTCCCCAGTGGTATGTCTGTCCAAGGGTTTGGAGGTGGAGAAGGTCCAGCCTATAATGGATACTGGCTCTTCCTATGTCCCTTTGACTTCGGATATCATGGGCCAAGTTGCGATGATTTGCTATTCTCAGCGCCCTGAAGAAGGTACTCGATCTTCTGAGTGCCTCCCTAATGGCGCTATGGTAGAAGTGCAGGGGGGTTCCCAGTTCCCTCTTCCTGCTAAATGAAGATTCTTTTATGGAATGTAAGAGGAGCTCGAAAGCCATCATTTTGATCATCGTTTTGTAGATTGCTGCATATACATAATTTTGATATCTGTGTCATTTTGGAAACCAGGTTGTCGGGGGATAGTCTGGCCTGGTTTCAGAGACAGATAATTTAAAATTGGTCTCTTTATGCTGTTGAGGCAGTGGGACTATCTGGAGGCATTATAGCCATCTGGCGCACCTCCGCTGTGAAGGTTGATGTTATTCATCAAAGTAATCAGCTTTTAGGCCTGGTTATTTATGAGGGCTCTGCTGACTCTTGGCTTCTATCGGCTGTTTATACCAGTACCGATTTCCGGGAAAGATGGTTATTATGGTCTGATCTTCATTCCCTACTTGCTTAGGGTATACCCTCCATTGTTGCTGGTGACTTCAATTGTATCACTGAAGCTAGTGAAAAGCGTGGGGGTAGAAGGGTCACTGCCACTGCTAACATCACCGAATTTAGGGATTTCATCAGTTCGGCTGGCCTTTTGGATTTGGGTTTTTCGAGGCCCCAATTCACCTGGTGTAATAACCGTCAAGGCTTTGCTTGTGTTTGGGAGAGGCTTGATAGAGCTTTGGCTTCGGAACAATGGCTTCAGAAGTACCCCTCTGCTTCTGTTACTCATCTTCCGAGGATTGCTTCTGATCACTGCCCCATTCTTATCTCTACGAAGATTGATGATTATCAGTGGAGGCAGTTCAGATTTGAGCAGTTTTGGACTTCATATTCGGCAGCCCGATCCATCATCTCCCAGGTTTGGCACATTCCTATCCGGGTAATGCTATCTACATTCTTTCTCGCCGCCTTTTGTTGGTTAAATGAAGACTGGCCAGATAGAATAGATTGAAGGTTCGTAATCTGGTCAGGCAGGTGGAACAACTTGAAGCTGATATTAGTTTCCTGCAGAATAAGGAGGATCAGGAGGGGTTTCTTTTGGACTCGGATCTTTCTGCTCTCCGGGCCAAACTAGCTTTGCACCACTCTCTGCTTAACCAGCAAGAGATCTATTGGAGGCAATGGTCCAGGATCCAGTGGATTCGTGAAGGTGACCGTAATACTAGATTTTTTACCAGGCCACTCTGAAGCGACGAGCTGCTAATAGGATCCGCAGACTAGCTAATGACTCTGGATTCTATCATGAGGACCTTCCTTCTATTTGGGACCAGCTTCTTCACTTCTTTCAGGCCAGATGGTTGGAGTCCTCAGGATGCGACTCTCCGGTTTTCTAGGTCCCTGACTCTAGGAAGGTTTCTTCTCTGGAGAATGAAATGCTTATCAGACCTATCACCGGTGATGAGATTCATGTGGCTCTATGGGAGCTCGGGCAGGATAAGGTCCTGGGGCCTGATGGTTTTTCGCCGCTCTTCTTCCGTCATTATTGAGACATTGTTGGTCAGGAGGTGGCTCAGGCTATTCTTCTTGTATTTCAAGCCAAGGCCATCCCTGTGGATTGGAATCGGACTCTCTTTACCTTAGTGCCCAAATGTATGATGCTGCCTTTCCTCAGCATTTTCGGCCTATTAGTCTCTGCACTACGCTGTATAAGGTTTGTGCTCGTTTGCTTGCTGACCATCTTCGCTTGGTGATGCCTCGTCTTATAGCAGTGGAATAGGGGGCGTTTATCAGAGGGCGCAGTATTTGGATAACGTCCTTATTGCTCAGGAGTTTATGTATGATATACAGAGAGCCCTAGACAGTGTCTTATGGCGGTCAAGCTAGATATGGAGAGAGCCTATGATAGACTTAGTTGGACTTTCCTCTACCACTCCCTGCAGGAGTTTGGTTTTGATGAATAGTTTATCGATTGAATTATGGCTTGCATTCTGAGGCCTTCTTTCTCGTTGATCATTAATGGAAGCTTGACTGAGTTCTTCCACTCTTCGGTAGGGTTGCGTCAGGGATGTCCTTTATCCCCTTTGCTATTTATTCTGGCAGCTGATGATCTTTCTCGTGCCCTCTATCAGGCTCAGGATGATCATAGTATTACCCCTTTTATGACCTGCCCTAGGGGTCCTGCGATCTCTCATCTATTCTTTGCAAATGATTGTATTTTGCTGGGGCAGGCTACCTCAGCCAACGCTTTTCCTTTACTGACATTATCCAGCGTTACTGTCAGTCTTTGGGCTAGAAGGTCAATGTATCCAAGTCTTCTATCTGCTTCAGTCCGAAGACCTCCAGAGCCACCAGGGAAGCTATTGCCCATATGTTGGGTATCTCACATCAGACTGATCATCTTTAGTACCTGGGAGTCCCATGACTGGTAGACATCCCCACTGTGCTGACTATTCTGACCTTGAGTTGCAGGTTCGTCAGCGCATTGAGGGGTGGCAGGTTATGGGATTATCTATGATGGCGAGGGTCACTATTATTCGATCGGTTCTCTCCTCCCTTTCTATGTGCCTTCTTTCCAATGCTGCCATCCCGATCTCCTATCTTAGGAGGATCGAGATATGTTTTACGGACTTTCTTTGGGCCTCAATGCAGGATGGGCATGGTATTCACCTTATGTCTTGGGAGAGGGTTTGTATGCCGGTCCAGGAGGGTGGCCTTGGGATTCAGTCTTTGACTGTTAGAAGGGAGGCCCTTTTGGCCAAGCATGCTTCGCGGTTCATTATGGACCCGCAAAGTTTATGGAGTTCCTTTATGAGAGCGAGATGATTGGACTTCCTCCTCACATATGCAGTCTTCTCGTCGGTATTCTTCCTTCTGGAAGGAGGTTTGTCGATATGGGAGCTCCATTATGGAAAACACTTCGTGGATGATTGGAGACGACACTTCCATTGATGTTATTCAGGATACCTGGTTTTCTGACATCCCTCTATCTCGGTGGCCCTCCTTCTTTAGTATTGATGTCCCTACTTCTATGAGAGTGAAGGAGTTGATCTCTTCTGATCCTTCCTCTTGGAGTGCCCCGCTAGTGTCCCAGTTTTTTGGAGAAGAGCTTTCTCGTCGGATTCTGTCCATTCCGCTGACACCGGGTATTTCCTCGGATTGTAGACTTTGGCGGGGATCTTGTCTTCCTAAGGCTCCCATTAAGGATTTTGTGAAGATTTTCAGGCCTCAGTCTCAGGGCTGGTGGATGCAGCGTAGATCTGGAAGCTTCCCATTCTCCCCAGGGTTCAGCTCTTCATATGGAAGCTTCTGTGGGAATGCCTGCCTACGTGCGCTTTGCTTATGAGGAGGGGCTTGCCTATCCAGCCTATATGTCCACTTTGTGGGTTGGAGGAGGAGTCTACTGGTCATGCCATCTTCTCTTATCCTAGAGTGGGACGAATCTGGCAGTCTGTTGGATATTATTGTAGATTGGACCATACGGGCTCTCAGTGTTCCCTTTTCTTAAATGACCTTCGGAAGGCCCCTCAGTACAAATGTGCCCTATGGGCTTCTACGGCATACCAAATCTGGTTGATTAGGAACCAGATTATTTTTACAGATGACAGTATATCTTTTCACAGGATCATATGGAAAATCATATCCCTGGCGTCTGATTGTGCCCGTGGCTTCTATTCAGGTGGTTTTGACTCTTTTGGTCTCTGGGGTTCCCCGGCTGCTTCGGCAGTGAACCGGCATACGTTTATATATCTTGGGAACCCCCCTCTAGGGTTTGTCAAAATCAACTTTGATGGAAGTGTTCGGGGTAGATTAGCGAGATCTGCTTATGTCATCCGTGGGCCAGAGGGCGATTTATTGGCGGCTGGTGGGTTTGGTAGTTTGGACTCTTCTGTCCCAATGACTGAGCTCTATGCTGCTTGGATTGGCATATCCTATGCCGTTCGGTCTCTTCATGCTCATAACCTCATCATTGAGGGTGACTCTTTGACCGTTATCCGGTGGTTGCGGAGGGATCTCGGCTCCCTAGCTCCGGCTATTCCGTCTTACAGGATATATGGGCTATTTTGAGGAAGCCTAAGGAGTTCAGATTCGTCATACCTATCGGGAAGCAAACTCGGTGGCTGATTGGGTGGCATCTCTAAGGGCACACCACTCAGGATTTTAGAGGTGGAGGCAGGGGATCCCTGCCCTTATATTTTATAGCATATATATATATATATATATATATATATATATATCTTGGGACCAATTTTTATTACATGAAGACTTTATGTTCTGGTGCTTCGAAGGTTGGAAAGTTATGGGATTTGAATTTAGGAAAAAAGTTAGTTATTTTTATTTTTTTTTAAAAAAATCTTGCTATCTAACCTATTATAATATAGTATTTTTTTTCCCCAAAATCATTTCTATCTAAACTCCTATTGTTATGTGTTTAATTCTATTTAATAATATTTAATTCAGATAACTATTTTTAGATTCTATTTAATTTCCTATGGCATTAATGAAATCATAGAATAATAACTCTTTACCTTCTTCTCTTTTTAAATTAATCTCATATTCCCATGAAAAATTCATTGAACAAGACCTTTGAGTAGGAAAGTGCAAAACTGACATAAAATAAAAAAAAAATCATAAAAATCTTCTTCATATGCTACGCTATGGCCCTATT
This sequence comes from Calamus simplicifolius, assembly GCA_900491605.1. Classification (NCBI taxonomy): domain Eukaryota; kingdom Viridiplantae; phylum Streptophyta; class Magnoliopsida; order Arecales; family Arecaceae; genus Calamus; species Calamus simplicifolius. The sequence continues at coordinate 836,393 of UESW01004146.1, forward strand.
CTTTGAAAATTTTATTTCATTTTAATTATTAATTTAATTATTTTTTAAATTAACTTTTTTTAAATTATATATATACAATCATAACACCCTTATTTCTTATATTAAAAACCTCATTAGAACCTTAAACAAAATAGAGCAGTTATTATTATCATGATTATTATTATATGCATGCTTTTTTTTTTTATTGTACAGATAAATATTTATATCAATTTAAAGTAAGTTAAATTTAATATATCAAAATATAAATTTAAATAAATATAAAAAAATAAAAATTATTTTTTTTGTTAGTTTTAAATATATAATATTTTAATTAATCACCGAGTTGACCTCGCGATAGATTTGCTGAATGTGGATATCATGCATGCCTTATCTAAACAACTCATGGCTGCGGTAAACCATTTAGATTTAGAATATGTACAAAATATAGAAATAAAGATGCGAAAACGACACCGATGCTAAACAGCCTGTCGAGAATCCACCAACCAAAAGGGTGTGCGATTCAAAGAATTGGATGGTTAAATATGGAAAGGAAAAAGATCCAGGTGAAGGATCTGGGGGAAGCATCCGGCGGCGTGGGGTGACGGTGACCGGTGCCGCCTCATCTTAGGCCTGGTGCCATCCTACGACGTATGGATAGCAGCTCTCCGTCCCCACGCGCTCCGGCGTCGATCGCACAACAGAGACGGTCTCGCATCATCTCTTTCTTCTTTCCAGCATCTATTTACCGCGTCGCAATGCACTCCACCCTCCAACTTTTCCCCACCCGAACTAAAAACCACTACCTTTTTATTTCCCTTTTAGCACCGGCTTCTTCCACTGAAAACTACGTGCGGCCAAAGATCCGCCCACCTAACTCCGCCCACCACCCGTTCAACAAAAATCCCCCCCCCCCCACAAATCCCAGGCGAAAATCCTTGATCTCGTTTCCTTTCTGTTCCTGCTTTCTTGATTCGCATGACGGATTCTTGGCCCGTCTGAGGTGCTTTGGAGTAAAAGCAGGGGAGGGGGAGCGATGGCCGTGAAGGCGGTTGGGACGTGGGTCGGGAGGTTCTTCCAGACTGGCCGGAGAGATCCTGGAAGTAGGAGGTCTGGTGCCAGTGCGGCAGCGGGGCCGAATTGGAGGTTGGAGGTGTCGAAAGCCGAAGGGAGGTTGGCGTGCGCCGGGGTCTGTGTGAAGCCTGTGGAAGATGAGAACCTGTCGGCCGCGCCTGCTTCATCCGAGGTGGATGGAGGGGTGGGGAATGGAGATGCAGAGGAGCAGCCGAAGAAGTTGAACAGGGATCTCCCAAGTGGGTTCTTGGTTTGACATTTAGCATCTCCGTTTTCTTTTTACCTTTTCTTGTTCTATGTCTTGTGATTGTTTTTTGATATTGTTGACTGATCTGAAGTTTTTCTTATTTATTAGATACTCTCTGTCCGTGGATTTTGCTTTGATGTTTGAACCAAGTACCAATTTTAATTCTTGAATTTGCCCCAAGAATGCAGTTCAATGCGCACAAAATAATGAAATTTTTCATGTTGTTTAACAAGACAAGTTATGATCTTTCTGAGTTGAGAAGCTTTTGGTTGTGAAATTAACAAATCATCGCAATTTCATATAAATTTTCAAAATATGATCTTCGCAGTCGTTACTCCTCTCGTACTTCCCTCTGGCAACCTAAAATATCTCTCCTTGGTCATAGGAAGAAGGCAACTTCGCTAAGTGTAGCAATTAATATGAATTAAGAACTGTTGAACATTGAAGAACATCATTGGTGTTGATATTGTATTCATCTTGGGCATGGTGTATTTCATGATAGGCAGCTTGATGATTGTGGGCACCATAGTAGCGACTAGAAATATCTTTGCTGGAGAATTTTCAGATCTTGACCCAACTAACATGGCTATGGGCTCTTGATGCAGGGACAGTGTTATTATAAATGCTAGACTCTGGGAATCAGATTGTAATTGTGCTCAAAGGTTACTTATCATATCAGTTATAATGACGTGGAAAGGAAAGGAGGGAGACACCCAGTGCTCTTTTGTGTAGATTAAATTGGATGCCTATCATTATTTATCTGTTTGGTATCAGCCAAATTTTAGTTTCCTTTATGCTGTAATAAATAGGGCCCCTACTTCTTTCAAAGTAAATGTCTGATAGCACGAACAGAACCCTTAAATTGTCAATTATACCATCTACCAGATTCTACCATATGGACTTCCTTACCATTTCGTTCAAGGTTTTAAATACATGTTTCTAAGGTTAGATGATGGTGGATGCTTCACCAATGTTTCTTCCAAAAACTAGAACTCTCCTTGCATATGATTTAAGTTCCTTTCCAGTTTATTCATCTAGTTTTGTATATTGGCAAGCTGTTAAAATAAGTGTTTATCATGGTGGTTCATGCAGTTTTACTGAAGAATCACCATCTGTCCAATTTAAATTCTTTGAGATCTGATTTGCATTTGAAGTGCTTTTCCAGAAGTTAAACCATCTGTTTCCTCTAACCTTAAACTCCTTATATACCAAAATATTATTTTTTCACTTAAAAAATAGTGGTATTTCTAAATCTCCTAATTAAGGTTTTAAGACTGGTAGGATGGAGAGTATCCCAGCCATCCTATCCCACTTCTATAGGAAAAGGGGATCAGGACAGGGATACCCAACCATGTAAGGAAAGAGTAAGAAAGAGAATGAAGAGGGAAAGAGAAGATGAAGGGAAAGGAAAGAAAGAAAGAAAGAGTATAAAAAGAAAGGAAGGAAGAAAATAAATAAAGAAGAAAAAGAAGGAAAGAAAGGAAAAGAGGGGAGGAAATAAGAAATAAAATAAAGAAAATAGGTGGGGTTGGGGGTTTTTTTTTTTTTTTTTTTTGGGGGGGGGGGGGTGGTTCGGGGGAAGATGAGGGTAAAGGGATGCTCTACTAGGATGGTCATCGGGATGGGATGAGACAACAGGGCGCTCCTTTCTGCGAAAAAAAATGCAGGACATCTTTATCCCGTCGGATTTAAAACTTTGCTCCTAATCCCTCTTAATCTTTACTTTTTCATGAAATCTGTCTCTGAGCGCTTTATTGTTTCTTGTTGAACTTCCCCTCAAATGACTACTTTAGTAAAAGTCAAAGGTGTTTCATAGTTTTATCGTTACCTCTTTTATTTCTGTTTTTTGCATGATTGTGAATTTACTTGCCAACATTCAGGTCTGATATTTCCAAAATGCATATCCATATTCGGCAATGCAGCTAAACATTGACCTTATAAATATGATATTCATGTGCCTAAGCTACAACTATAATTTAGCACATACAAAGCTCATGATATTTACGAATACATATGAATTTTCTTATCCTCCTTTGTCATTCAAAACTTGATATCTGCTCTCCTTCCTGGTGCAAATTCATTATTTTCTCCCCAAATCCTTTAATATTCAAAGTGGTTGCTTTTATACATCTTAAATGTGCTTCTAAAGTTATCGAAGTTTATATCTTCTATTTTCAACTAGAGGAAGCATCATCGTTGTGCTCCTTGGAATCTTTTTAGGAAGTGACACAAAGCAGATTCTTGCAGGAGTTCTTATATTAGTGAAATATGCTTAAAAGCTTCACTCAAAAAAGGCCTCAGTGTCCAACACATCAATCGTCAGCATGCCGGATTCTACGGCTTTCATGTTATATGTTAGAGATATTTTGGGAAAAAAAGCCCATCTATTTAGTATATGTTTAATCCTAGCAAATGGCTGTACTAAAGAGCATTTCTTGGCATGATGGAAAAAGTTTGTTTTATGCTTGTCCATCATACTTCCAGGTATAAATTTATTGGTTCTTTTCAAGTTTGAGAATCGTAAACCTGCCATTTTTTAGATGTCAATTAGGCTTTACCAACTATTACAAAGAAATATAGGACAGCTTGAAATAGGAAGTGATGCTGTCTTGTAAATTCATTGAATTTACTCCTTGAAAAGAAATAAATTAAACATTAGCATGGTTACCATAAACAATATAGACAGACCATAAGCAAGACAAGTTTTTTTTTTCAATTAATTAGAAGGTGAGGTTGAACAAATAAGAGCATCTCATTCTCATGCGAGTAAGTGGTAGTTTGGATAAGACAAATATTTTTTTACTTATTCCACTTAGGTTTTTTCTCCGCTACATGGCGTTTTACATTTCACAAAGATCACTCTCTTTCCTAAAGTTGCAGTTGCAGGGAGTTCTGTATGGCTGTACGAATCCTTAAAGTGCTAGCATCTAAGTAATGGCTCGTTATAAATGTAAAATCCTTTGAAAGCTCATTTTTATGCCAAGTTGAGCTCCACAGACAGAATCTTGATAGGAAGGGGAACTTAATTCTGAGGGGTATAAAGATGATTGACAAAATTCTTGCTGAATGAGATTCAAAATGGTTTACTCGAGTGACAAATCACCAAAAATGAGGGATGCATTATGCATAAATCATTAATAATTGCTTGTGGTTTATGACCTGATTAGATATAGAAATTTTATGCCATCCAGCTTCATGATTAACACATGTCAAGATTGGACCTTTGGACTGCCATGCAGACGTCTCGCAGGATAAACCACGCTAGGTTGTTTGTTTAAACTTACAGCTACCTAAGTTTAACATTGCCAATGATATCATTTGTTTTGGTACATTTGTATAAATTAATTAAATGATACTGATTAAGTAGCATTGTCATGTAAATTACTTTATGCTAGCTTATCTAGTTGGTTTTGGTGCATATCACCATTTGAGTACAAGTATGTAATATACTGCAACTATTTGCTATCATCTTAAATAATTTAGTGTAAGATATCATGAAGTGTTTTCCATCATTTCCCCCTTTTTTCCCTGATCTTTACAGTTACGACATGTTTCGTATAATCCTATTAGTGTTCGGTTAAGGTTTTCCACAGATATACAATCATATCATGCATATTAGATATCACATTTAGGGTTGTGAACCCTACAATATTGAGATTTAATCCTTTGCTGGTAATCTTAGTATACATGAGACACATGTACTTTTGTTACACATCCACCTCATAAAGTAATTTAGAACATTTATTTTCAAGTACACATATAAATAAGTAGTCTTGAATCATTGCTTTGTCTGGACCTCATGCTATTGTAGTTAAAGAGGCATTTTTGAATTATTGAAACATAGCCAATACATTCATTCATGTTTAAACTCATTTAATATTGATCGATCTTGTTGCACTCCTATTTGGAAATGCTTAAACTTATTAATTCATTTGACCTTTTGGTTACTATAATTTTTTCTTCTTTCTTTGCTTGATCAAAACTAATTGGATTTAATTATGCATGTTTTATATGTATACATTATGATTGATGGTGTCAATATTCATTTTTATTCCCTGTAATGTGTTTTAACACAATAAAACAATTAATGCTATCGATTTTTGTAGCAATTTGATGCTTAGGTAGGAGACAGATCACATATAACTTCTGGGCATTTTCAGTGGTGTAGACTATAGTCTAAGATCAACTGTGTGCATCTCCAATTGTATGACCCATCACTGATTTTGAGTTGTTAAATATCTTATTAAAAATTTAATGTATAGTTTGTAGAACTCTTCTAATAATTTATATGTCCATGTCTGTATCATTTAGCTAAAGTGAATGTTGAGACTCAACATTTGCATAATTTTCAATTTCTATATAGCTTAGTCTGGTTGCAGTTTTATTTAAAAGGTAGTATTGTCAAAGGTGCTCTGGGCACTTGCTTAGGCACTTATCAAAGACAAGGAAGCCTTTGAGCACCCCAACAGTTCTTAGGCAGGGTGAGTTTACTAAGATGACGCCTAGATGAGCACCTGGGACAAAGTGTGATGCTTTGTGGCAAGCAACTCTCCAATGTCAGACAGTATTCTTCCTATCTCTTTTTTGCCCATTCTTTTAGAGCTTTATTAGCTTTAAGGGGCATTTTGGTTGGATATAACAGTTTTGATGTTGAGGCCTGGCCTAAATAACCAATCTTATAGTGCTTGTATTTTTTCAGATACATGTAATATTTATAATTAATACATTTGCCGAACTTTTCAAATTGGTGCCTTGCTTTCTTTAGGTGATTGCCTTCTTGGCACCTAGTTCTAAGGCGATGTAGGGCCCATGTTACCTTAAGGGTGTCTTGTGCTTTTGACTATCTTGGACAAAAGTTGGCGATATATATAAGTGTTTTGGATTAATTCTTAAATTTTCATTTGATTTTATCTTCCCATTGAGATTATTTCAAGTATTTGTAACTTCGACAATATTAATAGCTATTCTCTTAAAATTGCAGAACCATTATCTTTAACTGATCTAACCGTTTCTAGCCATGGATCTAATGTCCGTGTAGCTTATCAGGTATGACTTTTACTTGCCTGATCACGTTCTATATTTTTGTATTATGGGTAGCATCTTCAGCAAATCAAGCACAACGTTCTTATTATGATTTATAATTTAATTCAGGGTTCTCCAGGTGCATTCAGTGAGGCTGCTGCCCTCAAAGCATACCCACAGTGTGTAGCTGTGCCCTGTGACCAGTTTGAAGTTGCATTCAAGGTTAAAGAAAATATCATTTCAGATCATTTAAATTCATCAATCTCTAAACTGCACCATTTTAAGCTGATTTTGTTAACTGACAGGCTGTTGAACTTTGGCTAGTTGATAAAGCAGTTCTTCCAATAGAGAATTCTGTTGGTGGAAGCATTCATAGAAACTATGACTTGCTTCTCTGCCATAGACTACATATTGTGGGTGAGGTGCAACTGGCTGTTAACCACTGCCTCATGGCTCTGCCAGGTGTGAAAAAGGAGGAGCTAAAACGTGTTTTAAGCCATCCACAGGTTGATTTTTACTTACCCTATCATCAAAATGCCTCAGTTTTGAGATAATAATCAAAACCTTATTTCTTGCAGGCGCTTGCTCAGTGTGAGATTGCATTGAGTAAGTTAGGTGTTGTTCGGGAAAGTGTTGATGATACTGCTTTAGCTGCTCAGGTAATTCATATTATTTTTTTTGTGCATTTATTTTCATCAATATTAACCACAAATATTCCTTCTTTTTTTTAACTCCTAGAATTTTTTTAAAGCTTGTAGCCTCAAATGGACTAAGGGATGCTGGAGCAGTTGCAAGTGCCCGAGCTGCAGAAATATATGGGCTTAAGATAGTGGAAGAAAGGATTCAGGTAAGGAATCTTTTCTTTTTTACTTACTAATTCCCATTTTACTTGCATGCACATATATTTTTCTTAGTCCTCTTTAAGAAGATGACTCCATAGTTATCATGCTAGCATTGTGTTCTTATGATTTTACCCTGTATTTAAATTCAATAACATTCAGTTCAAAACATAAAAATATTTTGGACCATATTGTCCCCCTACTCTAGATTGACACTTATGTTTTACTCCAATCTTTTTTTAAGCTTGAGTTAAACTGGATTCAGTTCATTCATTTGATCATTAGTTTGGAGCTACTACTAAGTTTACTCTGCAATTTTCTTTCAATTAGTCAATCTTTTTCTTCCATTTGCATGTAATGGTTGTTCCCTTTGTGTCCTCTCAGTCCTTTTCAGTTTCAGTGCTATTCTATTTTGTCTGAATCTCTTGTCCTAGCCTTCAGCATGTGCACCTGATTCAACGTGGGTACTGGTATGACACTTAGGTTGTGTGGGAAGGAATTTTTAGGTACCGTTTGTATTTGATGCTTATTCTTGAATAGAGCAGAATAGAGGAAGCTGATTCATGTAGCCGACCCCATGTAGTTGGAAAAAGGCTTAGATGAGTTGAGTTGAGTTGTATGTATCTGATGCTTACATACCCACATTGGCACCCAACAGAGTCTTGCAAGCCCATGTAACATAAGTGCTATCATTTTTGGTTATGATCATCTATTTTAATATGATGTATTGATAATGGCAGGATATCTCCGACAACATTACTCGTTTTCTTATTTTGGCTAGAGAGCCTATAATTCCAAGAACAGATAGGCCTTTTAAGGTATTTGTAGGTATTCTATTTTTTGTTCAAATGCAATGTTGTGGAAGGAGCGAAAAAAAAAAATTTCACTAATCTTTTCAGACAAGTGTTGTCTTCACTCTTGAAGAAGGTCCCGGAGTATTATTTAAAGCTTTGGCAGTCTTTGCTTTAAGAAGCATTAATCTGACAAAGGTATCTAACATAGAATTTGACATTGCAATTTTTAGGGTAATTGAGTTTTTTGATTGAAGTCCTGACAATTTTTGTTTGTGCAACCACAGATTGAAAGCAGGCCACAAAGAAAGCGCCCTTTAAGGGTTGTTGACGACTCAAACCATGGCACTGCCAAGTAAACATTGCTATTTAATCAAGCTGCTTGTATTTCTACAGCACTTACATTCAGCTATGTCATTTGCGTGTGACCTTTTGCCGTCTGTCTTCATCTTGTAATAATTTAAAAAAAAGATATCTGATATTATAAGTTCTATTGTACCTCTTCCTTTGTAGTTGCATTTCTCCATGCAACTTAACTGAGAAATTTTTTTTTGTCTTAGGTACTTCGATTATCTATTCTACATTGATTTTGAAGCATCCATGGCTGAGCCTCGTGCACAAAATGCCTTGGTTCACCTACAGGTTAGAATCCTTATGACCATTTATCTTTTTTTTTTATGTTGTTTGAAGCATAAATTACACTGAATGCTTAAATATTCAAAAATTAGTTTCTTCTTCTTGATAAAATTTTAATACCGTGATGGAAAAGCTCGATATCTTTATGAGCAAGGAGTTTCTCTACTTATATAACAATTGGTACATTAAAAGAAAATATGTTTGCAATGATGGAACATATACTCCTTACTACAGTCTTGTAAATTGTATTTGGAAATTTTATCTAGGAATAGTAAGCAGTGCCACCATGGTTATTCCTTTTTATTTTCCTCTGGCCAGATGAGTCACAATACAGGCCCAACATTTGATGTATCTGACAACCATTCATTCATCTGGAATTATAGAGCCTAGTGCTTCATATGCATCACATGTGATAGGTCACAACCGTCCATGAAATCATGTGCCAGATTGTTCACACAATTAAATAAATGATGACAAATTATGTGTCCTAGACTGTCTGCCAAATACTCCTTTCAGTTGGATGCCAGGCATATCAGTCATGTGCATTGAAATGCCAAATGCTAGTTTTAATTACAGGATCTGTTCTATTCTCAAGTATTCAATCCTTGCTCCCATGGTGCTAAGATTTTAGGAAGAAATCCGGTAGCACCCCCTAGTAGAAAATCCTGATTTCCCCCTATTTCTGCTATTTTTGATTACAGTTAGTTTGAGTTGTGAATCATCTAGATAATTGATTAAAGTTACAGCAGGCATTCATGGCTTGTTTAAAATAAGTAAAATATGGTGATTTTGATGCAAAATGTAAGGCAAAATGGCAGGTTGCTACAATGGAGGTGAGTCCTCTAAAGTAATCAGTGGCCAAGTTCGGGTAACTACCAAATTCTGGTAGCCAAGACTAATAGGCTAGTACAGTGGACCAAATTCCCCCTCACCTCAGCCAGCATAGGCCAACTAATTGGTGGGGACTTAAGGAAGTCCACACACCACCTGGTTCACTCCACTGCTAATACCAAGGATCCTACTAGGGCTCCCGCCAAATGGTCCAGCAAGTGTATCGGACAAAACCTGCAAATATCCAAATTCCCTTCACCACCTCTAACAGGTGTTGGCACTTCCACCTTTTGTTAGATTAATCTTTACATTATGCTCTTTAATGTGAGATTATTACGAAGGCGAAAGAGTCGCTCTTTTCTCGATCTAGCCTAGTATGCAAAAGGTGAAGCCCTTTAATGTGAGATTATTACGAAGGCAAAGAGTTGCTCTTTTCTCAATCTAGCCTGGTATGCGAAAGGTGAAGGGCCACCCATTGTTTCTTCTGCGTGTGCGGAAGACGAAGGGCTACTGAATTGGATGTTAATGGTTCGATAGTTTAAGCCATTAACATTAAGCCGTCAATTCTGGTTTTAAAAGGAATTAAAGTCATTAATTGGTGTTTGATGGAAATACCAATTGAATGTTATATATATAAATAATTAGTCATCTCTCTGCCTGAAGATGTTAGCAAGAATCCATGGTGAATGAGGTTAAGGGAGAGAAACTAGTTATTTTGTAGAAAAGGCTGTCAAAATCAGAAGAGGTTATCAAAATCTAGCCAGATTCAAGTCTCAAATCTACATATTATCATGATGAATTCCGTATCAGGTAAATACTATTATGATGAATTCCGCATCAAGTAAGCATTTTATATGTAACAAATTATTTATTGAAGATCCAAACATAACAAGTGGTATCAGAGCCTGGTTCTAAAATAAATAATTTGTTCGTATATTATGATTGATTAATTTTCATCAAATGAATTGACGATGAATATTTAATCTTTTAAAGTTATGATTGGTTGTATTATTGGCCTTTAATCTATTCCATGAAGAAGTTCATCGCCAAGGAAAACTCTGGCTGATCGTGTTACAAATTTTAATGGCATGCATCGATAAGATCATTATGTTATACTAGTATGTATGGCAAAACTAATATTTATAGATTGAAGCAAATTGATAATCTATGATGGTTGATGTTGGTTAATGCATGCAGTAATGTTAACTATATTTTGTCATTATCAAAATTGAATGTTAGTTTTTTAATAATACTAGTATTATTGTAAAGTTATATGACATTAAGATTAAATTAGTTAGTTAGTCACCAAAGTGGCCAAACTAATTTATATTCAGTCATATAATTTATGAGATTTTTAATGATTTTTAATGACATTAAGATTAAATTAGTTAGTTAGTCACCAAAGTGGCCAAACTAATTTATATTCAGTCATATAATTTATGAGATTTTTAATAATATTAGTATAATTATATGACATCAAGATTAAATTAGTTAGTCATTGATGACGCCCGATCACTAGTCCTGAACGTCGGGAGAAGGAAGCAGATTGATTACGGATCCTTGTTTCACCGGGCTGCCTTCAAAAAGTCCCAGGACCGAAGGGATACTCCGGTGGGGACCCTCCGACGCTCAAGTTAGCAACCGAGGTCACAGCTGAGGAAGAGCTCGAATGAGCTCTTTTTAAGATGAGAAGAGTCCACAGAGAGGAGGAATTCCTCTCTGGGTCTCGGGATAGCAAGTCTCTAAGTTTTTTGTACCTGATTATTGAGTGAATTCACCTTTTTATAGGGGGCTGACACTTGCATGACCACGTGGGATTCCATGGAAAAGGAATGTCCACGGAGTTCTTGGGGGTTGCGTAAATCTGGGTCGGTTGGTGGGTCCTGTCCCATCGGAGAGAGAAAAAACGGCGGTTGGTGGGCTACGTCCCATTAGCCAGTGGGCTATCAGGTAGTTTGGTCCAGTCCCATCAACGGCGTGGCCAGTGGGTAGTTGGATCTGGCGTTGTCAGGTGGCGCAGGTCAGAAAGGTGGCGGCCTGAACCTAACTTGGAGAAATCGGGGGCGCCTTGACTCTCCTGAGGGCGCCGAGGCTGAGCTGGGCCAACCAGGGATGGTCGGGGCCAACTCTACCGACCAGGAGGTGCTGGGGTGGGGCCGACCAGGAATGGTTGGGGCCGACTCGGTGGGCTTGGAGACGCCGGGGCCGAGCGGGGCCGACCAAGAATGGTTGGGGCCGACTCGGCGGGCTTGGAGACGCCGGGGCCGAGCGGGGCCGACCAGGAATGGTCGGGGCCGACTCGGCGGGCTTGGAGACGCTGGGGCCGATCGGGGCCGACCAGGAATGGTCGGTGCCGACTCGGCGGGCTTGGAGATGCCGGGGCCGAGCGGGGCCGATCAAGAATGGTCGGGGCCGACTCGGCGGGCTTGGAGACGCCGAGGCCGAGCAGGGCCGATCAGGAATGGTTGGTGCCGACTCGGCGGCTTGGAGACGCCGGGGCCGCACTAATATTTTGCCAAACTTGCCCTTGTGGCTATACCAGCCACATCAGATGCCCCCCCTCACCTCTGAGCACTAAGGACTACGTGCCTGCAATCCTTTGGGCGAAAGGGGCGCGAAAATTCAAAAAATGATTGCCTCCTCAGTGCGTTTTCAATGGCTTGATGAGCTGGCGTTTCGTCTTGAGGCAGTGTCGCCTCGAAGATCTCCTGCAATTATACGGTAGGTGGGGGCTGACGTTGGCATCGAACGCTGCGGAAAGGAAGCTCATTGGGGAATGGAAAAAGGCAAGGGTCATCATTGCTTCTTCGCTTTCTATGCTCCGCAATTGGTCGGGGATCACGCTCCTTGGGACGAATCGATGCGGCATGTCTCGGCGCAGGCGAGATTTTCGGCTGACAGCCCTTGGCACAATAGATGTGTGCCATGTGGCTGGATCTCGAGCGTCGCTGGCCGGAGATGGAGGGTATAAAAGCATTTCAAGAGCCTGGGAAAACTTTTACACTGCCATTGCTTTCTTCCACCTTCCCTGAGCTCTTCTGCGACTGGAGCCCTCCTAACTCCCAGGTCAGTTTCATCCTTTACCTCATCCATGGACCATCGTGCCGTTAGGGAGGGTAAGAGACCCGTAGAAGAGTCTTCCTATTCTAGTAGTGAAAACCGGACCCCTTTAGCTAGCCAAATGCCTCGGCCGGTGGGCGGCATCACCATCCGCGACCGATCGAGGGCGATAGGACCTCCGTCCACCTCAGGCTCCTCTATGAGGGCAATCCCTGTGTCCTCCCGCCATCCGGCACTTTCTCCGACGGTGAGTTCTGATCCAACAGGTCCAGCGGGGGTGGCCTCAACCATGACCCCTGAGGATGTAGAGGCCGTTAGGGCTAAGTACCTGGTCCCTGATTTCATCGGCCTGTCCACGTCGGGGCCCGAAGATGGGGTGACCTCTGACCACCCCGGTCGGGTCGCTCTATATGAGGAGTTCTTCCGATGCGGACTGCGCCTTCCTTTCCATCCTTTTTTCCTAAACCTCTTAGATAGGTATAGGTTAGTGCCGGCGCAGTTGACTCCAAATTCGATCCGGATCATCTACGCCTTCGTTATTCTTTGCTACTTCCAGGAGGCCCGGCCAGGGCTGTCTCTATTCCGAGCTTTCTATAAGCTCCGCCGTCAGGGTGAGGGGGCCTGGTGGGCATTTACCGCCAGGCCGGGTAGAGCCTTCCCTTTAGGTCTCTCGTCCAAAATTAGGGGATGAAAACCTCGATTCCTTTTTGCCCATGTCGAGTGGGTAAGGGCTGCTTGGAGGGAGCCAGACACTAGTTCCAATGATGATTCCAATGTAAGGGATAGGGACAGGGAACTATTCACCCAATTGTCTAATTGCCAAATCCCCGGCTACAAGGAACTCCTGTCCGAGGAGAACCTGGTAGAGGCTGAGTTGGCCCCAACGGCCGGTGAGCTTGACGCCCGACTTCTTCTGTCTCGACCCAAGATTTGCTGTACGCCATTGCTAATGCCTGTCACCCTTTCAGTGCAGCGATGAAGGTCTCCGCCAGCGATTTCGAGGCTGCCTTCAAGCAAAAGGGGCGGGCGACCTGAGAGACGTCCAGGCCGGCGAAGAGGATTCGAAGAAGGGAGCCGGCCAGGTTGATTGAAGCCCTCACGGCCCCGACGCCTACGAAAGAGCCGGCTGAGAAGAAGCCGGTTAGAGGAGTGGTCCCGAACCCGGCCGGGGCCGAAGTTGAAGAAGGAGAGACTCCGGCCACCACTGAGCCGATGGTGGTGGTTTTAGATGCGGAGGAGGTTCCTGCCGCCGTCGATGTGCCCAAGGCGGGGCGGGTCACAATCGCTATTGGCCCTCCGGCTGCCGCAGAGCCGGGAGTGGAGAATGCTTCCTTAACCGCCGGCGAGGGGGAGCCAGTCGCCAGGGAGTCCCGGGCTAGGGCGGAGGTGACCAAGAAGTGGGGAGGCGAGCCGAGGAGCTCATCCTATCAACCGGCGCGTTGCTCGACCCGCCCCCAGGTCGAAGGTCCACAGGAGGGACTGACGTGGCCGGTCCCCACACCCAGCTTAATGGCGGACGCCGCACAAGCTGCCCGCCTGCTGTCAGGAGTTCGGACTGCCGAGTCCGAGGAGGCGACACGAGGATTGAGCCACTCCGCACTCCTGGATATATGATAATGGTTGCCGTTGTCCAGGTAATTTTTGAGCTTTCTCATTTCTTTTGATGTTTCCATTTCCTATGGTCAACATGCTTCCTTTGCTACAGTTGGCCAACGACGCAGTTGGCCTTCGTGAGGCGTTGGCCCACTCCTCGAATACGCTTGTTAAGGCCATGGCGCGGGTCGACAAATACAAGAAAGAGAGCATGGCGCAGTCCCAAAGCCTTGCTCGTCTTCATCAAGAGGCCTCGGCCCGGGAGGAGAGTCTGGCCGGTCGACTAAGGGAGGTGAAGAGCCGGGCCTCCGCAGCTGAGGCCAAGATGGAGCTGGCCTCGGAAAGGTTGAAAGCTGCCGCAGCATAGAACGAGGAGTTGACCCGGCGGCTCCAACGCGCCGAGGAGGAAGCCCGGGCTGCTGCGAGAGGGCAGCTGCCGCGAAGAAGGCGGTGGTGGAGGTGGGCTCGGAGAAGGCAGGAGCAGTGGCCTGTGCTGATGAGGCCAGTGCCCATGCTGAAGAGGCCGAAAGTAGAGCTTGGGAGGCCGAGGCGCGAGCCAAGGAGGCCGAGGCCAGGGCGCAGCGGGCTGAGGCTGAGGCGGAGCAGGCCGTCTCCAACTATAAGGCCTCGCCAAGCAGGAAGTCATCGAGGCCGGCCTCGATGCTTATGTCCAAGGCTTCGAGATGTGCAAGGTTAAAATATCTGTGGCCCTCGAGATGAACATCTCTGAGCTTGATGAAATCCGGCCTGGAGAGTCTAACGAGGAGCCAGCAGAGAAGGAGAACGAGAAGAAGCCCGGCCCAGGCAAACCTTGAGGATCCACCGCCCATTTTTCTTTTTCTTTGATTTGTGTAACCGGCCTTAGGCCCAATTTTGTACTTCCCTTCAATTGTTAATGAAGAACAACTTTTTTTGCCGAAATTTCTTTATATTTTGCTTCATCTGTTCCTTCTTCCTTTGGGAAAAATGCCTTACTGTGCAACCAACGATTGAATGGGTCCCGTACCTTTTGGTGAAGGAGGGAGGGCTTTCCTTCTGAAATGTTTTCTCAACTTTGAATGTTGCGCATATTGATAATATCGTAGCCAAATCGTAGTTTTGGATTGGCCAATGCTCGAATGCGTCTCCAGGATGTAAGCCGGCTATGTGGAAGGTCACTCGAGATGCCTTATGTCGTTGTAGACTGTTCGAAGGGAGACTCATCTGCACATGAATCCTCTGAAGGCTCGGAATGATCCACGGGCGACTTAGTGCCAAGATTAATCTTGAAGGCGTTGGGACCGACCAGAGATGGTTGGGGCTGACTCGGCCAATTTGGGGACGCCGAGGCCGAGTGGGGTTGACCGGAGGAGGCCTACGCCGACTCGGTCAATATTGGAGATGCCTGGGCCGGTCGGGGCCGAGCCGGCCGACTCGGAGTCTGTGAGGGCCAAACAGGGCCCTTTAGAGCCGTCTCGATGGTCTAGGTTCCGTATAAGGGGCGATTCGATCGGGTACGGAGCTGTTAGGGTCTTAACCGACTCGGGGGCACCGTCGTGCCGGGACCGAGTGGTGTCCTGTTAGCCACGATGCTGGCGAGCTCCTTTTGAACCAACTCGGGATTTTGTGTGCCGCCCGAGGGGCGACTCGATCGGGTACGGAGCTGTTAGGGTCTTAACCGACTCAGGGGCACCGCCGTGCCGGGGCCAAGTGGTGTCCCGTTAGCCGCGATGCCGGCGAGCTCCTTTTGAACCACCTCGGGGGTTTGTGTGCCGCCCGAGGGGCGACTCGACCGGGTGCGGAGCTGTTAGGGTCTTAACCGACTCGGGGGCACCATCGTGCCGGGGCCGAGTGGTGTCCCGTTAGCCACGATGCCGGCGAGCTCCTTTTGAACCATCTCGAGAGTTTGTGTGCCGCTCGAGGGGCGACTCGATCGGGTACGGAGTTGTTAGGGTCTTAACCGACTCGGGGGCACCGCCGTGCCGGGGCCGAGTGGTGTCCCGTTAGCCGCGATGCTTGCGAGCTCCTTTTGAACCACCTCAGGGGTTTGTATGCCGTCTGAGGGGCGACTCGATCGGGTACGGAGCTGTTAGGGTCTTAACCGACTTAGAGGCACCGCCGTGCCGTGGTCGAGTGGTGTCCCGTTAGCCGCGATGCCGGCGAGCTCCTTTTAAACCACCTCGGGGGTTTGTGTGCCGCCCGAGGGACGACTCGACCGGTTACGAAGCTGTTAGGGTCTTAACCGACTCAGGGGCACCACCGTACCGGGGCGGAGTGGTGTCCCGTTAGCCATGATGCCGGCGAGCTTCTTTTGCGAGATCTGGTCCTTGGATACACGGGAGAGTAGGCTGTGATGTTGGAAGGGACCCCTTTATTGCTCGTACTCCAGGGAAATACATCATTGATAATATTGGCGGAGGTTATCCGCATTTCAAGTACATGGAATAGGTCGCCCGTTGAGCTCTTCTAGTTTGTATGCCCCCGGTGAAGTGTCTCGGCGACGCGATAAGGACCCTCCCAGTTGGGGGATAGCTTGCCCCCCTCTGTAGGCTTGGATACCTCAGCTTTCCTCAAAACCAAGTCTCCGCAGTGAAAGACCTTGGGACGAACTCGGGCATTGTAGTACTTGGTCGCTCGCTGACGGAAGGTCGCCATGCGCAGCCTTGCCCGGTCATGTGCTTCGTCGATGAAGTCTAGATTAGCTCGTATCAGTGCGGAGTTGTTTTCCTCGTTGAAGGACTCCACGCGCGGATTGGGCAGTCCGATCTCAACGGGAATGACGGCTTCAGATCCGAAGACGAGACTGAAGGGAGGCTCGCCCGTCGAGGCCCTGGGGGTCGTGTGGTAAGCCCATATCACACTGGGGAGTTCCTCCACCGATCGACCCTTGGACCTGTCTAGCCGGGTCCTGAGCCCTCTGAGGATGGTACGGTTCATGACCTCGGCCTCTCCATTGGTCTGGGGGTGACCGACAGAGGTGAATCGGTGATGAATGCCTAGCTCGTCACAGAAAGCCTTAAATGCTTCATTGTTGAATTGGTGGCCGTTGTCTATGACGAGGGTATGAGGTAGGCCAAAACGGCATATGATCGACTTCCAGAAGAAGGCTTTGACCTTACTTTCGGTGATCTTAGCCAGTGCCTCGACCTCGACCCATTTGGTGAAGTAGTCGATGGCGACTAGCAAGAATCTCCGCTGCCCTGAAGCTGGGGGGAATGGTCCGAGGATATCCATTCCCCATTGAGCGAAAGGCCAGGGGGCCGAGAGCGGGTTAAGCGGGGTGGACGGTTGATGCTGGATGTGCGCGTGGCGCTGACAACCATCGCACTTCTGAACTAGTTTGGACGCGTCCTCCCTTATAGTGAGCCAGAAGTATCCCTGACGGAGAGCCTTCTGGGCTAGGGACCTGCCCTCCAGATGATTTTCATAAATGCCTTCATGGATTTCTCTGAGAATGTAGTCGGCGTCGGTGGGTCCTACACACTTGAGCAGGGAGTAGAAGAACGACCTTCTGTATAGACGCCCATCCAGGAGGACAAATTTGGAGGCCCTCAACTTGAGTAGCCTGGCTTCGTTGCTATCGTCAGGGAGAGTGCCGTCAGTGAGATAGCGGACGTAGGCATCCATCCATATGGGCTCTTGAGTGAGCGGGAGGACTTCCTCGCCGTCCTCTATGCTGGGCCTTTCTAAGTATTTGATGTAAGCATCCCTTGCCATGTCGTCGGCAGAGGTAGCCAGACGAGAAAGGATGTCGGCCTTGACGTTCTCACTCCGAAGAATGTAACTGATACTGAAGTAAGCTAACGGGGAGGTCAAGAGCCGAACCTTACCCAAGTACTGAGTCATAACAGGGTCACGCGTCTCGTACTCTCCGTTGATTTGTCCGGAGACAAGTTGCGAGTCTGTGAAAGCCTTAAGACGCCTTATCCCGAACTCCTGGGCTAGCCTTAATCCGGCCAGCAGGGCTTCGTACTCAGCTTGATTATTGGTGGCTTCGAATAGAAACTGCAGGGCGTATTCCGTCCTCTCTCTGTCCGGCCCGACGAGAATGAGGCCGGCGTCGCTTTCCTGAGAGTTTTGATGCGCCGTCCACATGAAGGATCCAAGTTTCTCCATCGCCGCTTGGTTCGGGCTCGCGCTGTTCCTTGGTAACTTCCTCAGTCGCCTCATCCGCCCAAGTGCACTCAACCAGGAAGTCGGCTAAAACTTGGGACTTCAGAGCCGGTCGTGCCTGGAAAGAGAGGTCGAACTCTCCTAGCTTGATAGCCCATTTGGCGAGTCGGCATGAGGTATCCGGACGGGCCAGGATGGCTCGGAGGGGCTGGTCTGTGAGCACCACGATGGGATGGGCTTGAAAGTATGGGTGGAGACGTCGGGCGAAGACTATCAGGGCGAAGATAACTTTCTCTGTCTTGGAGTACCTAACTTCTGCGTCATGGATGACCTTGCTCACATAATAGATGGGTCTCTGGGTCCCGCAAGTGTCAAGACGCACCAAGACCGAACTAACGGCCTTTGGAGAAGCGGCGAGGTAGAGGAAAAGGCTTTCCCCATCCCTTGGCTTAGACAGGAGCGGCGGAGAGGACAGAAACGCCTTCAACCCGTTGAAGGCTCTCTGGCAGTCGTCTGTCCACTCGGAGCTATTCACCTTTCGCAGGGCCTTGAAGAAGGGTAAACACCTCTCGGCCGATTTGGAGAGGAAACGACTCAGAGCCGCCACTCTTCCCGTCAGTCGTTGCACTTCCTTCTTGCTGGACGGTGGCCTCATGTCAAGGATGGCACTGATCTTCTCTGGATTTGCCTCGATCCCCCGCTGGGTCACCATAAAACCCAGGAACTTGCCCACCGTAACCCGAAAGCACACTTCTTGGGGTTCAGCTTGACTTGGAAACGACGGAGGTTGTTGAAGGTTTCCTCTAAGTCGGAGACGTGATTGGAGGCGCGGGTGGCTCTTTGTCAGCATGTCATCCACATAGACCTCCATATTCCGGCCTAGCTGATCTTGGAACACCCTGTTCATCAACCTCTGGTAGGTTTGCCCCCGTATTCTTGAGGCCAAAAGGCATCACTTTGTAGCAATAAATGCCTTTCTCCATCACAAAGGATGTGTGCTCCTCGTCATTGGGGTCCATCCTTATCTGATTATATCCAAAGAAAGCGTCCATGAAACTGAGGAGCTCGTGCTCGGAGGTGGAATCCACCAGCTGATCTATCCTTGGCAGGGGAAAACTATCTTTTGGACACGCCTTGTTAAGGTCGGTGAAGTCGATACAAATTCTCCAGCTCCCGCTTGCCTTTCATACCATGGCCACATTAGCCAGCCAGCTAGGGTAATGTGCCTCCCGGATGTGGCCGGCGCTGAGCAGCTTGTTGACTTCCTCATCAATAGCCTTTTGCCGGTCAGGAGCGAAGCTTCTCTTCCTTTGGCGGATTGGACGGTGCCTCGGGTCAATGTTGAACTTATGGGTGATCGCCTCTAGAGGGATGCCGGGCATGTCAGACGCTGACCAAGCGAAAACGTCCGAGTTAGCCTGCAGGAAGGTTAAGAGGCGCTCTCGGTCCTTCGGGGGAAGGAGTCCGCCGACACGCACAGTCCTCGTCGGATCGTCTCCAAGAGGGAAAGTTAGGAGGTGCTCGGCTGGTTCTCCTCCCTTGCTGGAATCTCTGGGATCAGGCGCTTCTAAAGTTGATTCAGCTTTCAAAGGACTTGACGCCGCGTGATAACAAGGCATGACTGGGCTGGTCTCGCCGCGCATCTCTTCGACTCCTTCACCAGTGGGGAACTGCACCAGTAAACGCTGGGTGGAGATAACTACATCCAAAAGATTGAGGCTTGGACGCCCGAGAATGGCGTTGTACGCCAAGGGGACACGTACAACTAAGAACTTCATGATCACTGTGCTTTGGCGCGGTGGCGCTTCGGCCGTCACGGGCAAACATATCTCGCCCTCGACCTTTACTGAGTCCCCTGTGAACCCGACTAAGGGAGCCACCACATGGGGAATCAAGAGATAATTCCATCCGAACAAATGCATCGTAGGTAAGGATGTCAGCTGAGCTGCCACTATCAACCAATATCCTCTTTACAGGGTGCTTGGCGATCGTCATAGAGACGACGATGCCTTCATTGTTTACATTTTCAGCAACAGCAGATTCCCCCCCAGAAATTACATTATCCGGCACCTCCTTCCCCCTCGGGCGCTTGGACGAAGGAGCTGCCCCCTAGGACACCATCCCGACTGTTCGCTCCGTGGGAGTGTTATCGACGGTGGCTTGAATAGGCAGAGGCCCCATGAGGGCCGGCGGCGGCTGCGGCGCCTTTTGGACATACTTGCCAAGGTAGCCCCGCTGGATGAGTTCCTCTATGGCCCGCTTCAAACTGAAGCAACTGTCGGTGTCGTGGCCGTAATCCCGATGGAATCGGCAATAACGGCTCTTGTCATGGGGAGGACCTTTCTTCATAGGAGGAGGGCGCTGGAGATAAGGCTCGCCCTCGATCTCCATAAAGATGTGAGATCGAGGGGCGAGAAGGGGTGTGAGCTTGCTCTCGTCAGGAACGGGGCTTCGACGCCTATTGTCGGATCGGCGAGGCGGGTCGGACCGCCGGTGTCGAGGGGGTCCACTCGGCTCGGGCGAGCAGGCTTGTGGCTGGAGCTCCTCGAGGATTCTCGGCGGGTGAAGTCAGCTTCATCCGCACGGATATACTTCTGAGCCCGGAGGAGAGGTCGGAGTAAGAACTCGGGGGCTTCTTGTCTAAGGAAAAGGTGAAGCGGGACGGGAGAAGTTCCCGCTTCAGCGCTAGCGTTGCCACCGCATCATCGATATGGTAAACTTCGAGGGCGGCAGCCTTAAACCGGGACACAAAGTCCTGTAGTGCCTCCCCCTCCATCTGGCGCATGGAGAAGAGGCTGTCCGCCACTCTTGGAATCCATCGGTAGGCATCGAAATGTGCCAGAAAGGCCCTCTCCAGCTCTTGAAAGGAGTCGATGTTGTGAGGGGATAGGCGCGAGTGCCACGCGCGAGCGGCCTTCCGTAGAGTGGCGGGAAAGGCTTTGCAGAGAAGGGCGTCTGAAGCGCCTTGGACTCGCATCATTGCTTTATAACTCTCGAGATGGTCGAGAGGATCTGTTGTACCGTCGTACGAATCTATCTGGGGAAAACGGAATCTGGAGGGGATAGGCTCCTCCAATATCCGGCGGGTGTAAGGAGGATGGGTGTCAAACTCCTCCGGTTGATGATTGATCTTCTTGGCAAGCTCATCCAGTCGCCTATTGTACTCGTTCAGGTGCTCCTCCGCCTGGCGGCTGATTGTCGGGGCCCTCCGAGATGGCTCGGAGGAGGAAGAAGAGGAAGAAAAAGAAGGAGAAGGATGTGGAAGCCGGGACTTCCGCTTTGGTTCCTCTTGATGATGCGGCTTGGGAGGAAATTTGCTGAGGTCACAATCAGGGGACCGTAGCTGCTTGGGGGGCTCACGGCGATGCTTCCTAGGGAAAACCTGATGACTACCGGCTTTTCGCTGAGGAGAGCCTCCCCTTGCTAACTGCTGACTGGCGGGGGAGCAGTCTGGTGCTGGGTGGCCACGGACTGTTGCTGCTGGAGTCCATGGACCATAGCGGTGAGAGTTTGGACTTGCTGGGTGAGAGTCGCTAGTTGCTCCACAGTTTGGACAACTGCATCTAGTGGTGGATAGGTGACGGAAGGATCGGTAGCAGGGGGATTGGCCTCCTGCTGCCTAACTGGCGGGGGAAGCCCCGCTAGACAGCTGATGGAAGCGTCCTGAGCTCGTGTCATCACCATGGCTTGAAGAAGAAAAGAGGGGGGGAGCAAAAGTTCGCCGATATGTAACACAGGGAACCCTGAGCTACTTACTGCCTCGTCCCCCCTACCTGGCGCGTCAATCTGATGACGCTCGATCACTGGTCCTGAACGTCGGGAGAAGGAAGCAGATTGATTAGCGGATCCTTGTTTCACCGGTCTGCCTGCAAAAAGTTTCAGGACCGAAGGGATATTCCGGTGGGGACCCTCCGACACTCAAGTTAGCAACCGAGGTCATAGCTGAGGAAGAGCTCGAATGAGCTCTTTTTAGGACGAGAAGAGTCCATAGAGGAGGAATTCCCCTCTGGGTTTCGGGATAGCAAGTCTCTAAGTTTTTTGTACCTGATTATTGAGTGAATTCACCTTTTTATAGGGGGCTGACACTTGCATGACCACGTGGGATTCCGTGGAAAAGAATGTCCGCGGAGTTTTTGGGGGTTGCGTAAATTTGGGCCGGTTGGTGGGTCCTGTCCCATCGGAGAGGGGAAAAATGGCGGTTGGTGGGCTACGTCCCATCAGCCAGTGGGCTATCAGGTAGTTTGGTCCAGTCCCATCAGCGGCGTGGCCAGTGGGTAGTTGGATCTGGCGTTGTCAGGTGGCGCAGGTCAGAAAGGTGGTGGCCTGAACCGCCAGGGCTGTACTAGGGCCGACTTGGAAAAATCGGGGGCGCCTTGACTCTCCTGAGGGCGCCGAGGCTGAGCTGGGCCAACCAGGGATGGTCGGGGCCAACTCTACCGACCAGGAGGTGCCGATTAGGAATGGTCGGGGCCGACTCGGCGGGCTTGGAGACGCCGGGGCCGAGCGGGGCCGACCAGGAATGGTCGGAGCCGACTCGGCGGGCTTGGAGACACCGGGGCCGATCGGGGCCGACTCGGCGGGCTTGGAGATGTCGGGGCCGACCAGGAATGGTCGAGGCCGACTCGGCGGGCTTGGAGATGTCGGGGCCGATCAGGAATGGTCGGGGCCGACTCGGCGGGCTTGGAGACGCCGGGGCCGAGCGAGGCCAACTCAGCGGGCTTGGAGACGTCGGGGCCGATTGGGGCCGACCAGGAATGGTCGGGGCCAACGCGGCGGGTTTGGAGATGCCGAGGCCGAGCGGGGCCGACCAGGAATGGTTAAGGCCGACTCGGCGGGCTTGGAGACACCGGGGCCACACTAATATTTTGCCGAACTTGCCCTTGTGGCTATACCAGCCACATCAATCACCAAAGTGGTCAAACTAATTTATATTCAGCCATATAATTTATAAAATTTTAATAATATGACATCAAGATTAAATTAGTTAGTTAGTCATCAAAGTGTCCAAACTAATTTACATTCGTCATATAATTTATGAAATTTTATAGAATGCTATTAAAGATTTGTTGGTTGTTAGAAATTTAGAATTCGCCCAAAGGTGGATTAATATTCTATAACTAACAAACCTAAAGGAAAAAATCTAATATTCTCTTATCAAATTTATATGGATATCCAAAGATACTATATATATATATATATATATATATATATATATATATATGATAAGATTTATTAATTTCTTTAAAGTTTAAATAGCATTCTAATTACGATATATATATTGTTGTATTTACCCAAAGGAAATCTATAATATATTTTATATTTAATTATCTGAATTTGAGCATTTATGTTTTTGCAGCTGTTTCTCTACATTCACATGCTTCTGCTGTTACTATCTTTAATGGCTTAAACTTCTTTGAATGGCGTGAGCAAGTCAATTTTCATTTAGGTGTTTTGGATCTTGACTTGGCACTATTAGAATAAAAGCCTATTAACATTACGGATACGAGCAGTAAGGCAGAGAAGTTAAAACATAAAGCATGTGACAGATCTAATATATTATGTCTAAGTTTCATGCGAATGACAATTGCCAACAACATTAAATCTACTCTTCCAGAAAGTGTAGCAGCTAAAGAATATCTTAAGCTTGTTGAAGAGCGCTTTCGTTCCGCTGATAAGTCACTTGCAGGAACATTGATGGCTGAACTCACGAACATGAAACATGATGGGTCGCGAAGTATGCAGCAATATGTCCTTGATATGACTAATATTGCAGCAAGACTTAAGACCCTAGGAATGGTTGTGGATGACTCCTTTTTAGTACAATTCATTATGAATTCATTACCTCAAGAGTATGGGCCTTTTCAAATTAACTATAACACTATTAAAGATAAATGGGATGTTAATGAATTGGCCAGTAAGTTTACTCAAGAGGAAAGGAGATTGAAAGCATAAGGGGATCATTCAATAAACCTAGTGGGTCAGGGAGCTGGTAAAAGTTGTCAAACCAAAATCCAAGAAATTTAAGAAGAAAGCACCCACTAAAGTATCACAGGTTGCTGATAATGATAAGAAGGAAAGATAAATGTCACTTTTGTAAGAAAGAAGGACATTATCAGAAAGATTGTATGAAACGGAAAGCTTGGTTCGAAAAAGATATCTTTTCGAGCCAAGCTTTCTGTTTCATACAATCTTTCTGATAATGTCCTTCTTTCTTACAAAAGTGACATTCTCCAATTTATGAATCAAACTTATCTGAAGTTCCTTCTAACACTTGGTGGTTGGATTCTGGTGCCACTACTCATGCTTCTAATGTAATGCAGGGATTCCTTACAATCCAGAGCATAAACCCAAATGAGAACTTCTTGTTCATGGGGAATCGAGAGAAGGCCCCAATTGAAGGCATAGGGACTTATCATCTTACCTTAGATATTGGGCATCACTTGAATCTACTACAAACTCTCTATGTTCCTTCACTTTCTAGAAATTTAGTTTCTGTTTCGAAACTTGATGTTAATGGGTTTAGTTTTAAGATTAGAAAAGGATGTTTTAGTTTATTTAATAAAGATGATTCTTTTATTGGTTTTGGAATTCTTATGGATGAATTATATAAATTGAAACTTGATGATAAAATTTTTTTGCATCCCTGATGTGTGTCCATCAAAATATTGGAATTAAGCGTAGTATGGCAAATGACAACTCTGCTTTCTCGTGGTATAAACGTTTGGGTCATATATCCAAAGAACGACTACAAAGATTGGTAAAGAATGAGATTTTACCAAATCTAGATTTTACTGATCTTGGTTTATGTATGGATTGCATTAAAGGAAAGCAAACCAAACATAACAAGAAAGGAGCTATAAGAAGTACTCAGCTTTTTAAAATTATATACACTGATGTATGTGGACCTTTTGATACTCCATCCTTTGGTGGAGAAAATTTTTTTATCACCTTTATAGATGATTTTTCTCGTTATGGATATGTCTATTTGCTTAAAGAGAAATCTCAAGCTGTAAATACTCTTGAGGTATTTACTAAAGAGGTTGAAAGACAATTAGACAAAAAAGTGAAAATAGTAAGATCTGATAGAGGTGGTGAGTATTATGGAAAGTATAATGAATCAAGGCAAAATCCAGGTCTATTTGCAAAATTCCTTGAAAGATATGGCATATGTGCACAGTATACTATGCCAGGCACACCTCAACAAAATGGTGTGGCAGAAAGGCGAAATAGAACATTAATGGATATGGTTAGGAGTATGATAAGTAATTCCTCATTATCAAAATCTTTGTGGATGTATGCTCTTAGAACTGCAGTATATTTACTGAATAGGATTCCTAGTAAGGCAGTTTCTAAAACTCCTTTTGAGTTATGGACTGGAAGGAAACCTAGTTCAAGACACTTGCATATTTGGGGTTGTCCAGTAGAAGCACGGGTGTATAATCTACATGAAAAGAAATTGGATTCTCGAACTGTCAGTGATTACTTTATAGGTTACCCAGAGAAATCCAAAGGGTACAGGTTTTATTGTCCAAACCATAGTTCTAGAATTATTGAGACAGGTTATGCCAAATTTATTGAGAATGGTGAAGTTAGTGGGAGTGCTGACAAACAGATTGTGGATATCAATAAGGTAAGGGTTAATGTTTCATTACCCATAAATATTTCTGAATCTACAATCATTCCATACATTGTTCCAGAATTACAAAAACAAAACAACAATGAACAATGTTTGAATGAAGAAGTACCCCATGAAGAGCCTAACCTACAAATAGATGACAAAATTGAACCAGGTGGAATAGCTTTAAGTAAACCCGTAAGGATACAAAATCAGCTATTTCAGATGATTATTTGGTTTATTTGCAAGAGTCAGATTTTGATTGTGGCATTTATGAAGATTCTGTTTCATTTTCACAAGCCATTAACAGTGATAAGTCTGATAAATGAATTAATGCTATGAAAGGTGAATTAAAATCAATGGATAAAAACAATGTCTGGGATCTTGTCGAATTGCCAGAAGGTTCTAAACAAGTTGGATGTAACTGGGTTTTTAAAACCAAACATGACTTGAATGGCAATATCGAACGTTTTAAAGCTAGACTTGTCGCCAAGGGTTATACTCAAAAGGATGACATTGATTATAAAGAGATATTTTTACCAGTTTCAAAGAAAGATTCATTAAGAATCATTATGGCTTTGGTAGCTCAATATGATTTAGAATTACATCAAATGTATGTGAAAATAGCCTTTCTTGATGGGGATATAGAGGAAGAAATTTATATGGATCAACATGAAGGCTTTTCCATAGAAGGAAAGGATCATATGGTGTGTAAACTTAAGAAATCAATATATGGACTTAAACAAGCTTCCAGACAATGGTATATTAAGCTCAATGATACTATTACATCTTTTGGTTTTCATGAAAATATCGTTGAGCGGTGCATTTACCGAAGGATTTGTGAAAGTAAGTTTATATTTTTGGTTCTATATGCTGATGATATTTTGCTTGCTGCTAATGATTTAGGTATCTTGTATGAGACTAAAAATTTTCTCTCTAAGAATTTTGAGATAAAAGATCTGGGAGAGGCATCTTATATGATAGAAATTTTTATATTTAGAAAGAGATCACATGGATTATTAGGGTTGTCTCAGAAAAACTTGCATCGAAAAAATTCTTGAGAAATTTAATATGAACAACTGTTCAGCATGTATTGTCTCAATACAAAAAGGGGATAAATTTAGTCTTATGCAATGTCCAAAGAATAATGTGAAACGTAAGCAAATGGAATCTATTCCATATGCTTCTATTGTGGGTAGCTTGATGTATTTGCAAACTTGCACAAGGCCAGATATCAGCTTCGCGGTTGGGATGGGCTGCTATCAGAGTAACCCTGGTATTGATCATTGAAAAGCTGCAAAGAAAGTGATGAGATATCTTCAAGGAACTAAGGGATTATATGCTCACATTTAAAAGATCTGATCAGTTGGAAGTGATTGGATATTTAGATTCAGATTTTGCTGGTTGTGTTGACGTAGAAAGTCAATTTTGGGCTATATGTTCCTGTTGGGAGAAGGAGCAATTTCATGGAAAAGTGCCAAATAATCTATCATTGGCTCATCCACTATGGAAGCAGAGTTTGTAGCTTGTTATGAAGCTACAATTCACGCATTATGGCTACGAAACTTTATTTTAGGACTTGGGGTTGTCGACACCATTACCAAGCTGCTGCAAATTTATTGTGATAATTCCGCAGCAATTTTCTTCTCCAAGAATGATAAATATTTCAGAGGTGCTAAATATATGGAATTAAAGTACTTTACTGTCAAGGAGGAGGTCCAGAAATAAAGAGTGTGCATTGAACATATTAGAATGGATATTATGATTGCAGATCCTTTGACTAAAGGTTTATAACCAAAAATATTTAAAGAACATGTACATAGAATGGGTCTTGGTTGTATTGAAGATTGATTATGATGATGTTATGTATTGAAGATTGATTATGACGACGTTGTGCTATTCTTGAGCTCATTAATATGGTATATTTCTTGTTTTATTTATTATTTCTTGTTTCTTATGCTTGTATACACCTACTATTTTGAACAAGAAATTTACTGTCTTTAAGACAATTAAGTGGACATTAAGTTATTTATATATAAATTATGACCTAACATGATAAGTTGCTAATACATTAGTATATGGAAGGGCGCATGCAATTTAGATGTGTACGACCGTCATAACTCTTATTATATAATTTATTATGTTAAAGTCAATCATGATGATAGAATGACATTATGAAATTTAATTTTGCGCGCCTAATGTTTATATTATTAAATATTAATGTCATAAACTTTCGGCACAAGTGGAAGAATGTTAGATTAATCTTTACGTTATGCCCTTTAATGTGAGATTATTACAAAGGCAAAGATTCGCTTTTTTCTCGATCTAGCCTAATATGTGAAAGGTGAAGGGCCACCCATTGTTTCTTCTGCGTGTGCAGAAGACGAAGGGCTACCGAATCGGATGTTAATGGTCCGATAGTTTAAGCCATTAACATTAAGCCATCAATTCTGGTATTAAAAGGAATTAAAGTCATTAATTTGTGTTTGATGGAAATATCAATTGAATGTTTATATATATATAAATAATTAGTCCTCTCTCTCTCTCTCTGCTTGAAGAAGTTAGCAAGAATCCATCGTTATCTGCTATGAAAGGAATGAGGTTAAGGGAGAGAAACTAGTTATTTTGTAGAAGAGGTTGTCAAAATCAAAGAAGTTATCAAAATTTAACCAAATTCAAGTCTCAAATCTACATATTATCATGATGAATTCCGCATCAGATAAATACTATTATGATGAATTTTACATCAGGTAAGCATTTTTATGTAACAAATTATTTATTGAAGATCCAAACATAACACCTTTGGCTTCAAGCCTCCATCTGTGCAACACCAGCTTGAGGACAAAGTTCAACACCAAAGGCAGGACCCTATTGGTTGGAAATTTCTGTAGAATAGTGTAAGTACCTACCACCCACTAGAAGAAAACTATGCCGCAGGCTACACCTAGTGCTTCAAATGCAATATTTGGTCCCAAGGCCTTTAATGCAGGGGCTTAACTTAAGTTGGCAAGTTGGTGACTCACTGGTTCATTCCCTGTATGGCTTTAATTGCTAGGCCAGATGCTAGGAGTTGCTCCACCATATCCGAAGAGGGGGAAAACTATACAAACCATAAGAGAATCTATCAGACCCCTTAGAAGTGTTCTATCTTTAGTCGGTTATCAGAAATGCCGTCAAAAGAGGTTTTTTAGTTGTTACTGATAGGGGCCCCTCTAACCACACCAAACAAGCATCAAGCTAGAGCTCTCTGTCCGTAGACCATGTGGCATATCTCTCAGTTCATAATATTATTAACTGACCTTGACAATATCTACTTGCCAACTATCTCACACGCGCGCAATCGTGCACTGAGAGATAGAGATAGAGATAGAGATAGAGATAGACCCATTTGCACTTTGGGTGCTTAAAATCTTGATAGTTTCTTGTTCCAAAATATATAAATACATTTGCAACACTTATCAACATCCCTGTTTCATTATCTCCAGTTGATTCTTAAATAATGCTTGCTTCTATTAGTTTCTCATTAGTAATGCAGTTAGTTCATTTATGCGTGTAAGGCTACTCTTCTGTATTAAAACTTAATTAAACAGTTTTCTAGGAAGAAGGGAATACCTCACAGTTATTGGCATCAAGGATATTGACTCATGCAAGTGTTGATTACTTGGTCACAGTAATCCTTTTTTGTATATGACACCTTGTTGGAGTTCCATGTAACTTGGAGTGATAGCAATCCTCTATTGCCAAAAAAAGGTTTTGAACAAATCTAGGGTAATTGGGGTATGTGAAGTTTGCATACGTGAGAAATATGTTGCAGATTTCTAGTCTGTTATTCTGCTTGTATCATCTATGACATTAAGGCAACAACTAATAGCACTTAGAGAATAGTTCAAAAAAGCATGCGGAAAGTAAATTGGCTTCTGATTAAGAGCATGGTGAACAATTAAGTGTTTTGGGGCCAAAGGAGAACATCTTTTTGCTGGTTTCAGCTATCCTTTTCCCCTGTTTTAATCACGTCGATTCAGAATTTATTAAATGATGCTTCAATATTATTTAAAATTAAAATAGAAGTTATCCATGTATTGTTCATAAGTAACTTTAATCCTATGTCTGAGTGTGCATGGATTGTATCGGATGAGGAGTTTTTACATTGGTTCTGTACAAGTACCCTTTGATTTGGTGTCATGCTTGGAGTTTGCGCTTGTGTTTCTGTTCTAGATGCTAAAATCAACATTGATAGATTTTAATCTCAAAATTGTGAAATTATTGCATGTTATAATGAAGATTGATGTAAATTTACTATTGTAAATATGTACGTGGATACAAGGCATTAAACCTGTATCGAGGTAATATCTGTGCATCTACCTTGTATTTATAGCATTCTTTTTTACCTCTTCTTAATTAGATTGTAGTGACTGTGTGGACAACAATCATGAAGAATATTTTAATTTTATTTCAAGCAAAGCATGTTTAATCAATGATGCAGTACATTCAATATTCAGAATATCCAGGAAACAATAGATTGTTTTGAGAATATTTGCGTACATTGTCGTGCCATATTACTTCCTAGATTTCATGAGCTTTGTTTATCTAATATGGTTTTGGATGGTAATTCATTGTTTCTTCATCACCACCTGAAACATGACTGTGCTTGTGTAGGAATTTGCGACATTCCTTCGAGTACTCGGCTCTTATCCAATGGACACATCTCTGTGAATGTCTTTCTTTGCGGATGCATACCCTGTGTATATTGCTGTGTCAGAGCCCAGACAACTTCATTTCATACCCAAGTTCTTTACTGCTGGGTTTTACCCTAGCAGATTGAGCAAGAGGACTAGAACTTCGCAATGGAGTCTGATGGCAATGTCTCTCCTCTTTCTGAGTTCCCCATGAAATTTTGGAAGATTATCATTCCACTCCAACATTTGTAAATGATCAAATTATTTTTGAAACTTATTACACCTCTTTGCTGCCATTGAGATTTCGGATTGCAGCAAACAACGTTGAGAAAACTATGCAGCTGATCAGGCAACTGTTGGCTTAAACTTGTTGACAGGATTGCCGAGATACTTGTCAAATTTACCCTGTTTTTTGGCTTTCCATTCTTTTGCTGTCAAACAGAAGTCTTATGAGAACTTATTTAACTAAATGTTCTTGTTTTTTTTTGGAATTCGTGCCACAAGTACTAACATGTTTGAGCTGAGAGGTGAATGGAAGTTATCATATGATGAGCTTGGTGGCTCATACTGCAGCTGAACAATAAAAACAGGGTGCCTGTATAGTTGACCGCTCTCATTTGACATTGTTGATTGGCTTGCAAAGAGGTGTCAAGACCAAGTTCCAGGAGAGCTGGTGATCCAGATTTGCCTGGATGTGTTTACTCGAGGATTTTGCAGCACCCCGATGCATCACTATGAGTAAGTCTCATCTGAGTCAGATACTTCTTGACAATCGGATCAGCAAAGATATCCAAAAAGAAAAAAAAAAGAATCAACATTTGTCAAGTAAAGCATATGAAGCTGTTCCCTTTATTGCTTCCCGTGAGTAGCTATATTATTAGCGTTCCTGGAGAATCTGTAAAGCATGTGACTACCCGTGAATTATTGGAGAGCTTTATCAGAGTAGATTGATTTACCTTGTCCATTTGTATCATGTCATCTTATCATATCTCACGCTTGAGTGGGTGAACAATTTCATGGAGATTCTGCATTCTTGCAAGATTTTTGAGATATTTACAGTTTTATTCCGGTCCTGTTTCATCCTTAAAGATTGCCAAAATATTCCATCTTAAAAGAGAGAGATGGGAGGCATGGTCGTATGGAAATCAGATCAAGGGGACGGCTCAAGTTGTCTTGTAATATTTATTGGGATATATGGCTGGAAGATTCAAGATCTCATCTCCAGTCCTTTTATGAATGACAACTTCAGTCCAGCAGTCAGTATCTGGCTCTTTGGAAGGGGTCTTATGCAAGTGGTGCATTATGCTTGATTTGATTTGCTGGTAACATGAATACAAGAACGATATATGAAAAGGCTCTGTGCGGATGTAGAACAAGTGCAACATGTTCCTTGAAATGCAACATGATTCTTCTTCCACCAGAGAAACGATGATATAGGACGGAGCCTGGCAATTATAGATGGGCTACGTCCTCAGGATCCAGGTGATAAGCCAGCAGCCTTGGCTTCGAAAATGGTTCAGAGACCGTGGAAGAAGCATGCCCTTGGGCACGATGACATGGTCTGGCAACAAGCATTCAAGACCATCACAGAGTAACTATATATCCTCTCTGGACGTATAGGCAAGCGCCGTTGCCAGTTTCTTTTGAGAGACAATAACCTTTGAGTCTATTATTATTGTGCGATGGGCCAACGATGAAAACATTGTGTCAGCTTGAAAGACTGCCAACTGTAATAAATAAATGAAACTAGTTTTTTTTTAAAAAAAAAATCGCAACTTTAACTGGTATTAATTTAGGTTGGTCTAAGAGTCCGTATAGCATCTTATCATATCCACTTAACTATTTAAACTTTTCTTAGCTAAGAAGATGTTTTTCTATCTTTAATTATTTCGGTCTTTTAGACTCCAGTTGAAGACCGCAGGCAACAAGTGAAGCTTAATATTTAATTAGTATTCTCATTTCAACTTTTCTTTTTAACACCTATTTTGTTCCAAATGAAACTCCCTTTGAATTATGGTTAATTTGCTGAAAGATTTAACCCATAATCTAGAGAATTATGGACCTTGAAATGGTCTAATGTCTATTTTGTTCCAAATCTCTCATGGGAGAGTATTGGCATCATCGTGTGCCCGAACTCTAATCAAAATTTTGCATTGTCCTCCTAATGAGATCCATTCATGATACTTGGCATCTAAACAGCGACAAAACGGCTCTTCTATTACTTCATTGACCTCTTAATGTTGAATTTTAATGCAAATTTTCCCCTCGATTGGACTCCATCTGTGGCCGTTGAAGATGACAATGCTGCTTTATAAGGGATAATGAAACACGAAGCTTTTCTTTGTATTCTTCTTTCTCCTTCACAATTCTGTCTTCTTTTCTCTTGTTGTTCACTTCTTAGAATTCTTCTCATTTCTGCTAGCTGTACACTCTTTCGCTTCATTATCTTTATCAAAGTGATGAGGCCCTTTCTCTTCTCTCTTCTCTCCTCTCTTCTCTCTCCCACAGAAAGAAGGAAAAGAAAAAGGAGAAAGAAAAGGTTACATGTGAGGGTCATTTATGTAACCACGGAGGAAAGGTTGCAAGGGGAAGCATTATTAAAAAAAGAAAAGCTATGATGCCTTAACACAGGTACCTAATTAAACAAAACTTTCTACTACATGTATGATGGACTCATTTTGGTGGAAGCAACATGAGCCTAAATGATCTGGGCGAAAAACACAGCATGATCGATCGTAAGACCATGAATCCATAATAACTAGTTTAATTTCCCCTTCATGCAGTTACACACACACACATATATATATAGAGAGAGAGAGAGAGAGAGGTGGAGGTGGAGGTGGAGGTGAGGATGGGGATGGGGATGGAAAGATGATGGAAGTGGGTATTGCCTAAGTCATATACCAATCCATTCTAAAGAGAAAGAACCGCAAGCAAATCGAATTTTAATTTGAACATCCTGATGAAAGGGTGACGTGCTCTAATTTGGAAGCATAAAGAAGGAAGGATTATTGGTCCTCAAGATGTGCTTGGTAACACAGAAATCTCATTTGCCATCTCACCCACCCACCGGATTAACAAAAGAACCGTCTTGGCAGGTTAGACATATAACATTTTGCCTGGAGAGAAGGAACCATGATGTTTTGAACCCACCCTCTCCATGGATAATAATCTAAGCTGGCTACACCTCAGCCATTTTCTTTTCCTCTCAGGCTGCATAGGTTTTTCCTGATCCTTTTTAAGTGCTAAGACTGCAGTAAGGACAATTAGAAACTGGCTTTGCATTCACCAGCAAAAGAATGTGACATCAAACAAGGTACGGTTTTCCCCATCCAAATAACTATTTTGTTTCTGGTCACTTTGTTCTGGCAAGTCCTGGATAATTCAGCCATAGAAGAAATTTTCAGCAGACATCATTATTGAAAGAAAAGAAATCTTCCATTATGTCATGATTCTTTGAAATCTATCAGTGTAGGAATCCACTTTCTCTGAACGAACATGCATGAAGAGAGAGGGACCCTGAAAGTTGTGCCATTTTATTAGATATATATGAACTAAAAATCACAGTAGTAGTAGCAAAAACAAAACCTTCTCCTTCCCCTAGCTTAGTTCAGTTCAGTGAGCAGCCAGTGTTTCATCATTCACTTGCAGTCAGAGATCAACAACTGAGCATGATAAGATACCTTGGCGATCTAGATATCCTAGGAGTGCGTAAAAGATGATATATATAAATGGGAAAACCTTGCTCTGAGAAAGAGGAGAGGGATTAATACCTTAGATGTGAGTGGGTCGTGTGAAGGAGATATTGACGCGGCTCAATCCAATCACATGGCTATTCCAGCAGTTGTTAACCATGTTCTCAGATTGAGGCACGCCAATACCTCCAACTCACTTGAAACACTAGCTCCAATCATCATCTCTCCTTCCAAGCTTCTCCAACGTCGGGCAGCGCTGTTGCTGGCGCTGGAGCCATCATCAGTGCTCCGTGAGTTCTCTCTTTCCCATGTCTTCCACCGCCGTCAAGATGTGAAGGCTGATGGATAGCTTGGGGCATGATGGAAGAGTTTTAGACAGCAAGTATGGACCAAATTAGGTTCCAACACATGGGACGATAGAAATAAGGACTCATGAGGAAGGAGGGAGGAAATAGAGGTCATGGAGGTGGGTCGAAGGAGGGGGTTTATATATTTATACTGTGGATAGAAGTAACGGGCTTCTCCTTTTGTGAAAGGCATCTTCCTTTGTATCAACTTTCACCCTACAAAACGCTTTCTTCTCGTTCTCCAGCTTCCTCTTTTACATGGCTCCAAATTGCTGCCTAAAGGGAAGCAAAAAAGAGAGAGGGAGGGGGAGAAAGAGAAGGCGATGGGGCCACATCAAGATGGAGGACTCTAAAGCAAACCACGTTTTATAAGGGTCCTTGTCAGTAAAATTGCTTAATTGTCATCTCTGATATATTTGCCACTCTTGTGGTGTCGTAATGTTTCTTTTTCCAATCTCCCTCTCCTTTTTTGATGTGATATGGCTGAGGGGGATGCTAATATGCCGTTCAAAAATTTTACTCAGGGACCTCATGATCATCTGTGATTTATATAACTCTATTGCAAGTCTCTAGTGTTGTTGCTCTAGTCTCGTTCCACGCAAAAAGGCTATAGATTGCTCTCATAGTCCCTAATTAAATAGAAGAACGAAACCTCCTCTGGTTCTTGAATATCAAACATAAGAACTCGTTAATAGATTGTTTATTATTCTTTTCTTTAAAAAATGTTGACACAACAAACTATCATAATTCTTCTTGACGTAACAAGGCACAGATCATTCTTCCTCATTGAATCAACTACTGATCGCTAGAGCTTAATTAAGTGTGTTTTATTCAACCGTTCGAACATATTGCGAATTAACAATATCATACAAATACAAAATTTTATTAAACTATCACCATCTTCCGCATAAGGAATCAGATATTGCAGCATTTTACTGGAATAGTTTTTATTATTTATAATTTTGATTCAAATGAGATGTTTCCTTCCATTCATTTCCTCGTTGCTGGGCCGGTCAAATTAAGGACAGCAGAAATTAATAAACAATATCATACTGGATCCGTACGTGTTGATCACCCTTCCTCCCTCCCCTCAGCATGCATACATGGCCTAAAAAATATATGAAACTCAGAACCTGAACGAGAGGAGTAAGCAGGGAGCCAACGTTGGTAGCGATGTGGTGGGTGGAGAGCAATAAGTGAGTTGGGACCAAGTCTCTATCTCAAACAGACCGAAACCACGTCAGTGCTGGGAAGCATTTAATTCCCTCAGGCAGCAGCGGGTACCGGACCCCTGTGATGGCATCCCTCGTCCACCCACTTGGTGGGCTCGCCTGTCAGCCCTCCCCTCCCCCCCTCCTCCCCCAAGTCCCCAACTCCAACTCCATTTTAGCCTTCCTATGCAAGCAAATGGCAATGTTCATGTCAACATGAGGATATAATTTTTTTTTAATATTGAAATTTTAAATTTAGTTTGTCTCTCTCTTCTTGTCTTAATGGCGTAGAAAAATCTTTTATCTGGTTGTGAACTTGTGGTTGAGAGGGAAAAGCCGCAGGGTGGCCTGTTCTTAGCTACTGGATATCAGGCATTTTGCTTCATGGCTCTGGACGCTGCTGACCGAAGAAAGAGTGCAAGAGACTTTGAATCAGATACCAATCTATATAGTTTTAGACGTACGTGAACCAACTCCAAGTCATGTTAGGATCTAACATGTCCCCGGGTGAGTAATATGAAACCTTATTATTCGATCCTTTTAGTTTGCGTTTCAAACTATTTCTAATTGAGCCAATAGAGTTGGTATTACAAGACCAGATCAGATTTTAGACCAGCCAAAGTCCTGATTTGATGCAGTTGTACTTGACGATACTTAGTTGTGGAGAGTCAAGAAGAATCAAAGCCAAAACCAGTTTGCAATAAAACTTAACGAAGATAGAATCGAGACTTTAACTCCAGCGGTGACATTTACTTGCTTAGTAATGTAGATGGATTTTTTTTTTTAATGATGTATCTTTTTTTAAAAAAATAGATTTAGATAATTATAGCGCAAGTGGGTTTACCTAACCTAAATCCATCAAACATTGGACTGAGACGCAAGAAACCAAATTGTGGTTTGCCGTATTGGAGAGGCTAAAAGCTAAGCAAGAAAGAAAGTCAAGATTAAAATAGGAATCGTGAAGACTTTTGATCCCACGATGGGTGGACCCTCCATATATTCTAGTGTGTGGTACAAGAGTGGCACTAAAGAAGTGCAAGCGAGCTGAGTCGATGGCTGAGTCGAGCCTGGCATCAGACTACTTAATTCGGTTCAGTCCCACGATTGGGAAGGCTCGAGCACCATGGAAGCCTGCAGCCATATTTAATGATATCACGCGAGGCGTTATCTCCTCAAGGGCCGACTCAGCTATTCATGGCCTCATTAGCGTCACCTCGTTGCTGTGCGTCGCTGGTGGGGGCTCGCCGGTATTAATTTCTTTTCCTCAGCGTAGTTTATCGCAATTGGTGCGTTGGTTAGGCTGAGTGAGGCGTTATCTCCTCTCCCCTCTTTTGTCCTCATCCGTGCTACGGTGCCATTGGGGGCATTGGAAAATTAATGTGCCTCACTTGGTTCTCGGTGGTGCCATTGCAAGCGATGGAATAACTTAATGAGCTTCTTTGTATCTTAGTGGAAGCTGGTCTGGCTTTCCCACTACTTTTTCCGTGGAGATAAGAAACATCATACTCAATGCTGTTTCCATCTTCTTTTACTTCTAAATGTTTTTCTCAATGTTTGAATGCCGTGGGGTACTTGTTTCATGGACGCGCGCGCGCTCGCGCGCGCACCGAGCCAGAAGAGAAGAAAGATTGATAATGAAGTTGCCAGGCTAGATAATATTTGCATGTACATTCAAAAACGTAGTGACAAAGTGGTGGTAAAGCCGTAGAGGTCGAGCTCTTTTTAAATCGGTGTTATTTGGCTGAATGATACTTGCAAAACATTTTGTACAAAAAAAAGTATTAAAAGGAAAAAGCATCACTTTAAATGGTATTTTTTCTTTCAATATACATGTAAAAAATATCATTTGAAATGATATTTTTAAAAGCGTCATTTAAAAAACGCTTTTAAAATCATTTTATCTCACTTTTACAGTAAAATTTTATTTTAAATAAGAAACACTTTGCGCCATTTCAAATGGCATTTTTTATCTATCACCCTAAAAAAAAACTGCCACTTAAATGACTTTTTTTCTTTAACATTTTTTGTAAAAAAAATTCATCTATACCATTCACGTAAAACTGATGTTAAATGATACTGATTTAAAAAAAGATTTCATAGAGGCCCCAAGAAGGTGCCTCTAGCATGATAGGAGGTGTGGGGAATGATTGGTGGCAATGTTACCAAGCCCTAGTAAACTTTATGACTGTTTGATTGACATAAAGCAAGAGCAAGAGTTGGAATAAGTCATATGCATGTCAAAAATAATTATGCATATAATAAGAGAGGAGCTATCATGAATTCTTCCTCGGCATAGGCACACTTTTTATAATTTCTTTTAAAACTTTTTTTATGGTTTAAAAAGAGAATAGCCCTCAAATATTATTTCTTGACCAAAATACTTTCTACTCAACTTTTTTTTTACCTGTTTATAGATTAAAAGGATAATTTTTGCTATTAAAAGATTTAGTCAAATAAAGATTGACATAGCTCTTTGCACCGCTACTCTTGTAAACATATTTTTTATTATTTTTACTTCTAGCGTTCCTAAATCAAATATGGTATGTATATATGTATGCCATGTGTGTGTGATATGAGTTAATAAGTCAACTCGATGGCGATATGTGACAAATAACTAGAAGACGATAGGTAATGGCTCATCAGATGGCGACATGTATCCTTCAAAGATGAAAGTCACAATTAGGAGAGACTTCGATTAATAGGATTGTCCTTCCAAGTCGTTCACCATTTAGTGGATTAATCCAAGAACTTCTCCAAGTACCAACAAAGCAACCTTATGACCTCAAGTAATACTCAAGCTTAAGCCTACAACTTTAAAATGTTGACCTAAAGGATTACATGTCTTCAATCTTTCATTTAGGTTGACTCAAACATCAAAGAATTTTGATGGAGAGAATTTCATGATCTCTTTAGTTTTTTCTCTCTTTTGCAGGAGCCTATCTATAAATTAGTTGAAAATGTTTTGACATCCAATCTATCATCCTTCTTATCAGTTGGTGATCTATCAACGTTCTTATCAGTTGGTGTCTTGAAAGCCAATTTCAATTCCTCCACCCCCCCCCCCCCCCCCCCCCCTCTCTCCCCACCTATATATATATATAATATAAAGATAGACTTTTTTGAATAGATATATAGAGATAGATTTGGCTACATTCGAATATAATTTAGTATAAATCCAGTGACTTCCTCTATCATTGGATATATATTTTCTTCATAAATTTTAAAAATAAAAAAAAGTAAAAGCAAGATAAATTCGGGATTCATGTGAATCTAAGGACGAAAAGATGATTAGATTCTAAACTTGACTATATCAAATGTAGTTAAGTTAGAATTTGATTATTTTTTTATTCTTGAATTCATATATTTTATAAAATTTAAAAATAAAAAAAATGACTTTAGAGTCCGTATAAATTTAAAATTAAAAAAGATATTTATAAATTGCAACCTATACATAGTGGACTGATATGGTTGGTAAATAAAATGGTTAGTAAATGATGTGGTTGGAAAACAAAAAATTAAGACCCTAGTCCTAGACGGCCCCCCGGTCCTGGGCGGCCTCCTGGTCCTAGGCGGCCCCAGGGTCTGGGCGGCCCCTAATCCTAGGCGCCCCCCAGGTCCTGAGCGGCCTCCTGGTCTAGGCGGCCCCCAGAGTCTGGGCGGCCCCTAGTCCTAGACGGCCCCTGGTCCTAGATGGCCCCCCTGGCGGCCCCAGGGTCTGGGCGGCCCCTAGTCCTAGGCGGCCCCCAGGTCCTGAGCGGCCTCCTGGTCCTAGGCGGCCCCCAGAGTCTGGGCGGCCCCTAGTCCTAGACGGCCCCCAAGTCCTAGGCGGCCCCTAGCCTTAGGCGGCCCCCAGGTCCTGGTGGCCTCCTGGCCCCAGACGGCCCCCAGGGTCTGGGCGGCCCCTAGTCCTAGGCGGCCCCCAGGTCCTGGGCGGCCTCCTGGTCCTAGGCGGCCCCCAGAGTCTGGGTGGCCCCTGGTCCTAGGCGGCCCCCAGGTCCTGGGCGGCCTCCTGGTCCTAGGCGGCCCCCAGGGTCTGGGCGGCCCCTAGTCCTGGGTGGCCCCCAGGGTCTGGCGGCCCCTAGTCCTAGGCGGCCCCCAGGTCCTGAGCGGCCTCCTGGTCCTAGGCGGCCCCCAGGTCTGGGTGGCCCCTAGTCCTAGGCCCCCAGGTCCTGGGCGACCTCCTGGTCCTAGGCGGCCCCTCTGGGCGGCCCCTAGTCCTGGGCGGCCCCTAATCTTGGAATCATTCTCGTATCAGAAGCACTAAACACGATGAGCTGTCGTGTCCGGAACAGAAATCGAGAATCATTAAGCATCATGACGCTTTAAATGGTTCGAATAAGACAAACACTGGAACATCACCATTCATCTAGAAAAAGGAGATACTGAGCTCCTGTTTTAGGGCCAGATACCTTTTCTCTGACTCTGACACTCCCACTAACCCTGACATTCCCTTGGGATAACCAAGGTCATCATGAAGATCCTTATCTTCATGAGCAAGTTTCTTAATACCTTTATTATTAATTACCGATGAATGACCACGTAGCAGGCGCTGGGCTAGGGCGAACGTTTATCTTACACGTGGACCTTCTGACCTAAAAAGAAAAAAAAAAGAAGAAGCTCGAGAGGGGATAAGAGGAAGAGGGGAGGGTGCTTGAAGGGGGCTCTCTCTTCCTTCAGTAAGAGATCTCATAACAAAAAAAAAGAAAACAAGACTGGTGATTCAGCATCAACAGATTGGCGCGCCAGGTAGGGGAGATCGTCGTAGCAGTGAGTAATACCTGTTCTACGAACATGAGCTCTAGATCTCTGGAAGAGGATCCCTCTGATTGGTCTGGGGGGCATCTCTCGCCTCCCAACCATGATCTCAAGACTCTTGGCTCTTCTGAGCCAGTGAAGTCGAACCCTCCGGTTCCTTCCTCGCCGCTGCCGGCTCCAGCTATTCCTCAGGACCCGCTGCTGATCCTTACCCAGCAAGTTCAAACTCTTGTTGGGATGGTTCAACAGATGCAGGAACAACATTCTAGAGGAGCCCGGCAACGGCTCGAGCCACCTCTGTTGCCCAGATCGGCTACTCCTGTCAGCCGACAATCAGCTCGAGGGAGATCCCCTCCGACAAAGCCTCTCCGCCCCTATTCCCAGGAGGACGGCACTCTCAAAGTTCCCGGGACGGTTCGCGCTCTTTCACCCGTTCCCCGAGCAGCCCACCTGCCGGGCGGCGGCGGGGGAAGGAGCCTTATGTGGAGCACCGCCGGTGGCGTCGTCAGTCTACATCTTATTCCCCTGAGCCAGCCGGAGGACGTATGACTGATCAGATGGAAAGGCGTCTTGAGGAGCAAGATCGAAGGCTGGAGGAACTTAGTCAAAGGATCAACAATCAGCCGGGGTCAGATTACGACACCCGCCCTCCTCTTACTCGGCGGGTTATGGAGGAGCCCATTCCAAGGAGATTCCGATTCCCCCAACTGGACCCCTATGACGGCACCACTGATCCCCTAGATCATTTGGAGAGCTATAAAGCTATTATGCAGGTCCAAGGAGCGACTGATGCCCTCCTGTGCATTGCCTTCCCGGCCACCCTCCGTAAGGCGGCCCGTGTTTGGTACTCTCGTCTGCCCTCGCGAAGTATTGACTCTTTTCGACAACTGGAGAGGTCTTTCTTGGCTCATTTCGATGCTTGTCGGAAGATTCCTCGAGTAGCAGACAGCTTGTTCTCCGTGCAGCAGCAAGAAGGAGAACCTCTGAAAGACTTTATAACCCGTTTCAAGGTGGCGGCCCTAGAAGTCTATCATCTTGAGGATGCTGTAGCCACGCTAGCTTTAAAACGGGGGCTCCGTCCCTCCCGTTTTACCTACTCTCTGGACAAGAAACCTCCTTGCTCTTATGCTGACCTCTTGAGCCGTGCGCAGAAGTACATCCGCGCCGACGAAGCTGATTCATCAAGGAGAGGTGCGCAGGAGAGGACCGGCAAGAGACCCGCTCGCCCAGAGTTGAGCGGGCCCCCTCCCAAGAAGTCCGAACCCTCGCCGACCGACTGACCGCCGCAAGAGCCTGGCTCCCAGAGAAGACCATCTTACACCCCTCCTAGCCCCGGGCTCATATCCTTATGGAGATCGAAAACGAGCCTTATTTACGGCGTCCGCCCCCGTTGAAGAAGGGCGCTGCCCGTGACAGGAGCCGTTATTGCCGTTTCCACAGGGATTACGGCCACGACACTGAAGAATGTCGGAATTTAAAGCAAGCCATCGAAGAACTCATCCAGAGGGGTATCTTGGGCAGTACATCCAGAAGAAAGAGGCTCCTCCCGTACCAGCTTTGATGGGACCTCCCCCGCTCAAGCCAACATCGATAACACCCCGACAGAGCGGATGGTGGGCATGATTTCCCGTGGAAGAGCCTCATCTTCTAAGAGGCCAAGGGGAGGGGAGAATTAGATGATGTAATCCCTTTTAAGGGAGATATAGCGGGGAGTAGTGTTGTAAAAGATGATAGCGTCGTTGTTTCAATGACGGTCGCTAAACATCCTGTAAAGAGGATCTTAATCGACAGTGGAAGCTCCGCTAATGTGCTTACTTATGATGCATTCTTCGGATGAATTTACCTCCTGACTCTCTTCGACCTGTAGCCGTCCCTCTAGTCGGTTTCACTGGAGACTCTATACGAGTGGAGGGCGAGATTACTTTACCGGCGACGGCAGGATCGCCGCCATGTCAGAGCACGGTAATGCTGGATTTTCTGGTGGTTCGGGTCCCCCTGGCCTACAACGCCATTCTGGCCGCCCCGGGTTGAATATGTTAGATGCAGTTATATCTACTAAGCGCCTATTGGTGCAGTTCCCTACCAACCAAGGAGTTGGTGAGATGCATGGAGAGGTAAACTCGGTCAGACCCTGCTATCATTAGCCCCTAGTCCCCAGGTGGCTAGAATCCTCCGGTCGCCGAGTCGTTTGACCCCAGAGAAGTTGAGCGGAGGGGAGAGCCAGCGGAGCTTCTGATATCTTGCCCCCTGGGGGGTGATCCCACCAAGACCGTGCAAATTGGTGAGCTCCTCTCCCCTGAAGTCCGGGATCAGCTCCTAGCCTTCTTATCGGCAAATGCGGATGTCTTCGCCTGGAAAATGACGGACATGGTCGGGATTCCCCCGGAGGTGATTATTCATCAACTTAATATCAACCCAAGCTGCCGCCCTGTCCGCCAGAAGAAAAGGAGTTTTGCCTCTGAGCGGCAGAGGTCATTGACGAAGAGGTGGATAAATTGCTTATGGCCGGTCATATTCGGGAGGCACAATATCCTGATTGGCTAGCCAATGTGGTCATGGTCCGGAAAGGCCAACGGAGGATGGAGAATATGCATCGATTACACCGATCTTAACAAAGCTTGTCCTAAGGACAGTTTTCCGTTGCCACGGATCGACCAGTTAGTAGATTCAACTTCTGGTTATGAACTTCTTAGCTTTATGGATGCTTTCTCAGGGTACAATCAGATAAAATTGAACCCCTTAGATGAAGAGCATACTTCTTTTATCACCGAGAAGGGCATTTATTGTTATAAAGTAATGCCCTTCGGATTGAAGAATGCAGGAGCTACCTATCAGAGGCTGATGAACAAAGTTTTTAAAGACCAGCTCGGCCGCAACATGGAAGTATATGTAGATGATATGTTGACAAAAAGCACCTGTGCCACTGACCATGTCGCCGACCTGCAGGAGACTTTCCACAACCTCCGGCTCCATAGAATAAAGCTCAACCCACGCAAATGTGCATTTGGAGTTACTGCAGGGAAATTCTTGGGTTTCTTGGTGACCCGGCGGGGATTGAAGCAAACCCAGAGAAAATTCAAGCCATTCTTGATATGAGACGGCCTATATGTAAGAAAGAGGTGCAACAACTCACCGGGAGGATAGCAGCATTAAGCCGATTTTTGTCAAGATCAGCGGAGAGGTGTTTACCCTTTTTCAAGGTCTTGCGTAAAGCAGACGGCTTTGATGGACAGAAGACTGTCAACAAGCTTTTGAAGAACTTAAGGAGTTCTTGTCCACACCGCCCCTGTTGTCTAAACCGGAGGAAGGAGAAAAGCTCTTCCTCTATCTTGCGGCTTCCTCAGAAGCCGTCAGTTCCGTTCTGGTGCGTGTCGGCGACCATGCCATTCAAAGACCTGTATATTATACCAGCAAAGTACTTCATGGTGCAGAAGAGAGGTATTCCAAAACGGAGAAAGTCATTTTTGCTTTATTCGTTCTCCGCCCGACGACTCAGACCCTACTTTCAAGCCCATCCTATAGTCGTCCTCACTGATCAACCTCTCAGAGCCATTTTGTCTCGCCCAGACACTTCTGGCCGGTTAGCCAAGTGGGCCATCAAACTAGGGGAATTCGACTTGTCATTTCAACCCAGAGCATCTTTGAAATCCCAGGTCTTGGCTGATTTCCTAGTAGAATGCACCTGGTCTGAAGAACATCAAGAAGGAGTTCCCCCGGATTCTTTTAGATGTTGAGAGGGGATGATGAAGGCATGGGTCCTCCACGTCGATGGAGCCTCTAACTCCCAGGGGAGCGGAGCTGGTCTCATTCTCGCTAGCCCAGAGGGTGGTACTAGAGTATGCTCTTCGTTTCCTCTTTGAAGCCACCAACAATCAAGCTGAATATGAAGCCTTGTGACCGGAATCAAACTAGCACATGGGATGGGAATCAAGAATCTCCGAGCCTTCACTGACTCACAGCTTATTTCCGCCCAGGTGGCGGGAGAGTATGAGGCTCGGGACCCTATCATGTCCCAATATCTGAAGCAAGGTTAAACTATTAGTTCCCTTGTTAGATCACTTCACCATCAGCTATATACCCAGAGGTGAAAATGCTAGGGCCGATATGTTGGCCCGGCTTGCTACCTCGTGGATAGC
Source organism: Calamus simplicifolius (assembly GCA_900491605.1). NCBI lineage: Eukaryota > Viridiplantae > Streptophyta > Magnoliopsida > Arecales > Arecaceae > Calamus > Calamus simplicifolius. The sequence continues at coordinate 880,989 of UESW01004146.1, forward strand.
GCCATGGGCAAAACCTACATTGAGTATCTGGAGACACCTAGCATCGAAGCTACTGAAGAAGCTTTGCCCATTATCCAAAAGAAACCTGGATGGAATCCTTATATCCGGTATTTG
>UESW01004146.1:883107-984295 GCA_900491605.1 Calamus simplicifolius
GGAGCCTCCAACTCCCAGGGGAGCGGAGCTGGTCTTATTCTCGCAGCCCAGAGGGTGTGGTACTGGAGTATGCTCTTCGTTTCCTCTTTGAAGCCACTAACAATCAAGCTGAATATGAAGCCTTGTTAGCGGGATCAAACTAGCACATGGGATGGGAATCAAGCATCTCCGAGCCTTCACTGACTCGCAGCTTATTTCTGCCCAGGTGGCGGGAGAGTATGAGGCTCGGGACCTATCATGTCCCAATATCTGAGCAAGGTTAAACTGTTAGTTCCCTTGTTAGATCGCTTCACCATCAGCTATATCCCCAGAGGTGAGAATGCTAGGGCTGATATGTTGGCCCGGCTTGCTACGTCTATGGATAGCGCCATGGGCAAAACCTACATCGAGTACCTGGAGACACCTAGCATCGAGGCCGTGGAAGAAGCTTTGCCCGTTACCCAAGAGGAAACCTGGATGGAATCCTATATCCGATATTTGAAGGACGGCGTTCTCCCAGTTGATCATGAGGAAGCTAAGCTGCTCAGGCGGAGGGCTTCTAAATTTGTACTGCTGGATGGCCGACTCTACAAGAGATCCTTCTCTCAGCCTCTCCTCAAATGTGTTAGCTCGGTAGATGCGGATTATGTCCTTAGGGAAATTCATGAAGGCATCTGTGGGAATCACTCGGGAGGCCGATCTCTGGCACGCAAGGCCCTCCGACAATGATATTATTGGCTGACTATGCAAGAAGATGCAGCTGAACTGGTGAAAAGATGTGACCAATGCCAACGGTACGCCTGCATTCAGCGACAACCGTCTTCTCAGTTAAACCCTCTTTCTGCTCCCTGGCCTTTCGCTCAGTGGGGCATGGACATCCTCGGCCCTTTCCCTCCGGCGTCAGGACAGCAAAAATTCCTGCTAGTCGCCGTCGATTATTTTACTAAATGGGTCGAAGCCGAAGCACTCGCTAGGATCACTGAAGCCAAAGTCAAAGCCTTTTCTGGAAAGCCATTATTTATCGATACGGCATACCACATACTCTTGTCACTGACAATGGCCGACAGTTCGACAACGTCACCTTCCGGACTTTTTGTGCTGATCTCGGCATCACGCAACGATTCGCCTCCGTCGGCCATCCACAATCTAATGGAGAGGCCGAGGTTACGAATCGTATGATATTACGGGGACTGAGGACCAGACTGGATACGTCCAAAGGAAGGTGGGTGGAAGAGCTCCCGAGTGTACTCTGTGCATACCACACAACTCCCAGGACACCAACGGGAGAGACGCCGTTCAATTTAGTTTTAGGTTCCGAAGCTGTTATTCCCATCGAAATTGGCCTGCCGGGTATTCGAGTAGAATCATATGATGAAGCGGACAACCTCCCTAATTTAAGAGCCAATCTTGACCTCATTGATGAAGCAAGAGATCGAGCTCGAATTAAAATGGCGGCCTACCAGCAGCGGGTGGCGAGGTATTATAATACCCGCGTCCACTCAAAAAGCTTCCGTCAGGGAGATTTGGTTCTGAGAAAGGCTTCGGTGTCTAAACCAACGGAAGGGGGCAAATTGTCTCCAAACTGGGAAAAGGGCCCTACCAGATAGCGGAGGTCCTTCACCGTGGAGCATATCGACTTGAAGATCTGAATGGGCGACTAATCCCCGAACGTGGAACGCAGATAATCTCCGGCAATGCCACCAGTAATGTAATGTACTTACCCTAAAATTAATAAACGTGCATGTTTGGAGATTTCCTGTAGATGATCCTTCAAAGTGGCTGGCGGCCCCACGGTCCTAAGGACACCCCCAGGCTGGTATAACCTACCCTGAGGAGGTTCAAGTCCATGACTTAGGCGGCCTCGAGTCACGCTCTTAGGCGGGTACCCGGCTGCCCCCGAGAGATGATCCTTCAAAGTGGCTCGGCGGCCCCACGGTCCTAAGGACATCCCCAGGCTGGTATAACCTACCCCTGAGGAGGTTCAAGTCCATGACTTAGGCGGCCTCGAGTCACGCTCTTAGGCGGGTACCCTGCCCCCGAGAGACGATCCTTCAAAGTGGCTGGGCGGCCCCACGGTCCTAAGGACACCCCCAGGCTGGTATAACCTACCCCTGAGGAGGTTCAAGTCCATGACTTAGGCGGCCTCGAGTCACGCTCTTAGGCGGGTACCCGGCTGCCCCCGAGAGATGATCCTTCAAAGTGGCTGGGCGGCCCCACGATCCTAAGGACACCCCCAGGCTGGTATAACCTACCCTGAGGAGGTTCAAGTCCATGACTTAGGCGGCCTCGAGTCACGCTCTTAGGCGGGTACCCGGCTGCCCCCGAGAGACGATCCTTCAAAGTGGCTCGGCGGCCCCACGGTCCAAAGGACACCCCAGGCTGGTATGACCTACCCCTGAGGAGGTTCAAGTCCATGACTTAGGCGGCCTCGAGTCACGCCCTTAGGCAGATACCCGACTACCCTCGAGAGACAATTCTGCAAAAGGGCCAGACGGCCCCACAGTCCTAAGGACATCACGCCTCCTCGAACCCAGGATAAACTCCCCTACGGAGGTCCCTAAACTGCCCTATCAGAGCTCCAGGACTTGCATCCTGAGACAACATACCAGAAAAACGACCCTGAGATTCGGACTTAACATCAACTCGCAGGTGGATCTCCTAAGCAATGGGTAGAAATCAGGAATCGAACGGTTGAAGCATCGAGTAACGTCAAGTAAGTAAAAAGTGGCGTCTACTCATTCAAGGTCAATTCACTGTAAAACTTTATAAAGTATTGTCTGTGAGCTGATATCAACTGACTTACAAAAAGAGGTCCTTTAAAGGACCAAGTCAAGAACAAAAGTTAAGACCAAGATAAACCTAGACACCTTCTATTGATCTTCGGGACGCTCCTTCTCAGTAATTGGACCAGAGGCCAGCTCCTCAGTAGTGGGCGCTTCTGTGACAGGGTCTTTGGTCATCACCGCTCCACCCGCCGCATCTTCAACCTCCATATCAGATGTTTCTTCGTCGTCCGCGGGTTGAAAACATTCAAGGTTTTCTAATTTAAAGTGCCGGGCTAGTCTCCTTTGCACCTCTCGAAACCCTGAATGAAAGCGTCCATGGCGGCCTCGTGGAGCTCCGACGCAAAGTCCGGAGAATCCTTGTACTCTTTGATGGCCTCCTGGACCCTAGCTTCGGCCGCAGCCACCTTTTCCTGAGCTTTAGCCTCGGCTGCGGTCATCCTCTCCCGAGCCTCGTCTCCACTGCTGCGACCCTGTCCAGAGCTTCCTTAGCATCCCTCTCTGCTAGAGCCAGTTTTTCCGCAGCATCGCGAGCCGCGGCCTCCGCGTTGTCGGCTCGATTCTCAGTATGCTCTAACCTGAGAGCGGTTTCCTTCAATCTTTCTTCTGTTGGCAGCAATTTTGCCCGGACTTCGGATAATTGGGCGTCTAGGCTCCGCAGCTCCTTCTCCGCCCTCCCCCGCCATGTTCGATAATCCTCCTGGATGACCCGAAGGTCATGTAGTGCTTTCGACTCCCGGGCCTTCGTCTCTACCAATTCTTTATCCAAGCTCTCACTACGAGACTTGGCCTTGGTCAGGTCCTCGCGCAGCACGAAGAGGCCGTTAGACATCTGCAATATACACTCGGTAAATACCAGAACTCAGTAATCGCGAAAGGAGGAGAGAGGAGAGGATCGTAGCTCTACCTGAAGCGCGGCTGTAAACATAGTGTCAAAAGACTCCTCCTGTGATAGGTTCCTCATTTTATCCTGAAACCTGGGCAGGATCAAAAGTTTGAGGACTGTTTCTGATAAACAACTTTTATATGCGGCGCCCAGGCTAGGCGTTTGGGAAGGCGGGGACGGACTTCTCAAGGCATCCGAGGGAGCGGGGGGGGGCGCCTGCTTCCTTTGATGATGACGGGCCTGACGGATCAGTCTCAACGGCCTCCGCGCTCCCGACCGACCCCCCAGCGCCCTTAGCAGGAGATGGGGCGACCGCCGGAAGGCTCCCCTCGGCAGGATCTCCTATCGGTATCCCCTCAGGAGGACTTGCCTCTCCCTCGCTGTCTTCTATCAATGTTGCTTTGGGAAGAGCCGCTAGAGGCTGGGCACGACGATCCATTTCTGGCCGGCGAGGCCTTTTAGGTTCGGTTCCTGCCGTGCCACGGTCGCTTCCTCTCTCTTTCGGAGGCCCGATATCAGCGAGTCTTGAGAAAACTTCATTGCTGCAATATAGAAAGCACACGGTTAGCTAAAAGGAGGACAAAATATACTAGCTACGAAAATAATATGTACACTAAAAGACATCTATTCAAATACCAGATGTATAAACAAGCAATAAAATTATAATGATAATAAAAAAAAAACTCTTCGAGGCTCACCGGGCGCTGCAGCCAGCGACACCGGCACGAATGCAATCTCCCGAAGATTATCCTCCGATAACAATTCCTTACTGGGAGGTATGATAGTGGAAATCAGAGTGTTGAAAAGTTCACGGTCTCTCTCATCAACACTTGAGTTCTGGTTAGAGCTGGTATCCGGAATACCCCAGTCTACGCCCAGCCCCTCCAAGTGTGCATAAAAGAACCGAGACTTCCACCCTTTAATTTTGGAAGGAAGGTTAAGCCTAAGGACTCTCTTAGGCCTCGACGCAAGCTCCACCACCCATCCCTAACAGGATGTCGAATCCTATACAGTGCCCTAAATAAGGAAAGTCGGGCGGAAGCTCCATGAAAGGAACAAAGCACCAGAAATGAAAAAATGACACGAATGGAGTTGGGGGTAAGTTGTGCGGGAATAAGGCGATACCTGTTCAACAAATTCACAAAGAAAGGATGTAGGGTAATCGTAGACCGCCCTTAAAAAACTCTTCATACAATGCAACCTTTCCTGGTTGCACTAGGATGACCCTATCCTCGGGGAGGGGAACGGAAAGCCGAATATTGCTAGGGATCCCAAACTGAGCCCTAAGGTTCCTAAGATCTTGGGAAGTTGTAACTGAGGCGACATCCGCCGGGCTGGCCGATTTAGCCGATTTAGAAGCAATCGCAGGGAGCCCTACCTCACGGCTGGTAGATGAAGAGGAAGCCCTAGGAGACTGGGGTAACAACCTAGACACAGGCTGCGCAGGCCGAGCGACAGGTTGATCCCCGCGGATGGCCACCCCTCCGAGGGCCTGGCGACGTGCCTAAAGAATCTCCTCATGGGAGGGCTCGATCAAAGGGCCTTTACCTTTCCTATCTTGGGAGGGATCCATGGAAAAAAAAAAAGGAGAAGAAGAAGTCGACTAACCTGGACTTGGAGAAGTAAAATCGCAGAAGGATATACAAAATAAAAGACTAAGGGATGGAGGGGACGGCCCCCCTTTTGTATATTTCGGACGCAATGCCTCGAGCGCTGCAAAGCCACATGGCAATCCCCAGTGGGACCGGACAAAGCGAAAAGACACTATCTTACTAGAGACATGCGCCTCCCCTCTTTCTTCCTTTTCTCGAAACGACACTTATCGTGTGCTAGAATTTGAAATTCGAATTTTTCGCCTTCTCCCTTGCGCGTGTGCAACGCACATGAATGCAAGGGACATGGGCGAGGGGGCATATGATATGGTTGGTAAATAAAATGGTTAGTAAATGATGTGGTTGGAAAACAAAAAATTAAGACCCTAGTCCTAGACGGCCCCCAGGTCTGGGCGGCCTCCTGGTCCTTGGCGGCCCCCAGGGTCTGGGCGGCCCCTAGTCCTGGGCGGCCCCTAGTCCTAGGTGGCCCCCAGGTCCTGAGCGGCCCTGGTCCTAGGCGGCCCCCAGAGTCTGGGCGGCCCCTAGTCCTAGACGGCCCCTAGTCCTGGGCGGCCTCCTGGTCCTGGCGGCCCCCAGGATCTGGGCGGCCCCTAGTCCTGGGCAGCCCCAGGTCTGGGCGGCCCCTAGTCCTGCGGCCCCCAGGTCCTGAGCGGCCTCCTGGTCCTAGGCGGCCCCCAGAGTCTGGGCGGCCCCTAGTCCTAGACGGCCCCAAGTCCTAAGCGGCCCCTAGCCTTAGGCGGCCCCCAGGTCCTGGGCGACCTCCTGGCCCCAGACGGCCCCTAGGGTCTGGGCAGCCCCTAGTCCTAGGCGGCCCCAGGTCCTGGGCGGCCTCCTGGTCTAGGCGGCCCCAGAGTCTGGGTGGCCCCTGGTCCTAGGCGGCCCCCAGGTCCTGGGCGGCCTCCTGGTCCTAAGCGGCCCCCAGGTCTGGGCGGCCCCTAGTCCTGGATGGCCCCCAGGGTCTGGGCGGCCCCTAGTCCTAGGCGGCCCCCAGGTCCTGAGCGGCCTCCTGGTCTAGGCGGCCCCCAGAGTCTGGGCGGCCTCTAGTCCTAGACGGCCCCCAGGTCCTGGGCGACCTCCTGGTCCTAGGCGGCCCCCAGGGTCTGGACGGCCCCTAGTCCTAAGCGGCCCCCCAAGGTCTGGGCGGCCCCTAGTCCTGGGCGGCCCCTAATCTTGGAATCATTCTCGTATCAGAAGCACTAAACACGATGGGCTGTCGTGTTCGGAACAGAAATCGAGAATCATTAAGCATCATGACGTTTTAAATGGTTCGAATAAGATAAACACTGGAACATCACCATTCATCTAGAAAAAGGAGATATTGAGCTCCTGTTTTAGGGCCAGATACCTTTTCTATGACTCTAACACTCCCACTAACCCTGACATTCCCTTGGGATAACCAAGGTCATCATGAAGATCCTTATCTTCATGAGCAAGTTTCTTAATACCTTTATTATTAATTGCCAATGAATGACCACGTAGCAGGCGCTGGGCTAGGGCGAACGTTTATCTTACACGTGGACCTTCTGACCTAAGAAAGAAAAAAAAAGAAGAAGCTCGAGAGGGGATAAGAGGAAGAGGGGAGGGTGCTTGAAGGGGCTCTCTCTTCCTTCAGTAAGAGATCTCATAACAAAAAAAAAAGAAAACAAGACTGGTGATTCAGCATCAACATGGACCAAGCTTTTCCAAATTGGTGGTGGAGAGGTGAGGGCCGGTGGAAGGTACCTCAAGTCTCTCTCGCATGGACATAAGAAGATTCTATAATCGTGGATCAGCTGTGCAGCGAAGTTAAAAAGGGTAAATACAAAGTAACCCAGCCCTCGCATGACCATAAGGTTCTGCAATCCATGACCACGACCACCAGAAGCAAATCCAAAATAAACTCGAGCATCAACGACATGTCATATCATATAGGTCTATACGAAGTGCCTTGCATAAAACAAACCGAAATTCTGATACGCCTTCATGGGATTTCTCATATATATATATATATATATATATATATATATATATATATATATGACGTGGTAAAGGAAGGTATAAATCAGTAGCGATGAGTTTGTCCTCGGTTTGTAACACCACTGGTGGTCCCTGACCAATTACACTGCAAGACTACCTGTCCATGTACTTAAGAAAACGTAATTTTCTCCCTCAGAAAAAAAAAAAAAAAAAGTTTCTCTCGTGGAACGTACTAAACCTTGTTACATGGACGCCACCTTTTAACGCATGCACAGTAGCGCATGCAAATGCTTCCCTTGCGTAGATCTAGCAGCATTCCTCACGATATAAGCTTTCCAGAGACGTTGATACCTCGTCACGGCCATCTTTCATGGGACCTCAAGCTCCTCTTGCCTTGGCTCAATTTAACATGAGGCATTCTTCTTCTTCTTCTTCTTTTCAATGCTTTGAAAATTGGATCGAACAAAAACGGCTTAACATTTGGATCGCATATCAATCGGTTCGATCAATAAATCGGTTTGATCGAATCGAATAATATTATAATTAAATTTAATTTAATTTAATTTAATATAATTTAAATAAAAAATTTAAAAAATTTTAAAAATCGATTGGATCGATTGAAATTTGACTGGTTCAATAAATTTTTTTGGTTTTTATCGAATCATAAATCAACTTTAATAATAAAACCGGACCGGACTGATGACCAGTTTTCGATTGGATCGGCCGGTCCGATCCGATTTTCAAAACGCTTCTTCTTCTTTTATTCTTCCTTTTGGTGGTAATAAATAGGCATTATTCAAGGTGGTGTGTGACTGACGGCAAATGTGCATGTATAATGTCATAAATATGCATAAATCTCTGTTATTATAAGAGGAAGAGGCCACAAATGTTGTACTGGATGCCTCCTCCACTCTTCATGCATCAACAAGAACTCTTTTTATCTTTAACGAATACATACTATACTTAGTTCAGTTCTGGCTTTAAGAAAGAGCAACAAAAGAAATACACACCATCCGAAAACATAAATATGTGTCTCGAGTAACATAACTAACATAAAAGATCTTTAACCTGTTGCGGAATTGCAGTCTATCACCCATGCATCCACTCCTATGCATTGGAAATGCCTGACACTAGCTGGTAATAGTGCATTGGTTGAGTACCATCACTCCACATGAAGGCCAAAAGCTCTCCTTTACCAAATACATGTTGTCAACAAAAACAGATCGCTAGGGGATAACAGAGCTAATCATGGAAAGGAACTAAAAATAAGAACAAATGAAACTAATGAGAATGGTAGTCCATTACTCCATTGCAACAAGTGGTGATCTTTTAGTAATGTAGTCCATTACTCCTTTACCAAATACATTTTATCAACAAAAACAGATAGCTAGGGGATACAGAGCTAATCATGGAAAGGAACTAAAAATAAGAACAAATGAAACTAATGAGAATGGTAGTCCATTACTCCATTGTAACAAGTGGTGATCTTTTAGTAAGAAAAAAATTTGGCTATATTATAACCAAGTTTACATTTGAGTATTACACTGACCTAGCTTTGTCTCTTTACTTTTATATTACGTGATTTTAATTTCTTACTTGATAATTTTTGGCTTACATTCCCAGCAGCATGCTAAAGATATATCTGGTCAGTTGTCACCTCCAAATGTCAGCGTTAACCACAACCCTGGCAACCCCAACTCTGCAAGCACTGGTTAGTTGCTGAAACATCAACTCTGAAAGAAGGTTGCCAGAATTTAAAAAGAAAAAAAGAAAAAAGAAGATATCCATTAAAACATTATAGACCAAGTACCCAAGTACCAAAGAAAGGAAATGCAAGTATTTTAAATAATTGGTATATAGAAGAAAAAGGATAGATGCAGTTGGCAAATTGAACAAGAATAATGACAAATCAAATAGTCCTGCTTTTCAGGTGCAATTGCCAAGGCCAAAAACATCCTTCAGAATCTTCCCTCATGTCAATGATTTTTCAAACTGAACTAGGCTGTAATCGAAGCAAAAATTTGCATTACAGTCATGCCCCTTCTCCACATCTTCCAGTAAGGATCTTCTGTTTCTCTTCTCAGAGAGTCAGTAAGTTGCTTGTTAAGATTCATTCTGAAATTATCTTGTGTCCATGCCTCAAGTTACATGATTTGGAGAGAAGAACATAGGACAAAAACCTATAAATGGTCCAGCTGTTTGAAAGTAACCAGGTCACAATCATAATCCTCTTCAGAAGGGAAACTCATGGGTTGTGAAGGAAACTCTCAGCCACTGAAACTAAATCCAGAAAAAAGTTTGTCTATCTGCTTGAAAATATCAGGTAGGCCCTCATGAGTGATTGTCAAATGAAAACTTTAGCCAGGTTTTGCATACCTTCTCTGTCACGACAACAATGACTTTAACATTGGATTCATAGTTGCGTTTTCCAAGTCTCTCCCTTTTCATATCAATAACCTAAATTGATGGACATCCACTCAACTCACAGAGGACCAGAATAGCTATCAAATAAAAGTAGTAGAATATAGCAAAGTGGCATTTCAGTGCTTTCATATGTAAGAGTTTATGAACGAAACAATATAATGGTTAATCTTCAGCACTAGATATTGATGTTCCACTCCAACAATTTTATATTTTAATTGAAATGCTCCAGGTGGACAGTTTAAAATACAATGAACCATGGTAATTTATTATAGACTTTCATCAACCTGACAATCCAAGATGAACATGAATTTCACTAACTCCTCATCTCTATAGTCTATACAACGAGAAAGAAAATAAAATAATGCATTACGTTAGTAACTTGTGTCTTTCTAAAAATAGACAGATTATTTTTCTTCCTTAACAACAGATGACAATATTCAGAAAAAAAAAAAAAAAGATTAAGTAACAGCATGATATATTACCGCTGCTAGTATTTTACTCAGCATTAACTAGACACATCAGTTTTTGCATTTCTGAAGCATGTTACATCACAGTTGCAAGACCTCCAAACGTTTTAGTGTTTTTGTCCATGTAATTGGCATTCGTGCCCATCATGTTTTAATGTGTCAGAAATGTCCATCATTGCAAAACCTTAAGCTAAATGTTTATCATGCAACCTCTAATAACTGATGAATCAAGATATATTCCTCTGAGGTCACACCCTTCACTTAGCAACCAGAGGTTCTGACTCATGAGTTTAATACTTGGGTGGTGCTTCCCAAGATCTTTGGACTTTGATAATTGTAGTGCCAGTGGCTCTCTCTCTCTCTAAAAAAAAAAAAAAAATTCAAGATCTTCTACATCATGCACAACCATGGCACAGCATCTCTAAACATTGCAACAATCTGACTGTGAAAGAGCAGACTGTAAATGCAAGTCCATAAAACTGGTTTCCCAAACCTGTTTCATCTACAAACAAAGACACCCTGAATCAAATTTCAGACCTTTCACTTCATTGTCAACAGAACAAGATTATGAACAATGATGGAAAACCCTAATCAAATATTTATTTACCCTCTTTATGATCATTAAATTTTCTGGATAGTACTGCTATATTGCTCCAATTGGCTAGGCCGAGAATGCGATCCAACCAGGAGCCAACTGCAACCAGTCATGCTATCAAGCTGATGACAATGCTTTTAATGCTCAACCCGCGTCTTAGTGCCCAAAAGATAATCCAAACACCTATTCAACCCACCGTTCATGGGTGTGGACAGAATTTGGCATGGATTGTTCAGATCCTGAACTAGAAAGAGACGACTAGTGAGAGGGCCAAAGCCCATGATAAACCTTTTCTAACTTGCTTTTCTTTCTTATGTTAAAACATGCCCCATGGAGGCCTATTTGTGTCATATTTAAGTTGTGGGTTCCATATAAGGCCAAAGATATTGCTTTTTTTTTTTCAAAAAAAAAAAACGAATAGCAGTTTTTTATATTATCATGAAATATAAGTTGTCTCATATTACCTCTCACAGATCCATTTAATTGTTTTATCCAATGGAAGCATCCTTTCATGCACATAAGTATACGTAGTTTCACTCAAATTTACATGCCACACAAATATTAGCATCAATTCAAGGCACCACAATAAACTGATGGAAATAATATAGATTTTTAATATTATGTTTATGATTATATCATGAGATTACGTGACCGATCATTTTAAATGTGATTACTCCATAAATTATGACAACTTACCCAACTCAAATTTGAAGCTGTGTTAGCTACCATAAAATATGGTTTAATCTAAGCAGAAGTGATAGTCTAAATGCATGGATCCAGCATGATAAGCATATGCTCAAATATATGAACCACATCAGTCTTTTTTCTTCCAAAAGGAACCAATAAATCTATGATGTCTTCATTCAGTTGCATATCCAATAAAGCATGGTCTTAAGTCTTAACATCAAATTCAGAGAACAAATGCATAAAACTAGGAGCAAACAGATGCAAGTATCCTCAAATATGTGAAAATCTTATTGTGAATTAGGCAATATGCCCTTGTGCTCACACCCCTCCCTTTCTTGAAGGAGGCTGAGTTCTTATCTATGTATGCATGCATATGTGTGTTTATGTGTCTACAACATAGTCGCATATGTACAAATATGCATGTGTGCGTGCATAAAGGAAGTGCTTAAGAAGAGGATACATGAGTGATTTTCCAAACAGATCTGAAGTGGGTCAGGCACATTTAATAGAAAAGGAAAAGAACTGACTGTTAGAAATTCAAGATAAAGATAACGATGGCAGAGTCAACACGGCAAATAAGATAACGAGCTGAAACATATCCTGATGGGTTAAAGGAGAAGTAAAGCAAAAGTTCTCCAGTCAAACCATTTATATGAGAACATCAGTACCGTTCTATAAGGCCTAGCATCTCCTTGAATGGAATGACAAAGGAAGAAACAGAGCTCAATCACATAATATGGCCAGAACCCAGAGAAAACCAAGGGCAGCCAATTGTTTAGTTAGACAAGCTCACGTCTTATTTTAAGTAGGATTTCTTATGATCAAAACAACATTTTAGAAGAAAATCATCTGTCCAACTCCAGTACAATTCACACGACTCAAAGGGAACCAGACACTTTATTCTGTCTTTCTTTATCTTGTTCTTCTTCTTCTAGACACAAATCTGTTAAATAGATTTCAGTATGGTAGCATAAAAGCTAAACCAGTAGATAGAATAAAACAGAGAAAGTTGGTATCCTGTAACACATAGTATTAAATGGTGGAACCAATGAAAACCCAACACAAATTTCTTATGACAGTCGACAACTGGACATACAAACAATATATCAAAGGTAATTGGGGGAAAAAAACTAGTTCTTTTCATGCAGCACAATGACGAGATATGTTCATGATAGAAGGTGGTATATCTGCAACCATACACAACAACATTCCATGATAAATACAACTATTTGTTATGTTCCTTGTGATTGTAGCAAATAATCTTGTTTCTCCTGAGTAACAGCAATGTCAATGATTGGTATTAACAAGGCACAGAAAGAATTGCTATTTCCATGAACGCATGATCAATTTTCATGATGTTAACAAAAGCAGCTCCAGAAGTACCCAATAATGATAATAACAGCAACTATGAAGAATACCTTACTAATTGCCTGTGCAAAGGCATCTGGGAGGCCAATTGCAGAAATACATAATACAACCATGTTTTGCACTGAACTTAGGAAGATTTTTATTTCAAAAAAAAAAAAAAAAATTGCGATGGGGTCATTCTAGAGTAAAAAATGGGAACCGTTGAGTCAACATGGTGCACTGTTGATTCAATGATTCTAAGCTCCATATCAGGTACCTGTTACAAGTCAATGAAACAGAAAATAGTGTTTCTTTATAACTCAAAACAAGTTTTCTCTTCAATAGACAATACAGCATACTGCAAACCACCTTACGATAGGGAATCTAGAGATGAATCAGATGTCATTGATTATAATATATATAAAGGAACCTGGAAAAATATTATGGATAAATCACAAGTTGTGTCTCTCTATGACCCCTGAGCATAATTTGGCAATTAAAGCTGTGACAAATAAATGAAAAGGAATGGAAAGGGAACAAATAAACTCCTCGATAAGAGATCGATCAAACCAAAGCTGCATGATATCCGATTCTTTACCAATGGACAGACAGGAATTATGAAAACTCATGAAGGAATAAATGTCCCAATCTTGTCAAAACTTGGAAGATGGAAAATAAAAATAAAAGAACTAACAACAAGATGAAAATGTCATGCTTTAGTAGAACTTTTGTACAGCTGAATTATAATCGCTTTTGATAGATTGAAGAAACTCTAAAAGAAAATTTTAAGCTTTTTTTTAGTCAAAGAACTGTGGGACGTTCTTGGAGCATATGTCACAAATTTTAATGGCTCCATAACAGCCTATATTATTCGGGTTTCCCATGCTAAGGCAACCAATCTATACTAACGTTAACATAGTACAAATTCCCTTTTTCTAGGACAGCTCGCTAAAGTATATGCAAACTACTACTATGAACTCAAATTCCAACATGAACCCTTCTCTGACTATGAAGGAGCCGCGCCTCTCTTTTCTCTTTTGTGAATTTTTACCTTTAGCTTTTCTTTTTCACCATTTTATGGTGAGGCCTGATACAGACACTCATTTTGTAAGATACTCTCGCTCTCTCTCTCTCTCTCTCTCGCTCTGTGTGCGTGCGTGCGTGTGTGTTCAAGAAAATGCCTGGAGAGAGAGAAAATGAAACATCTTTTAAGTGTATCTGATTAGAAAATGGAGTGCATCCGTAAACTTAAGTCCCCTGATTTGATGCATCTAATCTGCATCAGTCACAAAGCAAATGAAGTGGATCTATAAACCCTATTAGTAAAACCCCCTGATTTAATGTATCTAATCTGAGTCAGTCACAAAATCAATATCAAAGAATCACATGTGAATGTATATAAGCGATACTTGTAAATATAAAGTCCAACTCTAGTCTCTGATCCATAATGAGCTTTAGGAGTGGGTGTTTGACAATTAGTTAAATAATAGAATTTTTGTGTTACATTACAAATGTATGCAATCTAGAAGAACTGATTTTCCCTCTGAAATTCTGTTCATCTAGATCCTTTTTAATATTACTATCTAAGGCTTAAGCCCATTAGTCCCATCAACTAACATCTAAAGCCATGACAAAATTGTCCTACTGAACAATTCTATACCTCAATCATCTATTCAATTCTACCACATTTTGACCCTTTGAACAAAAAAAAAAGTTCTTTTAATGAAACTCAAATCCATATCCTCATGATTAAGCCATTTTTTATTTCTATAGTCAGATATACTTCAAACTAGTGATTCAAGTCTCGACAGGATGAGGGCCATCTCAGCTGTCCCATCCCGTCTTGTACCATCTTGGCCATAATGCATTAATACTATAATTTTAAATAGATCTAATCTAATTTATTATAAAAATATAACTTTAAAGTTTAAATATGACTAAAATAAAAAAAATATAAAACTTCATAAATAATATTAAAAAAAGCATCTCAAGCAAGTACCAAAACACCTGACTAGGTCAAAGATTGAGATGAGACAGGATGTGGATGTGTTTCGTTTCATGGAAAAACTGGACATCTCTCTTCCACAAGATTTAAAACCTTGATCCAAACAACTTTCAATACAAATTTTCACATAATCTCCTAACCCTTCACAATATGATTTTTTCTGTCCCATTTGATATAGTTGTCAAGCTATAATTAACATAGAAACCCCTAGAAGATGATAATGTGTTTATTTATCCTAGGCTAGATCTAACACCTATATGCTGCTACTGTCCATGCAACCATTATTACTTATCTCCACTTTAAAATGGGTTCTATTATAGCATCTTCTTCTGCCAAAATATCATTAAAGGGCAACTTGGGTTAGTGCAAATAATCTATGAATAAATCACTGTCCACAAAATCAATTGTCCCCTGAACTCAAAAGGAACCATTGATCAGACATGCTAGAAACATAAATTATCTACATAATATTAGGAGAAAACAAAGACCATTTACACATAACAAATCTGCAAGATTAATCACCACTATCCTGCTCAAACAAGTGCAGCCAGTTACTCCTTTAATGGGCACATGAAGCAAGTGGTTGTTCCCCCTGGCATGACACCATTTAGCATAATGATTTCCATATCAAATTGATTGCCAAAAGAGAGACGTAGGTTTCACAATTTCAGGTTAATCATATTATGAGTATGCCCACTAGTATAAATCTTTGGAGTTAACTAGATTACCTGATGTTAAATCAATTTACATTGCAATCAGGCCTTTGAAATAAGAGAACAGAAGAAAAGAGTATTTCAAACTTCTAGTGATTATTCAATGTGGCCAATGGTCATTCAGTGTGGCCAGGTCCTTAAAGAACTTATTTCTCCTGAATGAATGAATGCCACATAAACATAACCACAATCAGCAAGCCTTGTCCCAACAGATTAGGGTTGCAAATAATACAGATCAGATGCAATGTTTAGAGGCACCACTTATGAGCATTTATTGTTTGACTATTGCAATCTTGGGTCTCATACTCGTAAAAGGCCAGCAAAGTATTCAATCAATTGAATTACCCTCCAGACAGCGAGAGAGAGAGAGAGAGAGAGAGAGAGAGAGAGAGAGAGAGAGAGAGAGAGAGAGCTGGTCTTCCTTTAGTATTTTCCTTGTGCTGGAAGTCTAATGTTGTGCAATTGTTTAGACAAAGCTCACGGCCAAAGCTAAAGGTGGGAGAGATAGAGAGAGAAGGAAAAACCTAAATTGTGTTCAACTTCAAATCAAAAGGGAACGAAGATGTTGGTTGTGTTGTGCTGTTGGAGTGGTAGGTATTGGTGGCTCTAGCAGAAGTGATACAGATCAGTGGTGAATAATGGCATCAGCAGAAAGGTCTGAAGATGTTGAAGAGAGCTGTGTCAGACATCTCTCTAAGGCTCAGAATAGAAATAAGTATTGAGGTTTAGTCCTTGATGAACAGCAATGGAATTAACCTTGCTGACGAAGTACCATGGGCTTTTATCCTTTGTTGGCTTTTATCCTTTGTTGCCAAGGATTAGATTGGTGTAGTGGTTAATTGCTTGGTTTTTCAACCTCCAGATCGCCTATTCGAATCACCACAGCCCCTTTTTCTCCTAGGATTTTTATGTGAGCCTCTTCGCGTCTTCCTCTTGCCGAGGAGGAGGTCACACGCTCACCCTTGTTTCCGTGTTCCGTGAGAAGGGTCTCCCCTTCTCACACACAAAAACTTCTTGGCATCGAAGCATCGAAGTCTCTCACCTTGATCTGCTGGATCACCTCCATGATCCCATGGATCTGGTATCCAAGATCTTGGAAACCTTTTCGAATGATGGAATCCCCCCCTCCGCTAGACTTGCTTTGGATCTTGACGAGCAGGAGGGGGGAGAGGATGGATGACGAGAGAGGAAGATTAGAGTTGGCAAAAAAGAATCTATTTTATCTATCCATAAACCCTAGAGACTAGAGTTTAAATACATGATCAAGTCCTCTATCCATAAACCCTAAGGATTTAAATCCATGATGGAGTAGGATTGGCCCAGACTTTAAAAAAACTCTCATGGACTAACCCAATAAGATTAAACTAATCCCCAAGCCCTTGTACACCCGTGACTTGATTTAATCTCAACCCTTGGACCCACACCTAGCCCAATACAAGTTAGCCCAACCTAAGCCTTGATAGCACCACACCAGACCCAACAATCTCCACCTTAGTGCTTTCAAGGCCTCAGTATGTCCGCCGTGTCCATCAGCTGCAACACTGAGAAGTTGTTCCGTAAAAGAATCTTGATGCTGAATTCTTCTTGGTGTATATCTTCACCAACTCTACTCCACTTTCTTCCATTAGCTCTCTATAGTCGATGCCTTTCTTCTAAGACCGATACCCCCTTGCTCTGAAGGCCCTTTATTGCGTTGATAAACCCATTTGCAACCAATGAATTTCTTTCCTTGTGGCAACTGGACCATTTTTCACGTGCCAGTCCTGTAGAAAGATTGCATCTTCTCCCATAGCCTGAATCCACCTATCTTTATCCTGACTATTCTGGCTCTTCACAGTCACCTGATAGGTGTATGGATCTTCATTCGCTATCACCAGAGCATATGATACCGAATCCTCGAAGCCGTATCGAACTAGTGGTCGCACATTCCTTCTAGGCCTATGCAGTGCGATCCCAGTATTAGTCCCCTGCCCAGCTGCATCCTTCTGAGTCATTTGCTCGGCTATACTCTACTGAACTTTCTGGCTTCTGACCCCTCTATCAGTCCTCTCCATCTAAATCTCAAATCCTTCTGGTCCACTAGCAAATGGCACGACTGTGTAGGTCATCTGACTAGTGTTGTCATGTTCTACCTTCTATAATTCTTACAGTGCATATGTACTATCTCTGTTCTAGAGGATTGAGCTCTCATCGAAGGTCATATTCCTGCTGATGGCAACCTTCTTCTCCAAGGGGTTCCATAGCTGATATCCCTTGATTCCATGAGGGTAGCCTAGGAACACCATCTTCTTTGACCTGACATCTAACTTACTTCGCTCCACAGCACCAACATGCATATATGTCGTGCATCCAAACACCCTCAGATGGTTCAGGCTTGTCCTCCCTCTAGACCATATCTTTTCTGAAATGCCTCCATCCAACCTGGTATGCGGTGACTGATTGACCAAGTAGCTAGCTGCACCTACTGCATCAACCCAGAACATCTTTGGAAGCCCTGCCTGTAGCCTCAAGTATCTTGCTTTTTCCAATAGTATTCTGTTTATCCTCTCAGTCGTCCCATTCTTTTGAGGAGTTTTCATCACCGAGAAGTGCCTTTTGATGTTCCACTCCTCATAAAACTCTAAAACTCCCTGCTGGTGTATTCCTCACCATTGTTTGACCTCAGACACTTCACACTCCTATCCTGCTCTTTCTTTACTTCAGCCTTTCAGACTCTGAACTTGGCAAAGACCTCTGATTTTCTTTTTTGAGAAATCATCTATTAGGGTCAAGAAGTATTTGGCCCCATTTCTTATAGAAACTAGGGCTGATCCTCAGACATCTATGTGTACTAGCTCCAGAGATTCTATACTCCTAGCTGTGCTGACTGAGAACTATACTCTCCTCTGCTTTTTCATCTGACATGGCTCACAGATCTTCATATCTTCACCACTCATGTCTGGAAGCAGTCCTTTCTTGCTCAGTTCTTTCATCCTTCTATCTTTCATGTGGCCCAGATGGTAATGCTACATCCTATACACATTCCGAAGATCTTGTTCTATAGCTATTGTCTCAGATTTTACAGTCACTACAGAGCCCTTCATCCTATATAGGTTGTTCTCCAGCATCCTTCCTCTCATCACTACTATAGCTCCATTGAAGATATTTGGAACTTTACTCCTGGTATGATTGTTGAAGTTGTATCCAGTCCACTTTAAGTAGCCCAGTGATACCAGATTCTTTTTGAGTTATGGAACATACTTTACACTGGTAAGAGTGCGCACTATACTATCAAACATCCTCACCCTCACTGTGCCAATCCCTGCCACCTTACAAGGGTGATCATCTCCAAGAGTTACACACCCCTCATCAACCTCTATATAAGTGCTGAACTACGATCGGTTGGGAGTGTAATGATGAGAATAAGCTGAATCCAAGGTCCACATCTCTGTGTTGTGCCTGTGACCATCTGATACCACCAAGAGATCATCCTCCATCTTCTGGTCTGCAACTGTACTCATTGATTCAGATCCTTCCTTTTCTCTCATATGATTTTTTTACTTAGGACAATTCATTTTGAAATATCCTATCTCACCACATTTGTAGCACTTCGCCTCTCTCTTGCCTTTCCTGGACTTTGACCGTCCCCTAGGTTTACTCATGTCCCTGCCTCTGCCAGACCCTTTTCCAATTGATAAACCCTTCTGGGGAATAGCTTCCTTGGTCATTTTCTTTCCCTGCTCATTTGTTCAAAGCACCGAGATAATATCTTTATAGAATAATGTCTCATTCCCGTAGAGCAGTGTCGTGACCAATGAGTCATATGATGTGGGCAATGAACACAATAGCAAAAATGCTTTATCTTCCTTCTCCATCTTGACCCCGACATTCAGCAATTCATTGCTCATCTGGTCGAACACCTGGATATGGCCCGGCACATTTTCATCTTCTAACATCCGAAGGCTACAGAGGCGCTTCTTCAATATCAACTTATTGATATTCTTCCCCATGTAGAGGGTGTGCAACTTCGTTCAGAGTCCCATCGGGGTCTTCTCCTTCAGCACTGAATAGAAGGCTGAATCCGCTGGACATCCCCTGATCGCTGTGCATGCTTTCTTCTCCAATGATATTCATTGTTTGTCTGTCATCCCATCTGGCCTTTCCTTCAAAGCCATATCTAAACCATGCTGCACAAGGAGGTTCTCTACTCGGACTTTCCATATGGAGAAACTTTCTTTTCTATCAAATTTCTCAAAAACTATTTTTATGCTACAATCCATGGCCAGATCTTAATAAAAATAGCACAAAAATAAATTTTAAAAAATTAAGAGGTACCTTGATGAGGCCTTATTGAAATTGTTTCAACTCCTTGAAGATTTTCAAATTACTCCTTTATGAACTAGGCTCTGATATCAACTGTTGGGGTTTAGTCCTTGATGAATAGCAATGGAATCAACCTTGTTGAAGAAGCACCGTTGGCTTTTACCCTTTGTTGCCAACGATCAGATTGGTGTAGTGGTTAATTGCTTGGTCTTTCAACCTTCAGGTCACCTGTTTGAATCACCATAGCCCTTCTTTCTCCTAGGATTTTTAATCCTATTTTTTCTATTCTTGCTGGAATTCTCTCTTCCCCATGAACCTACTATTTTTTCTATTCTTCAAAACGATGGAATCCCCTCCTCCGCTAGACTTGCTTTGGATCTTGACGAGCAAGAGGGGGGAGAGAGAGTTGGAAGAAAATATTGTATACTAATTGGGAGAAAAATGATTCTCTCTTGTATTTAGAATAGGTTACAATCGGCCATTATATACACAGTGCTACTGCCTAAAAGCAGTAACAAAATCTCTACAAAATAAAAAACTACCCAACTGTAATCCTAAGAATCAAAAAATTATACCAAATAGGAAACTACCCAACTGTAATCCTAAGAATCAGAAAATTATATCAAATAGGAAACTACCCAACTGTAATCCTAAGAATCAGGAAATTATACCAAATTTTGTATAATCACATAACTTTCTTAATAAAGCTTCATAATTCAATAGTCCCCCTCAAGCTGGTGAATGGATATCCTCCATTCCAAGCTTGCTAACGATATTTTAAAACATAGTACTTGGCAGCCCCTTTGTGAGAATATCTGCTAATTGATCCTTGGATGAAACAAACAAAGTACATATTAGATCGCTCTCGAGTTTCTCCTTGATAAAGTGTCTATCAACTTCAATATGCTTCGTTCGATTGTGTTGCACTGGATTATGAGCAATACTGACGGTAGATTTGTTGTCATAGTATAATCTCATTGATTCTTCCCATTTTATCTTCAAATCATCAAGAATAATCTTCAACCACAACAACTCGCATATTCCCATTGCCATTGACCTAAACTTTGACTCTGCACTTGATCTTACCACCACGCTTTGTTTCTTGCTTCTCCACGTTACAAGATTCCCTCCTAAGAGAGTACAATAGCCCGAAGTTGACCTCCTATCATCCAATGATCCTGCATAATCTGCATCAGTATAGGCTTCCAATATCATGCTTTCTCCTTTCTTGAACAAAATACCTCTTTCGGGATTGCCCTTCAAGTATTGCAAGATCCTGTGGATGGCCTTGAGATGCATTTCTTTAGGATTGTGCATAAATCTACTAACAATAGTCACAACAAATTCAATGTCTGGTCTCGTATGTGCCAAATAGATTAGCCTCCCAAAAAGCCTCTGATAAGAACTTCTATCCACCATATGATTATCAGGAGCATCACATAGTCCATGATTGAACTCAATGGGCATATCAATTGGCTTACACCCCAACTTCCCCATTTCTTTTAGCAAATCAAGCACATACTTCTGTTGAGAAATAAAGATCTCTTGTTTCGAATGAGCCACTTCAATACCTAGAAAGTATTTCAACCTCCCAAGTTCCTTGATATCAAATTCTTTCAAAATATATCGTTTTAAATTTTGCATCTCTCCTGCATCATTGCCCGTCACTTGTAGGGAGAAATAAACTCCGAGGCATGCATATTTTAAAATTTGATAACTATTATCAATGAGAAAACTAAAAAATTACATATTAATCTATCTAATATGCATCAAGATCATATCTTTGCCTTATATATAGGCTTGCTTGATCTAAAATATGCATATAAATAAAATCATCAAGATCATATCTTGATCCTCAAGGTAAGAAGTCGTACTTCTTGCCTTGAATCATGCCTTAAGATCTAGGGATCACATCACTTACCTT
The DNA here is from genome assembly GCA_900491605.1 of Calamus simplicifolius. Lineage (NCBI taxonomy): Eukaryota > Viridiplantae > Streptophyta > Magnoliopsida > Arecales > Arecaceae > Calamus > Calamus simplicifolius. The sequence continues at coordinate 904,789 of UESW01004146.1, forward strand.
AAAGGCAATTGGTAAATCCTTTTATGCTCTGCAGCCGTTCAATCGATTGGCCTCTAGTATCCTCCACGCGAAGCCCCGAATGATCGGATTTCCGGGAGTGCTAGCTCGCAGAAAAATGACTTTGCTGATCTAGAATCCTTCCACTTGAATCTTCCTCCAAGATCCACCATGCTTCCGCTAACACCAGAATCACCAGGATTTTCTATTCTAACATTTTAGAATTTCAATCCATGACATATCGTGTGTTGTTGTTCTGTGTAATCTGGTGAGGGATGTCCTCTATTTATAGTCTCAGTTTAGCCAGCCCATTGAATTCTAACATTTAGAATTCCATCATTCGGTAAAAAGCAAAGAGACGCTGAACCAAAGAGGTGCGATGTTTGGTTAATTCCGACGTTTGGTGAAAACCAAAGAGTCGCAATGTTTGGCTAATTCCGACATTCGATGAAAACCAAAGAGTCGCAGTGTTTGGCTAATTCAAAGAGGTACATAAATTCTAACACTTAGAATTCCAACGGGAGAAGATTAATGTCAGGCATTAAATTCTATATGAGAATTTAATCTCTCATGAGATGAGATTTCAGCCATCTCATCATGTGAGATCCTTATGCGAGAGGTTTGGGTTCAGGTGATGGTTTAATCTGATCTGAATTTATTGGACTGAACCCACATAGATCATGGTCCTAGCCCAAATCAAATTTGGCTAGTCCTGAATCTATTTAAATCAAAATCAAGTCTAATTTCAAATCAATATTTGAAATTGACTAGTCTTTCTAATAGACTTAAACCAAATTGAATCTTATTCACTTGTACTTAACCCAATTGAGATAATTTAATCAATCAAATTGATTAATTAAATCATATACGATTCTCAATTGTTGATCAGCAAATAGATCATCCTAGGAAACTTCTATGCATGTGACTCTCTAGGTTCGAACCTAAGCCGGTAGCATAGAAACAACTTTCTATACTAATCGATGTGCCCATCTAGCAATGGAACCCGATGTCTGGATAGGTTGAAGAGTTGCCGAGCAAACTCCAAGAACCCTAAGAAACAGTTACCGTATAATTCATCCTCTTGACCACAAATGCTAAGGATGGCTTAAGAGCCTGTCAACTCTAAACAGCAAATCCATAAAGTGATTTCAATTTTAGTAATCATGTGACTTTCACATGAAGTGCCTTGGCCAAGGTCTTGCTAAATTAAAACACAAGCATTTTTCCTTTTAACGGGATAGGTCAAATTTCATCTTGATCCACAACTGACTACCACAAGTACTTGACTGCACCCAGTAACCTTTCGTAGCTGGATTAGAAATCTAGGTGGTCCGGTACCTAAGTACAATGAGTTGCTTGTAAGCCACTGATTGTGATCTTCAGGTCTGAAGGATACTTATACCTATATCTTCTCGGATTAACTCTTGACAGCAGAGTATCCAAAAATGAGTCACGTTCGGTGAAATGTACTCCTACACTTTTACCTGTATGTCATACCAGTGTCTCTACACTCCTTGGTTAAGAGGACAACCAACAAATATGATATACAACATCCTATAATTGATAGTACTATGGCCCTGTCATAGTATATCATTTGGTCACGAATTCTTTTAAGGACCTTCAAAGATAAATCCTCCTTTATCGTGAAGGAAGATCCTGAGGGCTTCATTACCATTAGGAGTTTTAAGAAGATGTTCTTGTAATGAATAAATTGTCAAATAATTTTATTAATATAACAATTTATATACAATTTACATTAGCACAATCATCAAATGATTGGCTTTAGGATACAATTCCCAACAAACTCTCACTTAGCCTAAAGCCACTCATTACAGTATTTAATACCCATCTTCAATTTATAGTCATCAAGCTCCTTGATGCTGAGTGATTTAGTAAATGGGTCACCTAGGTTTTCCTTTCCATCAATCTTTTAAAGATTTATGTCACCTCGGTCTACAATCTCTCGTATAAGATAAAACCGGTGCAGTATGTGCTTGGTGCGCTGATGTGCTCGTGGTTCCTTTGCTTGAGCTATGGAACCAGTGCTGTCACTGTACAACAGGACTGGTCCATCTATGGAAAGTGTCATTCCAAGCTCGGAGATAAACTTTTGCAGCCACACAGCTTCTTTCGCAGCATCTGATGCAGCGATGTACTCTGCCTCGCACACCGAATCTGCCACTGTATATTGCTTGAAACTTTTTCAGCAAACAGCTCCACCATTTAGGATAAACACGAAACCCGATACACTTTTGCTATCATCATGATCTAATTGGAAATTGGAATCAGTATATCCAACAAGTTTCAAATTAGACTCTCCATAGACTAACCACTGGTCCTTAGATTTCTCAAATACTTAAGGATTGTCTTAACAACTTGCCATTGTTTTTCTCCCGGATCATATTGGTATCTACTCACTACTCCTAGTGAGTATACCACATCTGGTCTTGTACATATCATGGTATACATAATCAATCCCACTGCCGAAGCATATGGAATTCGACTCATACGTTCTCTTTCATTAGGAGTTGTCGGACAATCCTTCTTAGAAAGATAAATTCCATGGCCTATCGGAAGATAGCCTTTCTTGAAATTCTTCATGCTAAACCTCTTTAGCATTGTGTCAATGTACGTAGATTGGGATAAACCAAGCATCCTCTTAGATCTATCTCTATAGATCTTCATCCCTAAGATGTATGATGCTTCTCCCATATCTTTCATGGAGAATTATGATGATAACCATGTCTTTATTTCTTGTAATGCAGGGATATCATTCCCGATTATGAGAATATCATCCACATATAATATAAGAAATACAATAACGAAATCGTTAGCCCATTTATAAATGCAAGGTTCTTCTTTATTCTTAATAAAGCCATAAGATTTGATCACTTTATCAAATCGTATGTTCCAACTCCTAGATGCTTGCTTAAGTCTATAAATAGACTTCTGTAGCCTGCACACTTTAGACTCGTCTTCAGATCTAAAACCTTCAGGCTGTATCATATACACCTGTTCTTCTAAATCACCATTTAGAAAAGCGGTTTTAATATATATCTGCCAAATCTCATAATCAAAGTGTGCTGCTATAGCTAGCATAATCCAAATGGATTTCAGCATTGCCACAGGAGAAAACGTTTCGTCATAGTCAATACCATAACGTTGACGATACCCTTAACAACCAGATGTGCTTTATAGGTCTCAACCTTTTTGTCTACGCCTCTTTTTCTCTTGAAAACCCATTTACACCCTATGGGTTTTATCCCTTCAGGTGGGTCAACTAATGTCCATACATTATTGTCCTTTGTGGAATCAAGTTTGGATTTTATGGCATCAAGCCATTTATTAGAGTCAGTCCTTTGCATAGCATCCATATAGGTGATCAGAACCTCGTTGTTCTCATCGAGTTCAACAGGATCTTCATTCTGTTGAAAACCCACTTACACCCTATGTGATCAGATCCTCTTGAAAACCCACTTACATCCTATGGGTTTTATCCCTTCGGGTGGGTCAACTAATGTCCATACATTATTGTCCTTCGTGGAATCAAGTTTGGATTTCATGGCATCAAGCCATTTATTAGAATCAGTCCTTTGCATAGCATCCATATAGGTGATCAGATCCTCATTGTTCTCATCGAGTTCAATAGGATCTTCATTCTGGATCAAGAAACCTAAGTATCTGTCCGATTGATGTGGTACTCTACCAGATCGCCTTAATGGTACATCTAAAATGGGTTTTGAGTTTGATCTAATCAACTCAGATTCTAAGGGTTCACTGGTTTGTGTTGTTCCATCTACTTGATGAACTTCCTCAAGTTCAATATTAGAGCTATTTGTTCCTTCACTAAGGAACTCCTTTTCAAGAAAAACTGCTATATTACTAATGAATAACTTTTGTTCTTCAGTATTGTAGAAGTAATATCCTTTGGTTTCTTTCGGATAGCCGATGAAAAAATATTATCAGATTTGGGTTCAAGTTTGTCTGATTTGCACGTTTCACATAAGCCGAACACCCCCAGACTCTCAGATAGGTGATAACTGGTTTATGTCCATACCACATCTCATGTGGAGTTTTAGAAACAGACTTACTTGGAACCTTATTAAGAATATGACAAGCTGATTCTAATGTGTATCCCCAAAATGATATTGGCAAGCTTGCAAAATCCATCATAGACCGAACCATGTCTAACAGGGTTCTATTTCTTCTTTCGGACACACTGTTATGCTACAGTGTTCCAAGAGGAGTCCATTGGGAGAGAATCCCATTCTTCCTTAAATATGTCACAAAGTCATTGGAAAGGTATTCACCTCCTCGATCTGATCGAAGGATCTTAATGCATTTTTCTATTTGTTTTTCTACTTCTTTATGATATAGTTTGAACATTTCAAACGACTCAGATTTATGTCTCATAAGATAGACATAACCGAACCTAGAAAGGTCGTCTGTAAATGTAATGAAGTAGTAATATCTACCTTTGGCACAAATGTTCATTGGTCCACATACATCAGTATGTACTAGACCCAATAGCTCTTTGGCTCTTTCATCTTTTCCAGTAAAAGATGACTTGGTCATTTTACCAAGAATACAGGATTCATAGGTAGTTAACGATTCACAATCATCAATTCAAAGGATACCCTCATGAGTTAACCTATTTAATCTGTTCTTATTGATATGACCTAGCCGATGGTGCCAAAGATAAATGTCTGTGACATCAGTTGTTTTAGGGCGCTTACTTGAGTTGTACACTACATTTACAGGCTGTGATAATAAATAAATGCCATTAGCTAAATGCCCAGTCATTACAGTGACTCCATTCATAATGATATTCAAAGTAACATCCTTTATTGAAATTTCATAATGACTTTTGGCCAGAAGGCCTATAGAAATTACATTCAACAAGAACGTTGGGCAAAAATGACAATCATTTAGTATAATGACATTTATATTGAAAACTATTTCAAGAACTCCTAATGCCAGAACTAGAACTAATCTTCCATCGCCGACATTAAGGAATCTTTCATTATCCTCAAATCTTCTAGTGACCTGTAGTCCCTGTGTTGGCCCAGATGGCAACCCAAGAGGGGGGGGGGTGAATTGGGTTCTTAAAAATTTAAGTCTTTTTAACTTTAATTGATTAGTTAGCAAGATGTGCAAGTGAGAGGCTAACTAATAAGTAATGCACAAGCAAATATAAAGAGATGGAGAAAGAGAAAATATGGCACGGCAAACACAAGATAATTTTATAGTGGTTCGGTGCAATCAACACCTACGTCCACTCCCAAGATTCACTTGGGTCCACACTATAATCTCTCTAGATTACAGCCGAGTTGTTTTCCAAGCTCACAACTCAAACTTGTTGTTTTACCAGGTGCACAACGAACCCAGCTGGTTTTAACTCGGGCTTACCAGCACAAAACCCTACACGTTGTTTTTCTTTGGGCTCACAACTAACCCAACACAAGCACTCCGGCTTGTAACGAGGTATACCAACCTCCACTGATTCAATCCACTGATTGAAACAGCAAACAATAGAATAGAAGTGTTTGAACAATAATGTGCTCCCCTTGAGCAAATATACAAATGAAGTACAAAATATAAGGTTAGAAAAGCTGATTGTTTTGCAGTTGGTAGAGGCTTGGGCTTTCTTCCTTCTTCTCTTCAACTCCTCTTGAAACGTTAAATCACGCCTCAGCAAGATTCTTGACCGTTGAAGACTTTGGAGTTGAGATGAACCTTTTTCCTCTTTGGAAAATCCTCCGATTTGACCTTTGAAATGCTTGTGGATTTTCTTTTGGCTTTTGTGGATTGATGAGAAGGAGTAGACGAAGCTTCCACTTGGATTTCACTCCTTTTGAATCTCTTCTTTGAGCTAACTGATTTTCACGAAATGCTCTGTTTTTCCCTCTTTTCAAATGATATTCTTTTCTTTCTTTGATTTTCAAAATCTATCTTTTCTGGTCTTTTTGATTTGAAAAGAGCTTCTCTATTTATAGAATCTGCAAAAATATATCCGTTAGAGACAAGGAAAAATAGCCGTTATTCAAAAATCTTACCGTTGGGGCTGATGTGTCATCGTTAAAAATCGCACCCAGAATTCGCGGAGTCGACTCGAGCTTTGTGGGAGTCGGCTCGAAGTCGATTACTAAAAATAGAAACATTTTAAAACATTGAAGGGTCGACTCGCGAAAACTAAAGTGTCGGCTCCTGAAAGTCGGGAGTCGACTCGAGGAAAATGGGGAGTCGACTCGAGAAGTGCTAAAAAAACATGGGTTCTGGTGTTTGAGCGGAGTCGGCTCGCACAGACAAGAGTCGGCTCGGGAAAATCAGACATTTTGAGGAGTCGACTCGGAAACCCTTGAGTCGGCTCGGGACCGATACAAAAATCAGAAAAATATTCTGATAGACTTTAAAACTTGTCCCAATTAAATTTAAATATAAATTTGACTTGAATACTTTAAATATGACGTTTATCATGGATTCAAGACATGTTTCAAGAATTCATCGATTGAATTATATATAAAATTCCTTTTTGAAATCTTTTAACATATAACTTGAAACTCCTTTTTCTAACGGTTTCAAAACTCATTGAATATAACCATTGATAGTTCATTCCTTTCAATTTGAATAAGCTCAAGGTTTTTGATAAATAAACACATTGTATTCTTTAAGGTACTCATGGCTTTTGGAAATCATCAAAATCAATAAAGTTGGGGCAATTATTTTCAATAATTTCTCAACAATCTCCCCCTTTTTGATGATGACAAAAACATTGAGTATATGCATTATAAAATAAAAAAAATTGATTCCAAAATCAACTATTGTGTTCATGGAAAGGCTCCCCCTCAATGAGGTAGCTCCCCCTATGAACCTTAATTTTATAAATCATTCAAAATTTTTCAAAATAGAAACTTAAGCATTTTCTTTATGAAATTCATTTATCTCTTCCCCTTATGCTCTTCCTCTTTCAAAATTAAACTTTGATTGAATTGAAGGCAAGGCATATACGATTGAATAAAAACTCTCCCCCTTTTTTGTAATCAACAAAAAGGTTAGTTTAATATCAATAACATTCTTTATCTTTTTCTATTTAACTTATCAATTGAAGATAATCATTCAAAGAATTCAAGATACTTACAATTGAAATAGACATAAGTAATGCATCAAACTTTTTCATTGCTTTAAAATGAAAGTACATGAAAATGTAAACTTGCTTACATCAACAAAGGTACATCAAAAAGAGATTACATCAAAAAGAGATTACATAAAACTTAAAAATTTCTTCTAGTAATTCTGTTTAGTGATCAATAATCTGCTTCATCCCTTCACACTGAAGTCTAACATAGTCTTTGAGCTTATTATCAACAAAGTACAAGCAGATGATTTTTTCTTGAAGCTCGGCGTTGCATTGGGAGTATGTCTCCGAGTCACCGCAGATGTCCTTAAGTTCTCCAAAGATATTCTTTAAGTCTTCACTTAAGGACCCGGTAGATGAACTGAGAGTAGACTCGATCGATGCAACTCGATCACTGAGTGAATATAAGGCTTCTTTTAAGTTCATATACTTTTCATTAAATTCTTCTTTCAATCTGTTTTCATGCTCGACTATCTCAGACTTGAATAATGACCGAAGTTGATCTAACTGTGTATCAGAAAAACTACCAGATAAAATATAGAAGACTGAGCAGGAGCAACAGTAGGAGCAGGGGTAGAATCAGAAGCAGGAGCTGGAAAGACTCTGGAACAGACGAGCACTGAGGAGGCTCAGGTGATGAATGTCTCATAGAAGGTCCGGGGGCCTCTATAGCTCTCTCTGTCCTCAGTAACATTCTTTCTCTCCCAACTTCCATTTTTCTTAACAAACCCCATGCATGTATAGTGGCCAAAGTGTAATAATCTGTATGCCTCAGTTCCTTTTTGGCTCACTGTCATCAAAAACAATCCCTTGGCTTCGAAATAACTAGTTAAAACCATGCCATAGGGCAAACTAGATTTCTTTTTCCCCCACAATCTGCAATATACCAAATTATCATCCTAGGTAGATTGATGGTTTCCCAGAAACACAGCATCCATAACAAAAATATCTCGCTCAGAAACATAGTCGAATCTGCCGGTTTTGGGAAACAAAATCCTGCTACAGATATTGTGGAGAAGTCTTAATTCCAAAGGCAGTTGACTAGCAAAACTTCTTCAAATCCTTCAAAATTTTGTTCAGTAGCCTAGTGAGGGCTGGAGATCTATCTTCTGGGGCAAATGTAGATGGTCCAGACAAGGGTAATTTCAATAATCTAGAATAGAGGATGTAATGTTCAGACCAATGCCTCTAACCTTGCTCACCAAGCCCATCTCCTCTGGTCAAATTCTTGTAAAACTCTTTAACTAGAGCAGGGTAGGTGGGACAGTCCAATGAACAAATATCTCAAATCCCATCTCAATTAGTTGTCTACCAATTATGAATCCTTCATTCTCAAACAATTCAAAATAACCTTTCTTCCTGTGGTTACAATCCTACTGGCTAGAAGATCTACCTGAAGGGTAGGAGCTGGAGCAGGAGGATCACTAGCAGAAGGGGTGGAGGAAGAATCCGTAGACGGCTCGCGGACGGGTCGTCGAACGGTCCTCTTTCTCTTCAAACCGGTGCCACTCGAGCTAGCTCCTCGGGTTTTGGGTGCCATTGATCTTGAAGGATTGGTTAATCAGAGGTTTGAGGTTTGGAGGGTTTTGGGAAGGTTTTGGAGAGGATTTGGAAGGTTTTAGAAAGGATGAAATGTCCGTCGGGTCGACTCGTGCCCTAAATAATCCGACTGGGACCACGTCGAGTCGACTCGCGCAAAGTGTGGAGTCGGCTCGCGACTAGTCACAGAGCACGGACACGATCTCGAGTCGACTCGCTCAGAGGAGGGGTCGACTCCTGAGTTTCAGCAGAAACTCGAGTCGACTCCGATACTCTCGAGTCGGCTCCCAGACATTTCAGAGAAAAAATAGATTAAGATTCAGAGAATCCGAATAGAGTCCGGAAATTTGATCTTTGTGTATGATTAAAAATCATGGACTTTGAGAGATCAAATTGATATGAGTTCTAGATAAGATTTCCTTAAGATTTTGAGAATTTGAAAGAACTCTAGATATATTTCCTTAGAGGTTTCAAAATTTATTCAAAAGGATTACAAATTCCTAACTCTCCTCTAAGATAACAAAATCTTTCTTCATTTAAAGGTTTTGTGAATATGTCAGCTAATTGTTCTTCAGTGTTTACATAATCTAAACAAATTTCATCATTAGCTACATGTTCCCTTATAAAATGATATCTAATTTCTATGTGTTTTGTTCTTGAGTGTTGAATTGGATTTTTAGTTAAGTTGATTGCGCTAGTGTTATCACATCTTATGGGTGTTTTATCAAGTGTGATACCATAGTCTTCAAGTTGTCGCTTAATCCATAGGATTTGCGCACAGCAACTTCCAGCTGCTACATATTCAGCTTCAGTAGTTGATAATGCAACTGAATTTTGCTTTTTGCTAAACCATGTGATTAAGTTACTCCTAAGAATTGGCATGCACCACTTGTGCTTTTTCTATCTAATTTACATCCAGCATAATCAGAATCTGAATATGCAATTAGGTTTAATGTGAGTCTCTAGAATACCATAAACCTACATTTTTGTTCCATTTAGATATCTTAAAATTCTTTTAACAGCTATTAAATGTGATTCTTTAGGTTCAGATTGAAATCTAGCACATAAACATACTGAAAACATATATCTGGTCTACTTGCTGTTAAATAAAGAAGGGATCCGATATACCTCGATAATACTTTTGATCAACCTTTTTACCTTCTTCATCTTTGTCCAGCTTGCATGAAGGACTCATTGGAGTTCCGAGGGGTTTCATTGTTTCCATACCAAACTTTTTGAGTAGTTCTCTTGTGTATTTGGTTTGGTTGATAAAGATTCCCTCTTTGCATTGTTTGATCTGGAGTCCAAGGAAGAAGTTGAGTTCTCCCATCATGCTCATCTCGAATTCTCCCTGCATTAACTTTGCAAATTCTTGACAAAGAGAATCGTTAGTAGCACCAAAAATAATGTCATCTACGTATATTTGTACTACAAGTAAATCTTTACTTTTTCTTTTCAAAAACAAAGTTTTATCAACATTTCCTCTTGTAAAATCATTTTCTATTAAGAATTTACTTAACCTATCATACCAAGCTCTAGGTGCTTGTTTCAAACCATATAAAGCTTTGTGCAATTTAAAAACGTGATTTGAAAATTCGTGATCTTCAAAACCTGGTGGTGTTCTACATAAACTTCTTCATTAATAAATCCATTTAAAAATGCGCTTTTTACATCCATTTGAAATAAGTTAAATTCATATGACATGCAAATGCAAGTAATAGCCTAATGGCTTCTAATCTAGCTACAGGTGCAAAGGTTTCATCAAAATCAATACCTTCTTCTTGATTATATCCTTTAGCAACCAATCTAGCTTTGTTTCTAATTACTATGCCATTTTCATCTAGTTTATTTCTAAAATCCATTTTGATCCTATTACTGAATGGTTTTTAGGTCTTTCAACTAAAGTCCAAACATTATTTCTAGTAAATTGATTTAGTTCTTCTTGCATTGCTAACATCCAATTATTATCTTTTTCAGCTTCTTCTATAGTTTTAGGTTCAATTTGTGATACAAATGCAAGATGATTACTAATATTTCTCATGTATGATCTAGTCCTTATTCCTTGAGATGGATCGCCTATAATCAATTCCTTAGGATGACTATGAGCATATCTCCAGTCTCTTGGAAGATCTACATCATTATGATCAATATTGACATCATCGTCCTTATGTGAATCATCATCTTTAGCTTCTTGTTCATGATCAGAAGATACTTCAATATTAAGTTTTTCAAGATCTTTTTCAATTATGTTTGTATCTTCCTCATCATCAATCTTTTCAGATCCAGTTGCTAAAGATTCATCAAAAACTACATGAATGGATTCTTCAACTACTAAGGTTTTCTTGTTAAAGATTCTATATGCCTTACTAGTTGTTGAATACCTAGAAAAATTCCTTCATCAGATTTAGCATCAAATTTTCCTAAGTTGTTTTTACCATTATTATGAATGAAACATTTACATCCAAATGCATGAAAGTATTTTATATTTGGTTTTCTTTCATTCCATAATTCATAAGGTGTTTTCTTTAATATTGGTCTTATTAAAGCTCTGTTTAAGATGTAACATGCTGTGTTAATTGCTTCCGCCCAAAAATACTTTGGTAAGTTGCTTTCGCATAGCATGGTACGGGCCATGTCTTCTAGAGTCCTATTTTTTCTTTCAACTACACCATTTTGTTGTGGAGTCCTAGGGGCTGAAAAATTATGATTAATTCCATTTTCAGTGCAGAAATTTTCAAATAAGTGATTTTCAAATTCTGTTCCATGATCACTTCTTAGAGATACTATAGTAGTGTTTTTCTCATTTGTGACTTTCTTGAAGAATTTCAGGAATATCGAGAAAGTCTCATCTTTGTGAGCTAAAAACATTACCCAAGTATATCTAGAATAATCATCTACAATCACTAGACCATATTTCTTTCCTCCTAGACTTGTGGTTCTAGTTGGTCCGAAAAGATCCATGTGAAGTAGCTCTAAAGCCCTAGAAGTTGAAACAATGTTTTTAGATTTAAAAGAACTTCTAGTTTGTTTTCCAAATTGACATGCATCACATATTTTATTATTTTCAAAATCTAGTTTAGGTAATCCTTTAACTAAATCCATTTTAATTAGTTTTGAAATAAGGTGTGTGCTTGCATGACCTAATCTACGATGCCACAACCAACTAATTTCATTTATGTTAGCATTGTCAGCAATTAAGCAATGATCACTCAAAGATAATTTTCTAAATCAACCAAGTAAACATTGCCATGTCTATAACCAGTAAATACAATGCTATCATCAATAGAATTAGTTACAGTGCATAAGAAGATTTAAATGAAACATTAAAATTTTTATCACATAATTGACTTATACTAATTAGATTATGCTTCAAACCATTAACATAAAGTACATTATCAATAACTATAGATGGAGTTATGCGAACTTTACCAAGGCCCATAATTTGACCTTTACCGTTGTCGCCAAACGTCACAACTCCACCTTTCTTTTCCTCTAGGGTGATGAATTCATCTTTGTCACCCGTCATATGTCTTGAGCAGCCACTATCAAGGTACCACTTTTTCTTTGATCTTTTGGCTACAAGACATTCCTGCAATATAATCAAACTTTATGCTTAGGTACCCAAGCTTTCTTGGGTCCTTCATGGTTAGCAGCAATAAAAATTGTTCCTTTCGGAACCCATATTTTCTTAGCTTTAATATTTAACTTGTTGTTATTTTAACGTTTTGCATTCAAATGATTTATGACCTTTTTCATTACATTTAAAACAAGTTATATTACTTTGGTTGGCTTTTATAAAATATTCTTTAGAGATTTCTGTTTCTTAATGTGTTATATCCTAAACCTGCTTTGTCAAAAACAGCTTTTTGACTATCTAAGATCATGTTAAGTTTAGTTGAACTTAAAGTGAATTTCTCAACAATGTCTTTATATTTTTTAACATCTTTCTTAAGAGAGTCATTTTCTTTAACTTGCTGTTCTTTATCTAAAGCTAAAGTTTCTAATTGATCTTTTAAATCTTTTGTTGAGTTTTTAGTTTCAGATTTTAACAAATCTATTTCTTGATTAAGATTATCTTTTCTTTGCTAAGTTCTTCTTTTTCATTAGTTAAGTTCTTAACTTCTAAAGCTAATTCATTTTTACTTTTAGCTAAACTAATTTGTCATTTTTCAAAAACTTATACTTCTTTTTCAAGGATTTAAAATCAATCATAAGTTCATTGAAAGCCTCAAACATTTCATCAAATGTAAATCATCATGTTTTCGGAACTTACCTCATTGTCGTTGTCGTCGTCGTTGGCCATGAAAGCAGATATTGGCAACTTCCTTTTGCTCATCTTCTTCCGACGAGGAAGATTCATCAGACCATGTTGCCATGTATGCTTTCTTCTTTTTCTTGTAGGCCTTTTTCAGCAAAGGACAATCATACTTAAAGTGCCCTGGCTTTTTGCACTCATAACATACTAAGGGCTCTTTTTCTTTTCTTCTCCTTGTCCTTTTTCTTATCCTTTTCTCCTTCAAATCTTGCTCCAAATTTTTTTTATGGAAGGGCCTTTTTCTCATGAACTTTCTAAATTTTTTGGCCAAGAGAGCAGTTTCCTCATCATCTTCATCATTACTTTCACTGCTGCTCTCTTCCATTTCTGCAGTCTTGAGGGCAAGTGTTTTCCTTCTTTTTGTATCCTCCTCAACATGCTGCTTCATTGTTAACTCGTGGGTCATTAAGGATCCTAGAAGCTCCTCTAAAGGTAATGCATTGAGGTCCTTTGCTTCTTGGATAGCAGTGACTTTAGCTTCCCACGATCTTGGTAGTGACCTAAGAATTTTACGAACAAGATCAGCATTAGAATAAATTCTACCAAGACTTTTAAACCATTCACAATATCAGTGAATCTAGTGAACATGCATGTGATGGTTTCAGTTTGTTCCATAGTGAATAATTCATATTTGTGAACCAAAATATTTATCTTTGATTCTTTTACTTGGTTTGTTCCTTCATGAGTAATTTCCAACCTATCCCAAATTTCTTTTGCGGAATTACAAGTTGAGATTCGGTTGAATTCATTTGAGTCTAAGGAATATAAAATATTAATGGCCTTAGCATTAAGTTGTGCCATTCTCCTATCATTATCATTCCAATCCCTTTCGGGTTTAGGAACAATAGTGCCATCAATAAGGTGTGTGGGTGTACTAGGTCCATTCATTATTACTCCCACAATTCATAGTCCGAAGCTTGAATGAATATTCTCATTCTAGCTTTCCAATATGAATAGTTGGTTCCATTAAATAGCGGAGGTCGATTCGTAGAATGACCTTCAGCAAAACTTGAACCAATTTGTGTTGCCATATGGATCTTTAGCCCTTGATCGTGAGATCAAATTCTAAATGAGCACTTGCTCTGATACCAATTGTTGGCCCAGATGGCAACCCAAGAGGGGGGGGGGTGAATTGGGTTCTTAAAAATTTAAGTCTTTTTAACTTTAATTGATTAGTTAGCAAGATGTGCAAGTGAGAGGCTAACTAATAAGTAATGCACAAGCAAATATAAAGAGATAGAGAAAGAGAAAATATGGCACGGCAAATACAAGATAATTTTATAGTGGTTCGGTGCAATCAACACCTACGTCCACTCCCAAGATTCACTTGGGTCCACACTATAATCTCTCTAGATTACAGCCGAGTTGTTTTCCAAGCTCACAACTCAAACTTGTTGTTTTACCGGGTGCACAACGAACCCAGCTGGTTTTAACTCGGGCTTACCAGCACAAAACCCTACACGTTGTTTTTCTTTGGGCTCACAACTAACCCAACACAAGCACTCCGGCTTGTAATGAGGTATACCAACCTCCACTGATTCAATCCACTGATTGAAACAGCAAACAAATAGAATAGAAGTGTTTGAACAATAATGTGCTCCCCTTGAGCAAATATACAAATGAAGTACAAAATAATATAAGGTTAGAAAAGCCTGATTGTTTTGCAGTTGGTAGAGGCTTGGGCTTTCTTCCTTCTTCTCTTCAACTCCTCTTGAAACGTTGAATCACGCCTCAGCAAGATTCTTGACCGTTGAAGACTTTGGAGTTGAGATGAACCTTTTTCCTCTTTGAAAATCCTCCGATTTGACCTTTGAAATGCTTGTGGATTTTCTTTTGGCTTTTGTGGATTGATGAGAAGGAGTAGACGAAGCTTCCACTTGGATTTCACTCCTTTTGAATCTCTCTTCTTTGAGCTAACTGATTTTCACGAAATGCTCTGTTTTTCCCTCTTTTCAAATGATATTCTTTTCTTCTTTGATTTTCAAAATCTATCTTTTCTGGTCTTTTTGATTTGAAAAGAGCTTCTCTATTTATAGAATCTGCAAAAATATATCCGTTAGAGACAAGGAAAAATAGCCGTTATTCAAAAATCTTACCGTTGGGGCTGATGTGTCATCGTTAAAAATCGCGCCCAGAATTCGCGGAGTCGACTCGAGCTTTGTGGGAGTCGGCTCAAAGTCGATTACTAAAATAGAAACATTTTAAAACATTGAAGGGTCGACTCGCGAAAACTAAAGTGTCGGCTCCTGAAAGTCGGGAGTCGACTCGAGGAAAATGGGGAGTCGACTCGAGAAGTGCTCAAAAAACATGGGTTCTGATGTTTGAGTGGAGTCGGCTCGCACAGACAAGAGTCGGCTCGGGAAAATCAGACATTTTGAGGAGTCGAATCGGAAACCCTTGAGTCAGCTCGGGACCGATACAAAAATCAGAAAAATGTTCTGATAGACTTTAAAACTTGTCCCAATTAAATTTAAATATAAATTTAACTTGAATACTTTAAATATGACGTTTATCATGGATTCAAGACATGTTTCAAGAATTCATCGATTGAATTATAATATATAAAATTCCTTTTTGAAATCTTTTAAGCATAGAACTTGAAACTCCTTTTTCTAACGGTTTCAAAACTCATTGAATATAACCATTGATAGTTCATTCCTTTCAATTTGAATAAGCTCAAGGTTTTTGATAAATAAACACATTGTATTCTTTAAGGTACTCATGGCTTTTGGAAATCATCAAAATCAATAAAGTTGGGGCAATTATGTTTCAATAATTTCTCAACACCCTGCAATGAATTGCAAATGTTAAAAGGACTTTCGGTATCCAATACCCAGGTCTGATTATCATATACAAAAAAATTATAATGTGTTATCATATAAATACCTTGTTGAGCAACATCTTGCCCCTTTTTCTTCTTTGACCTGTTTGGATCAAGTGTGGCAATGTAAAGGGGACAGTTCCTCTTCCAATGCCCTTGCATCTTGCAATGAAAGTATTCAGCTTGACTTTTATCAACTTTCTTCTTCTGTATCTGACCACTTATAGATGTCCTAACATGTTGCACCTTTTTCTTATTCTTTTTCTTCTTTCCTTTTCCAAAGGGTTGACGCCCTACCTTAGATCCTTCAACCACATTAACCAAACCCTTAGAGAGCTGGTTATCCTTCTCAAAGTTCTGTAACAACCCCAACAAATTGTGGTAGTTGACTGCAGGCTTTGTCATTCAAAATGAGTAAGAAAAGGTCGGAAGGATGGAGGCAAAGAATTCAGGATCGCATCTTTTCTCAACTGCTCATGTAAGGAAAATCGAGCTTACTTAGTAGTTCTATCTTCTCGATCATGTACAATACATGATCAGTGACAGGAGATCCATCCCTCATTTGAGCATTAAAAATAGCACAACTAGTCTTGTGCCTTTCAACGTCGTCAGGTGTGCCGAAAGATTCATTCAACGCTTGAATGATTTCTTTTGGCTGAGCATTCTCAAACCGGCGACCGAATTCATCGTTCATTGCTGCTAGCATGATGCAACGTACGCTAGTTCTATCACTGAGCCACTTCTGATAAGTATCTTTCTCAGAACTTTGTGTGTTTGCATCAGGTATCTTTGGTGTAGGATTATTCAGAATATATAGAATCCTCTCATGCTCAAGGACGATCTTAAGTTTTCTAAACCAGCTATTGAAATTTGAACCATTCAACTTGTCACTATCCAATAGGGACCTTAATGATAAATAAGTGGCCATTTTCTGCATAAGAAAAAACTAAAGTTTATTAGTATATAAATTGATTCAGTCTAAAGACTTAAACTTTAGTCTAAATATTCTCCTACTATTTTGTTCAAAATGGCAGCCTCTACACCCTAATTTGAAGAATTATTCTTAATTTTTTAGTGGGCACTAAGTTCTACATAGACTACATACAGGCCCAAGTGAAGCTTGGCCAACCCATATACATCTAAGAGTAGGTTCAAAACCAATTGTTTTCCCAAATAATTCTTAGTGTTCAGTTTTGCCCCATGTTCCTCTTCAGCAGGCATGGAGTGCCTCCACTGAAAGTTCTGGTTAGGTCCAACCATTAAATGATATAATCAGTGTAGCCTATCAATAGACAACCAAGCCCGAATGAAGCTCGGCCCACCTGACTGTCTATTTAATAGTTATACTGACTTATCATATAATGAATGATAATTCCGATGGTTGACAAGCACCAGACAGTGCCTCCAATGATTATTAAGACATCGGATTCATTATCACCCACCTTAATGGGAGGCTATGATCTAGTTATCATATAACTATTTCATTTTAAGAACCTAATAATTTTAAAGGATTTAATAATCTGAAGACAAATTGACTAATCAAGTTCTCCTACTGAACCTATGAAATCGGTAGAATGAAACAAGATTAGCTCTGGTTAAGTGGCACCTAAATCAGTCAGACTGATTTCCTTACAGGCATGGGTCAACCCAAATTAGGTAAATGATCAGAATCATAAATGGTTCACCATATTGACCAGGTAAGTGAGATCGATGGGAGGGATATGCCATTAGCTCGTTAAAGACGCATCAATATGAGTAGCTCCCAATTAAAACCATTCGATCGTTGATCCTAGAGCAACTTGCCAACTCACCTTGACATCATATGGTTAACCAATTTTTGATTTGACCATCTAAGAGATTCATGCTCAACCACGGAGCCTAATCTACTTCCATTTAGTTTAATCAAAGAGAAGGAGAGGATCATCTACAACTATCGTTTGATTTAGAGCATTCTTAACCTAATCTAATTAATTTAGATTTGATCAAATACTCTTTTAGTCCAGTTGATTTAAACCTTAGGGTCTAACCCTTTATGGACCTGATTTAGCTAACCCAAAAGATTAAATATATTTTATTTTTACATGTCATATATTTTAATCAAGCATCACTTGCATTATGTTACTACTCATAATTCCTATATTTAGATCATATCTAAAAAGATTATGAATTAATATTTGACATTCAAATAAAACTCTCATAAATATTTGTATGTTTCATAACATAGATTACAAGCCATCATATCTCATATCTATATTTTTATACTAAACATGCAAATATAATGCTTTATACAACATCAATATGTATCAAATATAAAACATATTTTGAGAGTGTGTGTAATCTGTGTTTTGAAGCCAAGGATCAATTTAAATTATCTTTTGACTAAACATCAAGAACCATAACGTCACGGCAATATGTCACAGAATACCTCATTGAATGGGTAATTTGAATTTTTAATCCATCTGTGACGGAATAGACCTGTGATCCATTTTAGCTTTGATTACATAATTAATGAGAGCATTAATCTTACATGCAATAAATTAGATCAATGATGAAACCATGCTCTGATACCATTTGTAGGGAGAAATAAACTCCGAGGCAAGCATATTTTAAAATTTGATAACTATTATCAATGCGGAAACTAAAAGATTACATATTAATCTATCTAATATGCATCAAGATCATATCTTTGCCTTATATATAGGATCGCTTGATCTAAAATATGCAAATAAATAAAATAATCAAGATCATATCTTGATCCTCAAGGTAAGAAGTCGTACTTCTTGCCTTGAATCATGCTTTAAGATCTAGGGATCATATCACTTACCTTAAGGGCAGTTGGTAAATCCTTTTATGCTCTGCAGCCATTCAATCGTTCGTCCTCTAGTATCGTCCACGCGAAGCCCCGAATAATCGGATTTTCGGAAGTGCTAGCTTGCGAAAAAACGACTTTGCTGATCTAGAATCCTCCTACTTGAATCTTCCTCCAAGATCCACCACGCTTCCGCTAACACCAGAATCACCAGGATTTTCTATTCTAACCTTTTAGAATTTCAATCTATGACATATCGTGTGTTGTTGTTCTGTGTAATCTGGTGAGGGATGTCCTCTATTTATAGTCTCATTTTAGCCAGCCCATTGAATTCTAACATTTAGAATTCCGCCGTTCGGTAAAAAGCAAAGAGACGCCGAACCAAAGAGGCGCGGCGTTTGGTTAATTCCGACGTTCAGTGAAAACCAAATAGTCGCAATGTTTGGCTAATTCCCACGTTCGGTGAAAACCAAAGAGTCACAGTGTTTGGCTAATTCAAAGAGGTACATGAATTCTAACACTTAGAATTCCAACAAGAGAAGATTAATGTCAGGCATTAAATTCTATATGAGAATTTAATCTCTCATGAGATGAGATTTCAGCCATCTCATCATGTGAGATCCTTATGCGAGAGGTTTGGGTTCAGGTGATGGTTTAATCTGATCTAAATTTATTGGACTGAACCCACATAGATCATCCTAGCCCAAATCAAATTTGGCTAATCCTGAATCTATTTAAATCAAAATCAAGTCTAATTTCAAATCAATATTTGAAATTGACTAGTCTTTCTAATAGACTTAACCAAATTGAATCTTATTCACTTGTACTTAACCCAATTGAGATAATTTAATCAATCAAATTGATTAATTAAATCATATACGATTCTCAATTGTTGATCAACAAATAGATCATCCTAGGAAACTTCTATGAGTATGACTCTCTAGGTTTGAACCTAAGACGGTAGCATAGAAACAACTTTCTATACTAATCGATGTGCCCATCTAGCAATGAAACCCGATGTCCGGATAGGTCGAAGAGTTGCCGAGCAAACTCCAAGAACCCTAAGAAATAATTACCGTATAATTCATCCTCTTGACCATAAATGCTAAGGATGACTTAAAAGCCTGTCAACTCTAAACAGCAAATCCATAAAGTGATTTCAATTTTAATAATCATGTGACTTTCACATGAAGTGCCTTGGCCAAGGTCTTGCTAAATTGAAACACAAGAATTTTTCCTTTTAACGGGATAGGTCAAATTTCATCTTGATCCACAACTAACTACCACAAGTACTTGAGTGCACCTAGTAACCTTTCATAGATGGATTAGAAATCTAGATGGTCCAGCACCTAAGTACAATGAGTTGCTTGTAAGCCACTGTTGTGATCTTCAGGTCTGAAGGATACTTTACCTATATCTTCTTGGATTAACTCTTGACAGCAGAGTATCCGGAAATGAGTCACGTTCGGTGAAATGTACTCCTATACTTTTACCTGTATGTCATACCAGTGTCTCTACACTCCTTGGTTAAGAGAACAACCAACAAATATGATATACAACATCCTATAATTGATAGTACTATGACCCTGTCATAGTATATTATTTGGTCGTAAATTCTTTTAAGGACCTTCAAAGATAAATCCTCCTTTATCATGAAGAAAGATCCTGAGGACTTTATTACCATTAGGAGTTTTAAGAAGATTCTTGTAATGAATAAACTGTCAAATAACTTTTATTAATATATCAATTTATATATAATTTATTTAGCACAATTATCAAATGATTGGCTTTAGGATATAATTCCCAACATCACTATCATATCATCGACATACACCAATAAGACTGTAACTCCCCCTGAATCAGATTGTCTTACAATATATAAAGTGTGGTCGCCTTGGCTTTGTTTGTATCCCAAGGCAATCATCACCTTGGTGAGTCTTCCAAACCAAGCTCTTGGTGATTGTTTGAGTCTGTAAAGAGCTTTCTTTAGCTTACATACCATTCCTTCTTTAGATTCAAATCGAGGAGGAACTTCCATATAAATCTGTTCTTCTAGGTCACTGTGTGGAGAAATGCATTTTTAACATCAAACTGTTATAATTCCACCCAAAATTAGCAGCTAATGACAAAAGAACTCGTATTGTATTCATCTTTGCCACCGGAGCAAATGTCTCTAGAAAATCAATGCCGTAGGTTTGAGTGTGCCCCTTGGCGACCAACCTTGCCTTGTACTCTCTATAGAACCATCAGACTTGTAATTTACAGTAAACACCCATCTACATCCAACCGATTTGATTCCTCTTGGCAATTTGACCAACTCCCATGTTTTTTCTTTGCAAGAGCTTCCATCTCCACTTTCATGGCATCCTCCCACTTCTTATCTCATAATGCCTTAGATAGATTTCTTGGAATGGGTATTGTATGGAGGTTGCTTAAGAAAGCTCTATGGCTTTGGGATAGGTTTTGGTAGGTCATGAATAGGTATAGAGGATGTTTAGTACAGGCTCTGGTTCCTTTCCTAAGTGCAATTAGTAGGTTGGCATCACTTGGTTTTTCATGCTCTTCTATGGGTTCATTAAGCTTAGCTGATGGTGTGACATTTTCAGCGGGTATGAGAATGATTTTGGATATCTCATCAACAACATGAATAGAAGATTGTACCTATGCCATTAGAGAGACTGGAATTTTCTTCCTGGAATAGACCTGTAGTGGTTGAATATTGTCTAGTTTCCCCTTATCTTTCATCACTTCATGTGACTTGGGTGACACAACCAATGGTATGGCAGGGATGGATTGGACTGGTGATGTAGGAGTGGGTTCAACAGACGCTGAAACAGGTTCAGATATGACAGACACCGGGACAGGCTTGGATGGAGATTCGAGTGAATTATGTTGATTATGAAAATCAAGAAATAGGTCCTTTGCTCTATCTTCACTGAAGTTCTCCTTTTGAAGATATGAGTGTTTGAAAAAAGACTCATTTTCGACAAAAGTAACATCAGCGGAAACAAAGAATTTTCTAGTTGGTGGATGGAAACACTTATATCCCTTTTGTGTAAAAGAATACCCAATGAAATGCACCTAAGAGCACATGGATCAAGTTTTTTCCTATTATGAGAATGGACATGAATAAAGGCAACACTTCCAAAAATTCTAGGAATAAGATTATTTGAAGCATTGAAATTAGAAAAAAATTTGTGAGAATTTCAATTGGACTTTTGAAGTCAAGAACTCGAGTTGGAAGTCTATTAATAAGATATGTGGCGGTTAGAACAGCTTCCCCCAATATTGTTTAGGAACATTTTTATGAAACACAAAGCTCTTGTGATATCTAGAAGATGGCCATTTTTACGTTCGGCCACTCCGTTCTGTTTTGGTGTACTAACACAAGAGGACTCATGTATGATCCCTTTTTTTGAAAAAATGGAGAGAGAATTTGATTGAAATAATCTCTGGCATTATAAGAACGAAACCGCTTTATTCTCACATCAAACTGTATCTTGATCATGTTGTAAAAATTGAGAAAAATGGTGCCAACATCAAATTTATTTTTTAAGAGATAAATCCATATTACTCGAGTGCAGTCATCAATGAACGAAATAAACCACTTAGCACTAGAAATATTTGGAATAGTAGAAGGACCCCAAATATCACTATGAATAAGAGAAAAAGGATTAAAGGTTTTTGTATTGCTTATTGGAAAAGAAGCACATTTGTGTTTGGCAAGTTCACAATCATCACAATGAAACGACTCAAAATCAGACCCTTTGAATAATGAAGGAAACATTAACTTAAGAACCCTAAAAGATGGATGATCCAAACGACGATGATAAAGCCAAATTTTATTTTATTTGACATAACTGACTCAGAAAGAAATGATGTAGGTAAAGGATCCTCAACTCTAGTTCTTCCACTTTGATTTTCTAGGTAGTAAAGACCGTCCCTCTCACTAGCACGTCCAATTGTCCTCCTCATGTCTTGCTCCTGAAACACATAATGTGAAGGAAAAAACATTACACTGCAATTATAATATTTGGTAAGCTTTGGAATAGAAACCAGATTTGCAAACAATTTTGAAACACGAAGAACATTTTTTAGAATGAGAGAATCGCTTATATAAATGTCTCCTTGACCGGCTACAGTGGTAATGGACCCATCAGCTATAGTTATTTTTTTATGGCTAGAACACGGTGTATAGGAACAAAATACTTGGAAGAACATGTCATGTGGTCGATGGCTCCAGAATCTATCACCCATATCTTTGGAAAAATTTTCTCTGAGGCATAGCAATATAAGAGGAAGAAGCGATACCTATAAACGCTAGTGAACAAGTACCTGCCAAGGAAGGTTTCTCAAGGGTGCCCAAAAAAGTCTTCAGTTTTTCAATCTCCTCCTTGTTGAATTCAGGTAGAACTTTGTGAACTTCCTTCATTTGATTGAGTGCTTGCAACATGTGCTTGACTTCTATCATTTGCACTTCGATTGGGCCTACCATGGAGTTTCCAGCATTGTTCCTTGGTGTGGCGATGTTTTTTGCAGTACATGCAAAATAAAGAATCTCGATTGATAGGCTTGGACGGATTTGCTTGGACGATAGGTTGTGTCGGGCTCGATTCTTTCAATCCGGTTGCTTTGGTCACAAGGGCAGATCCTCTCCTGCATGAGTCTCAAGCATAACACTTCGTCGTCCCTCTTCTGCTCGTATGATCGAAATTGTCTCATTCAAGGAAGGCATGTCTTCTTTTCCTAAGATCTGTACTCTGATGGCATCGAAGACATTAAGTCCTGCAAGAAGGTCATAGATACGATCCTTCTCTATGAATCATTTTAGAGTTACAAATCCGGGCCACAGCTCATTTGAATACATTGATAATAGTCCAACTCTTGCCACAAGCCTTGCAAGAAACTCGAATATTCTGTGACAATTCGAGTCCCTTTTGGTTGATGAAATTTTTGTCTTAATTTCATAGATTTGGGCAGCGTCATTTACCTTGGAGTATGTTTGTCGATAGCATCCCAAATCTCCTTGGGGGTTCCGAGAAATATACAAGTATCGCTAATCTCTGGTAGCATCGAATTCCATAACCATGACATCACCATTGAATCCTGTTCATCCCATGCTGCGAATTTGGGATCATCCTTTGAAGGACTGTGCCCAATAGATGACTTGATTCTCTTCAAGAATGTGTGGACCAGTTGTGACCACTTCAAATAATTTCTTCCATTCAATCGATATGCAGCTTGAATGTTTTGCAGATCTCCGGTTGAAGTGGCAACAGTATTCTCGGTTGTAAGAGCATCTGAGACAGGGTTGGTTGCATGGTCTCTGACATATTTGTTTGAAAGGAAGGAGAAGAAACAGGGGTAGGAGAATTTGGTTGATGAAACAAAGATTATCAATGGTGAACATAGATGAATGAATCGGCCAGAGAAAAGAAGAATTTTATGATATTCTTAGGAAAGAGCCAAAGACTCTGATACCATATTGTAAACTAATTAGGAGAAAAATAATTCTCTCTTGTATTTAGAATAGGTTACAATCAGCCGTTATATACACAGTGCTGCTGCCTAAAAGTAGTAACAAAATCTCTACAAGATAGAAAACTACCAACTATAATCCTAAGAATCAGAAAATTATGCCAAATAGGAAACTACCCAACTGTAATCCTAAGAATCAGAAAATTATACCAAATCTTCTATAATCACATAACTTTCTTAATAAAGCTTCATAATTCAACAGGAAAAAAAAATATGTTTTATCTTCCATAAATCCTAGAGACTAGAATTTAAATGCATAACCAAGTCCTCCATCTATAAACCCTAAGGACTAGAGTTTAAATCCATGACGGAGTACACCTGTGACTTGATTTAACCTCAACCCTTAGACTCACACTAGACCAATACAAGTTAGCCCGACCTGGGCTTTGATAGCACCACACTAGGCCCAACAATGAGCACATCAACAGTGCAGGTGGTAATTGAAGGACAAACAAAAGTTGAAGTACTTGGAGTTATTGGTTAAGATATTTCCATCATTTGCAACAAAAAGCAGCCACAGCTCTGCTAAGGACAACTCTTTGGTTTTTGTTCGTGGCTAACAGAGAGGAGGAAAAACAAGTAAGCCTTTGGTGAAGGTTGTAGCTCTGGACTTGAAAGACACTGAAGTACATGGATTTAGGTATGAAGTATGAACAAATGAAGGTTGTGCCCAAATTAAAGGGATAGAGCTTGTTGTTATGGTCATGCAAGTTTAATAATTCATGCAGAATAAAGATACTGCATTGTTTAACATGCTTTTATGCAGCAATTAGTCAAGCAATAAATTATTCCATTGCACCACTATGAAATAATTGGATGAATATGCATAAAATTACAAAAACAATAGATATAATATAAGATTCCTGCACTTATGTGTAGAAACATACATGATCAAGGAACCATGAAAATCACAAAAGAAAGTATAACAAAATGTCACGACATAGTAATATATTACTCAATCAAAACTTCAAGATAATATGTAAGTAATCTCAGATTGCTATTTCCAGTTACATAACCATAAATTAGTTAATGTATAAATTATTAGGCCTTACAACAGCACATTTCAATGACCAGAAGCAATGTTTGATACCTGCATTCCTTCATCCAGAATTACAACAGCAACTTTTCATCTTTGGAACCAGCTCCAAATTTGTAAGGTGATGAAAGTTTCTCAGACAATGTGCTGCAGGAGCCATATAACTATGTCTCTCAAACATTGAAGCAGCAGTAGCAATCCTATTTGCACCTACACCAATCCTTGAAGAGGTCTGCAAAGTGTCCCTATCAAGCATTTTGGCCTTATCACTGCCTGAATAACCTTGAAATTGAGGTGGTCTGAGCATATATCATGAAGATCTAAGGAACTTACAGAAAGGTGAGGAACTTAATTGGGACTTTGTCCAAGGATTAAAGAAGGGGAGGGAAAGACCTAACAGACGGATGGAAGTATTAGAATAGAATATGGAAAATCTCGCACTAACATCAGGAGCAGATACTTTAGAGAAGGTCTGCTGGTTATGGTTCAAATTATCATGCATCAATTGCGTTAAGACGGTCATTTATCATCAACAATATTCCAGATTCTGATATCTTCCAAATATTTTCTCATATATTCATGGGTTTTAACTCTTCAATCAAAAGATAGTTATCTTTTTACTTGCTCCCCAATCTTTACATCCCACAAGGGAAAATTATATAAAAAAGAAGGAAAAAAAATTTAAACAATAAACCAACGGATTGTTGTTTCTTTTTTTGTTCTAGAGTTATGTTCCTTTAAAGTAGTGCACAATAGCATCAATAGTGAACATTGACAGCGCAAAGACAGAGTAAAAAGAAGAAAGAACTCCAAGAAATTATTGAAAAAAAAAGCAACAATGAAAGTTTTTTTTTTCTTTTATAATTTTAGTACAAACGTGACGTTGAAGAGTAAAACCAACCATATTGTCTTTCCTTTATTTTCTTTCTTTCTTTTTAATACTTTCTCCCATCTCTCCGTCGTCATGCTTTCATCCAATATCCAGGGGGAAAGAGAGATGATAGAAAAATTACCTTTTCAAATTTTTTTGAAAAAATAGATTCTTTTCCACCTATTTTCTTTCTAATATTCCTTATAGCAAAAATCTTCAAAAAAAAAAAAAAAAAACTAAGAAAAAAAAAAGTCATTTCTTAAAATCTCATACACTCCGGTAACAATAAGAGGTCGAATTCCTGCTACATCCAAGAAATGCGCGATGAATTCCATCATCGGGGTCTTCCCATTTTCGCCCAACGTCAGATTGCCGACCATGATCACAGGCAGCCTGAAAGCAGGACGTAAAAAGGATACTTTTCGCAAACCCAGAGTGACGAAGCCTACCAGGGTGGCCATTTTCATGAACCCGAACTCGGCGCAGCGCCGACGTTGGTGGAGGAGACCGGATAGAAGGAGGAGAAACGAGCTCCGAGAGATGGGAATCAGGAGTGAAGGCTGCCAGGGTCGCCATTCTCTTGAACCCGACCGAACTCGGCGTTTAGAGCCGGAGCGGGAGAACGGCTTCGATGTTTAAGGCGCGACGGTAGCGCATCGTACGTTAAAAGCATTTCAGGGCTAATGTTGGCTGGACGGTATTTTTCATTGCATGCAGGTCGCCAAGGTGCAGGCATCTCAATTTTTTTTCCCCCGCATCACAACAGTTTAATAATTTTAAAATCCTTCGTTTCGGGCTTGAAATGCCTTTAAAAAAAATCTTGAGGAATTTCAGCTTCAATTAATTTTTTTTTCTAAGATTAGCCATCGTGAAGCACGAATCATTTATCCAACAAATAATTTTAAAAACCATTGGATTAATAAATAATTTTATCCTATAAAATGTTCAAATAAAATATAAACATAATGTTGACATTTAACAACACATCTTAAATATTATATGTAAAAGTAATTTTCAACAAACATTATTTGAAAGGATTAGTTTTGAAAAACACATTGTACAAAAATATGCAAACTCCTACCAGCCATATTTTAAAGTTCAAACGCATGATATTAGGGTTGATGCTTTTCAACAAACATTATTTCTGATGGCATTTTGGTCAATTGGCGTAATACCTCTATTAGGATTAATATTTTTCATCGGTGCAATTAGCAGATAACCGTGGTTATCTCTGAGGGGTCTTATGATCCCGGACTCCTTTCGAGTGCTTATGCTAGTACTGATTTTTGGAAGAGACATGTCCTCTAGTCTAAGATACTCTCTCTCCTTGCCCAGGGTCTTCCACCCATCATTATCGGTGACTTCAACTGTATCACTGGGGCTAATGAAAAAAGAGGAGGCAGACGGGTTAATGACTCAGTGGATGTTTCTGAGTTCAGGACCTTCATCGATTTTGCTGGGTTATTGGATTTGGGATTTTTGGATCCTCAATTCACTTGGTATAACAACCGTCAGGTTTCTACTCATGTTTGGAAGAGATTAGACAGAGTCATGGCCATCGCACATTGGCTCCAAAAGTATCCTTCTGCTGTTGTTACTCACCTTCCTAGGATTGCTTTCGATCACTGTCTTATTCTGATATCCACGGAGGTTGATTATTATTAGCGGAGACAATTTAGATTCGAGCAGTTCTGGACTTCTTATTCCTTAGCTCGATCCATCATCTCCTAGGTTTGGCACATACCTGTGAGAGGCAATGCTATTTATCGATTATCTAGGCATCTTGAATTAGTAAGGCGCAAGCTCTCCAGATGGAATAGATTGGAAGTTAGGCACATGGTCAGGAAACTCAAGCAGGTCGAAGTTGATAATACTAACCTCAAGACCAAGGAGGATCAGGATGGCTATCTCCCGGAGTTTGACCTTAATTCTCTCCGAGGGAAGCTCACTTTTCATCACTCGCTTCTTCAGTAGCAGGAGACCTACTGGAGGTAGAGGTCGAGGATTCAGTGGATTCGCGACAAGGATCGCAATACCAGATTTTTTTATCAGGTCACCCTGAAGTGGCGTGCAGCCAACAAGATTCGGCAGTTAGCCGATGAGGAGGGGCAGTATCAGGAGGATATCCAAGTTATTCGGGATCGGTTATTTCACTTCTTCCAGTCCAGATGGATTGAGCTTACTGGTGATGGGGCTCCAGTTTTTCAAGTTTCAACATCGAGGAAGGTCACCACATTAGAGAATGACTTGCTTATCATGCCAATCACAGCGGAGGAGACTCGCTTGGCTCTTTGGGAACTCAGGCCCGACAAGGCCCTTGGGCTTGATGGGTTCCCTTCTTTTTTCTTCCACCACCATTGGGATATTGTTGGCCAGAAGATGGTCCAGACGATTCATATTGCCTTCCAATCCAAATCCATCCCTGTTGACTAGAATCGGACTCTCATCACTCTTGTGCCTAAGCGTACCAATACTTCTATCCCCCAATATTATCAGCCCATCAATCTGTGCACTACTATGTATAAGGTCTATGCACGTCTCTTAGCTGCCCACCTTTGAGAGGTGATTCCTCATCTTATTCTGCTGAATAGGGGACCTTTATTAGAGGGTGTGGCATTTCGAATAACGTCCTTATAACCCAGGAATTTATTCATGATCTCTAGAGAGCCTCTGCCAGGAGGTGTCTTATGGCTGTGAAGCTTGATATGGAGAGAGCTTACGACAGATTGAGCTGGGCCTTTCTGCACCGGACTCTTCTGGAATTCGGTTTTGATAGCCTGTTTATTGATTAGATCATGGCATGCATTCAGGGGACATCTTTCTCTCTGATCAGGGGTGTCCTTTATCTCCTTTGTTGTTCATCCTAGCTGCGGATGATCTATCTCGAGCATTCTGTTTGTCTCAGCAGGATCGACACATCGCCTCCTTTATGGCTGGTCCCCTGGATCCTTCGGTCTCTCATCTTTTGTTTGCAGATGACTGCATTCTTTTGGGCCAGGCTTCTATTCGCATTGCGACTACTTTTGCATCTATTATTCAGCGCTATTGTCAGGCTTCGAGTCAGAAGGTCAATTTACTTAAGTCTACCATCTATTTTCGTCCGAAAACCACCATAACTACCAGGGAAGGCATACTCCAATCACTGAGCATCTCTTGTCAGGCTAATCGGCTTATGTACTTGGGGATTCCTATTACGGAGAGATGACCTCGCCGCACTGACTACTCTGATATCGAGCATCGGGTCCGTGATCGCATTGATGGCTGGCAGACTATGGGATTACCTATGATGGTGAGGATCACTCTTATTTGCTTGGTTCTTACTTTCCTTCTTCTGCATCTTCTATCTAATGTTGCCATCCCGATTACTTGTCTAAGAAGGTTAGAGAGATGCTTTAGGGACATTTTCTGGGCCTCTATGCAGGATGGCCACTGTATTCATCTTCTGGCATGGGACACAATTTATATGCCTATCCAAGAAGGTGGTCTTAAAATCCAGTCTCTGATAGTTAGGAGAGAGGCTTTGATTGCCAAGCAAGCTTCGTCGTTTCTTCTTGACCCGCACTGCCTATGGAGCTCTTTTATGAGGGCGAGATATGGTGACTGGACTCCCTCTATGGACCATCAGCCATCTCGCGAGCATTCCTTCTTCTGGAAGGAGGTTTGTTGGCATGCTCCTATGATTCTGAATAATATATCGCAGATGATTGGAGATAGCTCCTCGATTGATGTTATTTAGGATACTTGGATTTCGGATATCTCACTTTCACTATGGCCTACTTTTATTAGTATTGAGGCTCCTACCAGCATGAAGGTTAAGGATCTGATCTCTCAGGATCCCTCTTCCTGGCATACTCTCACTGTGACCTGCTTATTTGGTGAGGAGCTATCTCGTCAAATTCTTTCTATTCCACTCACCCCGAGTCACTCTGCCGATGCCAGGTTATAGTAGAGATCATGTCTTTCTAGGGCCCCCACCCGGGACCTTATGAAGTTCTACAGGCCTTAGTCTCTGTGCATGATGGATACTGCGTGGATATGAAAGCTTCCTATCCATGAGTTCAACTCTTTATATGGAAGCTAGTGTGGGACTGTCTTCCTACCTATCCTCTGCTCTCTGAGAGGGGACAACCCATTCAGGTGACTTGCCCATTATGCGGTCAGATGGAGGAGACTACTGACCATGCCATTTTTATTTGCTCCAGAGCGAGATGGATCTGACAGCTGATGGGTTACTACTGTAGAGTGGATGACATGGGTTCTCCGCGCTCCCCTTTCTTAGATGATCTTTGGAGGGACACCCAACAGAACGATGGCCTTTGGGCTGCTACAGCCTACCAGATATGGTTGTCGAGGAACCTGCTTATCTTCACGGATGATATTATATCTTCCCACAAGATTGTGCGGAAAGTTAGATCTCAAACAGCGGAATTTGCTCTTCATCGTAATGTGGTTAGTTCTGACACCTCTGGCCACTAGGGATCCCCTGCTACTTCCGCAGCAAACCGGCATATGGTTTTCATCTCTTGGGAGCTCCCCTTCAAGGTTTGTCATAATTAACTTCAATGGGAGTGTTTGGGAAAGATTAGTAGGTCCAGCTTTCATTATCTGTAGGACTGATGGAACCCTACTGGCGGTGGGTGGTTTTGGTATTCTTGACTTCTCAGTCCTTATGACTGAGCTTTATGCAGCTTAGGCCGGCATTTCCTATACTACTCGGATTCTTCATGCTCATAACCTTCTCATTAAGGAGGATTTTATGACTATCATCTCATGGCTTCGAAAGAAAAACTACTCTCAAGTCCCTACCAATCCGCTGCTCCACGACACTTGGTTTATCCTCCGAGAGGTCTACATAGTCCAGATCCGCCATGTCTACCGTGAAGCTAATTCTGCGGCTGATTGGATGGTGGCTTCTATGGCTCATCATGCTAGATTTTGGATTTGGAGTCAGGGTAATCTTTGTTCCCCTGTTCTTAAACAAATATTGTATTCTGATCTATTTGGGTTGACTCGCACTAGATTAGTGTGATCACCCATTTGTATCAAAAAAAAATCGAATGATAGTATTTACATGGAGCACCCACGTCGTATAAGTGTGTAAATTTTTGCTACAATTGAAATAAGCGCCACCCAATAATATAAAATAAATACTACTATTAAAAGGAAAAAAATTATATATTTAAATTAATAATAATAATAAGTGAAGAATCTATTCTTAACTTATCCTTCTTCTTTTCCAATCTCTTCTCACATCTTTTAGGCTCACATACATCTAATAAAATTAGAATATATTTTCTAACCCTTTATCCTTTCCACATGGTCTCATTGATAATGCCTTAAGGTAAGGATTATATGACTTTGTACATCAGCTTTTGTAAAGGTTCATATGAATTAATCCTTATCAAAAGTTTATCAGAATTAAAAATTAATTCTTACAATTAAATGATAAATGTTAAGATTGAAAACTAATTCTAATTTTAAAAAAATTCATAATAATTTTTAACAAATAAGTAAATGGATACATATAGAGAGAGTTAGAGTTGATTATACTTGCATATAACAAGCTTCATATTTAATTATTTTTTTGACCTTTGATCTATATGAATTTTGAAATTATCTTATTTTTTTATTTTTAAAATTCATGATCCTTATTTATGGATGAAAAGGATAACTAAACCTGTGTATCTTTTTCACTTTGGAATTCATATCTGAATTTTAAATTGACTACATGCTAATTGATGATGCTTGACCATCTTGAGCTGACATTTTTGAGCATCAATGGATGTGCCATTAATTTGCTGAAGAAACTTTACCTCGGCATCGAGATATGCAAGAAGTGCCGAAGGCCGAATATTTCGGCGGAAACCCTTCGATGCTCAAGTTAGTGATCAGAATCATAGCCGTGAGCTTGAAAAAGCTCAAGAGAGAGAGTTAAAGATAAAAGATACTTGTTTGAGAGCTTGAGTGTTCATACCTCGGTCAGGGGTCCCTTTTACTCATT
This sequence comes from Calamus simplicifolius, assembly GCA_900491605.1. Classification (NCBI taxonomy): domain Eukaryota; kingdom Viridiplantae; phylum Streptophyta; class Magnoliopsida; order Arecales; family Arecaceae; genus Calamus; species Calamus simplicifolius. Next base: position 936,851 of record UESW01004146.1, read on the forward strand.
TTATTAATGCTTAGGGTCTGTGTTACTTGCTTCGGAAGCTTTGGAATCTCATGATGAACCACGACTTTGTTTGATGAAATGTCAGAATTATTAAGATTTTTTCATCTGAATTGGATGATTGGTACTTTGTAGTAGATGATCACCTTTGGGGTTCATCTGGCCAGAGTTCTTAAAACTTCATGATAGATGATGACTTTTTAGACTTATCTGATCAGAGTCATTAATGCTTCATGATGGATTATGACTTCTTAGGCTTGTGCCCAAACCGATGAAATTTATCTTATTAGACATATATGAATCAAAGATGGTTAATAGGTCCGGTCTTATCAGAAATGAAGGCTTGCTTGGGAAGCTGAAGTTAATCTTGGAAATAAGATAAGATAAGGCCTGAGGCCGCCTAGGAGCTGGAGCCGTCTAGGAGACGCTTATGAGTTGAGGCTGGTTATGAACTGGAGCCGCCTAGAAGCCGCTTATGAGCTAGGGTCACTTATGATGATTATGTTAGAGACCACCAAAACATATGAATTTTAGTTTTAAGCCTTTTTTGCTTTGCACTATAGATGATGTTCAATAGTTCGAATCGCATATTTGAATGGCCCTTAATTGATTTTGAAGGTAGGTGGACCAATTTCCTAGTTCAAGCACACAATAGCAAGTCTATATATACTCACACACATGTTGTGTATGTGTCTGTATATATATGCATGCGTGTAATGAACTAGAGAGCTCATCTCCTTCAATCATGTTACCATCATGCAGTGGATCGAAGCGGTTAGGATTTCTGTATTGATGCCTATAAAGACATGGAAGTAAGTGTATCATGCCCTCAATCCATTGGTGGATCACAGAATTTACAATCTATCACATAAATGTAGAATTAAATCCAATGGCATGCGAGGCATCATATTCAAAGTAAATTCAGTAAATACTAAGATTTAACTAATAATAATCCATGTCATAAATTTTCAAAACTAAACAAATCCAAGCAATAAGTCAATGTTTACATTTATAAATTCTTAGAAAATTCTAATATCACAATTGAACAACTAACTAGTGCTTTGAATCCAAACTAATACTTTACATTTAAAGCAAATCTCTGTTTAGGAACATGGTCCAGCTTCTACCCGAACCTTTCTATGTCTTGGTCTAGGAAATAAAAGGAATCAATATAATTATAAGTTAACATTTAGTAAGTTACCATAACTATAATTAGGGGGATCAAGTAAGCATAGCAAATAAATTCTTTACTCATATATTAAAACATTCGGATTTATCACTCAGTTAAATATTAGAATTTTCAACAAAAATTTTAGCAATGATTTTTATGCTTATCAATATATGTATATTCATCAAATATCTACAATGGTAATACATAAAATCTAAAAGAGTAGTTTCAATTTTCTTTCACATTATGCTTAATACACTTTTATCTAGTCAGAAATTACTTTTCATTCATGTAACTTTAATCAAGTTTGAAAATCTGTGGTAGTAACTAAACAGCTTATAGGACCATGGCCAAAGGACTCAACAAAAAGTAGTAACAATCGTACCATATTTAACCCATGCGAAGTAGGTTCATTGCACTATGAAGTTTCAGAACTAACAACCTTCACACAAACACCGTTAATCTGGGTACACTGATGCATAGTTTGAGTCTATAACATTTATACACTTTATAGTAGTTAATATTTTTACACATGGGTCATATTTTATTAAATAGCTATTTATGCATAAAATAAATGTGTTTAAATTATATCAATATTTATGGATAAAGTAATTGTGTTTAACAAATAAAATTTACAAATGATTTTCAAGTTAAATTTTAAGTACTTTCAAGCCATAAAATTCAAAAAAATGAATTTAGCATAATTCAGTAATTATGGCATAATCTACATTCATATATATTTTTAAATATAACATAGCCACATAATAGAATCAAAGGAGTCTTATTTGATTCCAAATTTCATTTGAACAAGATATGCAAAAGAAATTGCTAAATTTTTAAATCAAATATCAATTATTTTCATAATATAATTCAAATCAAATGATATCATAATTCTATATTTATAACGAAAGTAAAGTACATTTACATAAAATTTTCGTTAATGTATCGGATTTTCAATAAACTTAATCCGGTTTACTTATAAAGAGGCATATAAAATAAGTTTATTAAAATTTTGAAGTCCTTGATAATATTATACATACGTACGTACATACATACATACATACATATATACATATATATACATACATACATATACATACATACATACATACATACATACATATACATATATACATATATACATATATACATACATATACATATATATATATATATATATACACACACATATGTATATACTCAACTCAACTCATCTAAGCCTTTTCCCAACTATATACACATATGCATATGTGAGATAAAAATACTCTACTAAATAAATAGTTTCATGGATCTAGTCACTTCGAGCCATCTCACATGACAAATATTCCAATATAAATGCATCAATTATGAAAAAAAAATTCTAAAATTCCTCAATTAAATAACTTGCTTATTTTCCTGTTTCCTCATTTTAGAAATTTCAATCATCATTGTTATTTTGTATCTTGGTCTAACTCTTTGAAGGTCTAACATAACCAATGTTGCACATATAAAATTAAGGATTGAGGCTTTACCTTAGATTTTCCATGGTAGAAATTTTGCTTCAAACTAACCTTCTCTATGCTCAAACTGTTGACCACCTATATAGGTCAAATTAAACCCATTAAAATATCTAGGTCCAAAGTGGCTAGTCAAATCACATTGCTCAGATCCACACCCTACCACACATAAAGCAATGTTGGGTCAGGTCTATAAGCTAACCAGATGGAGAGAAAATAGAAGAATAAAATAAAATAAACTAGATGAAAAATGGGAGAGAAAGAAGAAGGTTTGTTGTATTGGGAATCGGTATCATTTTGGTACTAAACCGATACGGTTTGATATGGGGCATATTATGCTGAACCAGTAGCGTACTAGTTAGGTGGATTCGGCGGCCTCAACCTATGAGTTACCTTATACTAAGCTGAACTGGATGGTTTGGTATGGTATGGAACGATTCTGTTTGGCTTAGTATGGAGCAGTTGAGTACGGTTTGAGGTTGGTATGGGGCGGTTCAGCTCCTGTATCGAACCATACTAGTTCCAAGCCAATTTGGTAATATTCCCTGCAAATCGTTCAGTTTAATACAGTTCGACCATCCTTGGAAGGAAGAATAAGGACAGGAACATCCCTCCCTTGGTCGGCTTAAGGCGGAACCTAGCCGATTAGTATGGTTCACTCTGCATTGTTTGATTTGGTACAGTTTGACCATTCTTGGAAAGAAAGAATAGGGAAGGGAAAATCCCTTCCTCAGCCAGCTCAAGGCGGTGCTTGCCTAGTCCGGTGATGCTGTAGCAACCCATTGACTAGATGGATAGGTTGTTCTCAGCTAGTTAAAACAAGAAAAAAAGGCCCATCTTATAGTTAAAATGGGGGCAGCTTTCAGAGGAAAGTGCTAAAAAGGACGGTGTCAAATTGCTGATCCATGTTAGCCCTCGTGTCTAGTGGCTAACCACAGGCCATAGCAGCCCGAATGGCTCAAATCTGGCTAAGAATGTGCCTCCAAACAAGACAAAACACTTGCCAATCCAAATCCAACCGTTGAAGGCCATTGGTGGCTCAATGGTGCACATTGTGATGGGAAGAAAAAGAGAGGAAGAAAAAGAGGAGAAGAGAAAGAAGACTTGTTGCATTGATTCGGTCACTAAATCAAAAGAAGAAGATGGTGATTCACTGGCAATTTCAAGCCTGATTCATCGTTGATCTATAGATAAGAAGAAAGGGTGTTGGTTGTATTAAATAGAGGAGGAGGCTCTCGATAGCCTCATCCTTGCCTTCTTTTGAGTCTGGGAAAGATCAGACTCTGGGTTCCTGTGGGGACTCGGCTTCTGTCACCCAAAGAGCCGGGTCTTACAAAGTTCATGGAGTCCATGTAACCAACAGGCCATGCGCTTCTGCCTCTGGGAAAGTATTATACAGACAATTTTGGATTCGAGCTGAGTGATAACGTTCATCAACATGGACTTGCGCATGCAATTGCATGATACCAATCTCCTATAAATCTTACTGTATAATATTTATAAGGTCTTAATTTTCAACTGCTGACTTTCAAGTTTTTTCAGGAAAGAGTGCGGTTTCATAATACAGGGCCCTCTTGGGTCCCAGGAGCCATTGTTATGAGCATTGAAGATGGGTATCAAGGAAGACCAGGGATGGCTCAGCTAGATCAAACGTAATGTAGATATGTGGTCCCCCTCCCCCCTGCTTCTTAGAAAAAGATGTTAAGCGGATCATGCAATTTTACATGATGTTAGCTGTTTTATCACTTGCTGCAGCTATTCGTGCATCATTATTGTCTTCAATGCATGCCCGACTCCAATCTATTTGCAAATTCCTGCACTAAAATCAAGAATGCTTCAGTTGCATCCCGTACAGGTAGTTAATTTTTTGAAGTGATCGTTTTGAAAACAAAAGATTCTTATAAAGGACAAGATTTATGATTATGAGGAGTACTGACTTATGGGAATGGATGCAGTTGAAATCAGCAGACAAACTAGTCAAGGAATCATCATACGAGGCCTCCTCCGGGTGTTTCACTATTCCTCAGAGAACAACATCGGTCTTTGTTGAAGTTAGGTGTGCTTGAGCATGCCTTCTATCTTGTGCTTTCATAAGAGGGCAGATGAAGTTATGATATCAGGAACTGCTTTACATGCAGTAGTAACATGTCTGAAGTTTGTCCTGGAAGAAATTTAGAATTAGTTGGAAATATTCCAGGCTGATAGGGAACAATGCTCTGTTTAGACAGTTAAAGGAGGATATCAAAGCACTCCACTCCAACTGTAGTTGATCAATTCCATCCAAATACCTTGAAATAAGAAGGCTTCATGCAACTTTTCTGAATGTGATGCTATTGATGTGCATGTGTCAATTCTGCAGCTCTATTGCATTTGTTTTGCTCTATTTTGTTTTGGGTCAATTAGTCCAAATTATCGGAACAGTTCAAAATTTTTGTAATTGATGGCCATGTAGTCAACTTCCACAAATCTTAACTTGTTTGAAGGCTGCATGGTTTTACCTAAAATCCATTTAAACATGTTTTGACTCATCTGTTAATCAGATATGTCTGTATTTTGATCTTCAGAATTACAATCTTCCAAGCGGTTCATTTTCAAAAGAAAAGAAAAGAAAAATTACGGGGTGCTACTGTTTTTAAGGTTCTATAATGTCCTTCGAATAGGCTACGAAGATTGATGGGAGTTTTTCTGCTACTTCTAGAGGTCCTATGGGTAGGATCGTGGCAATATCCAGGTAGTCTAATTCTTCAGCACTAGGGTTGCAATGTAGGCGGGCGGGTATCTTAAGATTCAATTTCTGAAGAAGCTCTGAATTTGAACCTAAATAAGAAGCAGCAGCTGATATCATTTCCACGTCCGGACCTTTGCTTGCCCTACTTTGCCCCAGGCTCGTGAAATCCTAGAATGCGATTTAGCAGTTATTTTACGTTAATTTTAATCATTTGAAATCCCCCAAATAGATCAGCGTGGACGATGCTGCATCAAATTTCAGTATTTGTGGATATTTCTACGTATGATTTATAAATTCAAATTCTAATATTATTTTTTTTGTAAAAAAAATGATAATCTTACAGGGGCAATTTACCGACAACATTTTAGCGCTAGATTCCACCAGAATTTATAATATTTGAGATAGACTCAAACAACCATGGGGTCTCAATCTCATGCCAATGCCATGTCCACTCCAATATTCCACGTCATGGGGATTTTTCACAATCGTACCTTACTCGCATATTCCCGAATGTTCCATTAGCCGATTCCGTCTCTATCTAATAGCTTTTTATCAAAACTAATAATAGCAAGACGACGTGGAGCAATGATGGAAGGCAAGGCATCAACGGGCAGCGAGCACCGAGCTTGACAGCGCTCATGAACGCTGGCTGCTTCTTTGTCGGCAAAGGTGTTGGGCGATCCATGGGTTGCCACATCAAAATCCGTAGTGGGATTAGGGGCAGGGCTGCTCTTGATGGGTAGCCAACGCAAAGAACTGCTCCGAGAAATGATAGAACGGGCATGAGTTCCATGATGGCATAAAAGGCAAATAACAACCATTCTGAGTATTTTTTTAATATCATTATAATGGATAGAGAATATATATATATATTATTTACTCTGTTGTTATACCATGAAAATGATGAAATACGAGATTTTATCAATGCTTCTTGAGCCTTTGTCCACAAAATACACACCCATCCTTCATTAATAAAAATATGCCCCAAAGCCCTTAAGGTTTGTTTAGATCTTTGGAGAGAAAGAAAGAAAAGTGTAAAAAGAAGAAAAGGGATGGAGAAAAGAATGGAAAAGAAAGGAAAGGTTGTTCTTCTTCTCTTATTTGAAAAAAAGAAAGGGAAAAGAAATATATTAATTATTTTATTTGGATAGAGAAGGAAGAAAAGAATGGAAAGAGTTATAAACAATTATATCCTTTAGAATAGGTATGAACAGTACTAAAGAAGAATAAAAAAAAAAATGAAAGAATATTTTGCATTAGACACTTTAATTTAATTTTCATGTGAAAAATCAAGAGCTGGTTTATGCAATTATAGTATGAAAAGAAATGACAAATATATCTTAATTATTTTAACTTTTAGAAAAATATATCCTTTAAAAGAGAAGGGTTTTTTTTTTTTTTTTTTTTGGGGGGGGGGGGGGGGGGGTTGTCCTTAATTACAATTTATAAAATAGTCCAAAAGCATTAACCTTCATAAGGTGTAGCAAATCAATGGGCATCATGGACTTATTAAGATCAAAAAATAAATTAGTAAGATAGTTCGAGGGTAGATTTCCCACTTTTTGGATGGTAATACTATAAAGTGGTAATAGATTGACTCATGCTAATGATATATAACAAATTGGTAGATACATGGAATGAGAATAATTAATATTTAAAATTATCCTTCATGCGATGAAAAGTCATAACTTAGATGGCAAAGCATCTTTTCTAGTCGATCTGTGTATGCTTGCAAGAGAAAGACAAAGAAAAAGAGCATAAAAAATCCAAAGATTATCTCCAAGGAAGATTATTTGCCGACACTCAAATCAACTCAAACAGGAAGAGAAAGATCTAGAGCTCCTTAAGTCAATACTCTGAATATAATAGCTTAATATTAGAGTTGAACTCGTTTACTTGAAAGGTTGGAATACTTTTATAGGCATTTGTAAGTGTTCTCATTGAATTAGGCTATTTATTGATGGATGACCCAAATACATTTAGATTCTCGAATAGGATGGTACCTTTAGTATAGTTTTCAAGGAAATGGGCTGCAAAGTCCCATTCAAATAGGATGGCAAACTTGTACTCAAATTAATATGTACCTTCAGTAAAAGATTCCTCATATTAGTCAATAGTATTAGTAGAAGTATCTCTCGATCAAAACTTCCTTCTTTTAGAGGATACATGTACCAACCTAATCGGCCATATCATGCGACCTTTTGATTGTTCACCAGATATAAAAGCCAAGTCGGCCTAACAACTCAACTCATACCACATCGGCTTGCTAGGTTAGCTCCTTTCACGTCATTTGCTCTCTATTTTCAAGAGTTAAGCTTAAATCTGTACTTAACTCATAAAAGTAGCTTAATTAGACTACAACCAGCTTATTTTTGGGCTCCTTTTGCTTGACTATAGCAATTGATCTGCATCGGGTGCAAGTCAGTTTGAATCAAACTCAATGACTTATGAATGTTAGTCTGTCCTTAACTTTTGTCAATTCTAAAATGGTACATTGTCACTAATTTCGTTGTGAGGATGAAAACTATAATGCACCTCCTTGAAATAAACTACTCATTTTGCTACTCTATAATGTGCCATTGTTAGAGTTGTTGTATGCTATAATGCAATAACTTTCTATTGTGTTATCATTAGCTCAACCTTTAAAAGGATGCCATAGCAACTCTTCACATCTAGGTTGCGCTGGTAATCTATCCAGATTAACAGTAATTTAAATGGGACCCATCAGATAACTATGCTTGGGATATATTTTGAATGGCAATCTATCTTGTAGTGGTAATCTGGATTACCTTAGGAGATAATTCAAATTACTTCAAGAAGGAGTGGTTATCCACGTTACCATAGATATAGTAATCTAATATTTTTTTAACAAAATTGTTCATGCTTTCTTTGATCGCTCTCTACTTGCCTCATCCTTTACCGACCTCGCTAGAACCTCCATGTCGAAGGTCCCGAGCCACACCCTCTTCCACTGAGTCGGGTCGCGGATCTCTGCTGTCCAGCGGCCCCACGATCGTCTTTGGATACCGCAGAATTCTTTCGATCGGTGGCTTTCAGCATCCTCACCTACCACTTGCGATGGTACCCGACGAGCCACGGGGGTGACCTCAATCCCTATCTCCTACACGTGCTTCTTCACCCATCGAAAATCGTCTTCATGTGAACTAAGAGTACTTCTCTATGGATGAAAATATGATCCAGTCTCTTCTATTTTGTTATATACAAATAGTATTTTTTTAATTTAAGGATCATTAAATTTAAACATTATATTTATTTTTTTTTAAAATCAAATATATAATAATATATAAATTTTTAATAATTTAATTTAGGAGTATTTTAAATTTTGATGTTATATAACTGGTAATCTGTTTGTATATCAAACACAGTAATCAATATTACTATAGCATTACCTATATATACCAGACACAGTAATCAACATTACTGGTAATCTATTCAGTTGTAATCTATCTTGTAGGCAATTCATATTACCATTCAGGACTACCTGGCGATGCATCAAACACAACCCTAGTACTATATTTATGATTCTTGAAATGGCACAAACAGCTTGCTTACCATCCTCTCCCTCCCCTCTTAGTCTATATAAGAAGGAAGACAAGAGCTCATTTTTTCTATTCCATAGAATTCGCATTATTCGGCTTCTTCTATGCTTAGATTATACCCAGTTTGTCTCCTAGACTCATCTTTAAGGTCAAGGTTCTCAATTTGGCGATGTCTCAACTGATTTAATACTTTTCCTCAAAGTTGCTACATAACACTACTGTACTACTACTTGATTTCGTTTGTGTTCCTACACCTTCGTCGGTGAAAAATTTCAACCATTCAAGCTTGGTCAACCAAGAATTACATTGTAAGCAAAAGATAACTTGGTGACCCAAATATCTACTATGTGGTTTTATAGCGGGATCCCTATCCTAAATTCATCGACAAGGTGATCACTCCTTCAACTTAGGGGGACTCTCCAATAAAGCCAATGAATAGGGCTTCCATCAACTTCAATCAATCAGCGTTGATGGCTATCCTTTACAAAAGGCACCATAGAAAAGAATATTCAGTGAGCTACTATCATTTATTATAGTTAACTATCAAGATTCCCTTCACCTAATAACTAGTGATCATGGTCATTGAAATAACTAAAGTATCATAATTAAGGATTCACACTCCCTTTAGGTCTTGGTTAGAGAAAATGATACTTGTTGAGCTTCGACCTTAGTTTTAATTATTAGGAGAGGCTCCACAACTTATATCTACTATGTGTAAGCCTTCCAATCTAAAAAATTTTCCACCAACTGTCAACTCATCATGGATCACCATAATGGCTCAAGTAGTAGGTCAGTTGTTAGGCTTTCTTTAAATCTGGACTTTTCTTGACCATTCTGCTCATCCTTTTAGTGGCCTTAGACATAGTGCCCGAGATATCCCTTTCAAATAAGTTTCTTGATCTCATCTTTCCAATGTTGGCATTCCTTGGTATTATATCCATGATCTCCATGGAATCAGTAATATTTCCTTTAATCCCTCTCATTAGCTTGGTCCTTATCTTTAGAGGCCAACGCATGCAATCCTCGTAGCAAATCTATATCAAAATTTAGGTCTTGAGGTGTTTTCATGGGAGCGTGCCTTTATCTAATAAGTCGTTAACTTGAGCTCCATGAAACTTTTTTAAGATTCTTTGGGTCTCCGATCATCCTTCTTCTAATAATTCTTTCTAGTCTACCCTTCATTCGAGCGCATCTCTTTTGCATTGAACAGCTTTCTACATTGGCTAATAGCTCTCAATAGGATCTTTTGAAGGGCACTTTGATGAGGAAAAGCTGAATGTATAAGCCATCCATTAAATCTATAATAGCTATTGAGTACTTTTGGAGCCTCTAAATTGAACCGTGATATAGGACTAGCTCTTCGTATGCTGATCCCAGAATCGCCCAGCCCCACGTCTCGTGCTTCGCTGCCCAATCAGCAGCCGTGTTGGCTTCACGGAATACGCAGTATCCAAGTTCTGAAGCATGGTCCAAATATATGTTAAGATCGGATTGATGGATACATCAGGAGCTTTCTCTTTCCGTATCCACTGAATGACAGTCATAGAGTCTCCCTCAATAATAAGCTTCTGGGCTCGAAGAGTCTGCACCGCATAGAAATACCAGTCCATGCAGCGCAAAGCTCAGCCATGGGGACAGAGAAGTCCAGAGACCCAAATCCATCCGCCGCTATCATATTATCCTGTGGATCACGTATGATGAAGGCCGAACCAGCTAGTCTTCGTATGCTTTAAGTTGCTAATGAAGTGGTTAATGAATTATTAGCTCAGCTACTTGAAAGAATTGATGAGGTAGGTCTTAAGCTTGAATCCCATGTTTGAGGAACTTTCGTTAGAGTTGCCAAAAAAAAATTGAGCACATGATGGCATCTGATGTGCCTTGCAGCAGCAGCATGAGGGATTTAAAACTCTCTAGGTAATTGACAAGATCTGAGGTCTGATCATAAGGCTTTAACTGAAGCATTTTAAACTTAAGGGATAAGGGCTCAATAATCATGACCCTTTTGGTGAACGCTAGTTCTAGAGGTTGGTTGAGGTTATTAGCAACGATGATCTCTTGACTTCAGGAAAAGGTTATTTTATTGCCTCAGCTTTGAAGGTAGAGATTGCTTTCGTATTTATAAAGAAGCAATTAAGTCACAATTTTTTTTTTAACAAATTGGTCATATAGAAAGGAGAAAGTCAAAAAGAGAGAGAAAGGTGGGTAAGCTACACCGTTGGCAGATTCTACTTGCCAAGTATTATTAATATTATACAATGACAACCTTCTACACTTGCTGCTCGCACACGCCATGACCTACTCCTTACAAAATAAAATAATAGCAGTAATCTTGCTATTATAATTTTTCAAAAAATTTGCCATCTTTTTACATGATATTTTCCTTGCATCTTTGACATGAATTTAAAGACAACACATTGACTTTATGGTTTTTTTCATGCTTTAAGAATAGTGCAGCCTAAGCTCCGATTCTCTCAGACTTTAGTGCTTTAAGATTCGTGCTTCTTTGCTTCGTCCCCGATCTTCCGGCGATCGTCGTCGTCTGGTCTTCGCCGTGGTTCAGGTGCTCCTTTGTCTCTCCGTCTTCCTATGGCCTCGGATGCGGCTGATGTAGGCCGGGCTTCCGGGAGGGCGGCGGAAGGAGGGTTCATTGGGTGGCTTCGTCCCCGTCGCCGGCCACTGTGGCGAGGTTGGAGGCTGCCTTCCCTGAGGTGGTGACCCTCCCAGCTGAGGAGCTTGCTGAGGAGGTGGCTGGGTGGATGAAGACAGCCATCATCGCTCGTTCATACCATCGATGGGTTCCGGCGGATGCTTTTCTCAGAGAATTTCGGCGCGCCGGAGTTCCTGGAGAAATTGTTCCGACCAGCATGGCATTCCGGTGCCATGTTTCGCTTCGAATCTCCCGAAGCTCGGGAGTTAGTGATGCAAAGGCCGTGGGTATCAACGGTCAGGTTATTGGCATCGAGGGATGGCGGCCGGATTTGCTCCGGCAGAGGACTCAATCCGTCGGCGTTGGTCTGGGTCCGGCTGCCGAACCTCCCCCTGGAGTTCTGGAAAGCTGATTTCCTCAAATCTTCTGGCTATGGCGGGGGAATTCGTCTGTCCCGATGCTGCTACCCTGGCGAGAAACAGAGGAGGAGGGTTTGCACGGGTTTGTATGCGGATCGACCTATCTCGTCCTCTTCGTCCAGGAGCTCGAGTGCAAGGCCTCAACCAGAGGTTTTGGCAACAGTTCTCTTACGAGAACCTTCAAGGGCTTGCTGGAGCTGCGGTTCGATCCATCTGGGAGGTCCCTGCTCTCTCCCGTCTCGTTCGGCTGAGGAGGATCGGCTTCGGCTTCCGTTTTTGGGCCATGGCTTTCAGCTGTGAGACAGCGGAGAGGAGCTCCGGGATCTCAGACTGTGGGAAGGAGAAGCTCTCTTCGAGTGTGTCTGCGTCTTCTGCAGCCTTCGCCTCTGCTTCCCCTTCCTCAGTGGATGGGCTTCGCCCTGGGTCTGAGGGTCGCGTGAGGCTGGAATCTCCGGTGAAGGTGGCTCGCCGGCAGCTTCATCCAAGGCCGCTGAGGGTCGGGAGTTGCAGTGATTCAGCCGGGGAAGAAGAAGTCCCCCTTTCTTTGAAGAAGGGAGGTGTGCCTGGGGGTGCCGTATTGAAACTCAGAAGCAGCCAGTGAATAAGGATGTGCCAGTGATCCTCCTCTGAATGTGGTGAAGACTTCTAATCCCTTCTCCTCTCTTGATTGGAGCTGGGAGCTGAAGGCCACATGGACTGTAGGGATGGGTTCCCGGGTTCCTTGAAGCGGGCCAGACCGGAGGTGTCAATGTCTCCAAGGTCTTTTCCTAAATCGGTGCTCCGGAGGGAAAAAGGAAAGGCCTCTGTGATTAAAAAAGGGGGGGCCACTCTTTCCTCGTGTCGGACTTGACTTACCCCCTTCTGGCCAGAACGGTGACCTTGATCGGTCAAGGGGGCAGTCTATCCAGGGTTCTGGGCCATTGACGGAAGTCCTGTTGGTCAGGGTCCTGGTTCCTGTCAAACGGTTCTCCTTTGGAGATGGATGGGCCGCTGGCTGTTCAGATCTCAGTCTGATGTTTGCCCTCCGTTGGCAGGGGGTATTGCTGACAGCATTATGTCGGAGGACCATGGAGGGGTCCTAGCTTCTCCCAGTCTGTAAATGAAGATTCTTCTGTGGAATGTAAGAGGTGCTCGTAAGCCATCCTTTCGTTCCTCTTTTGGAAGATTGTTGCAGCTGCATAAGTTTGATATATGTGTCCTTTTGGAAACGAGACTGTCGGGTGAGAGTCTGGCTCGGTTTCGTAAGCAGATGGCCCGATCTTGGTCCTCGTATGCCGTGGAGGCTGAAGGGTTGTCAGGAGGTATGCTGGCTCTTTGGCGTTCCACTGCGGTTACGATTGATGCTTTTCATCAGTGTAGTCAGCAGATAAGTATGATTGTCTCTGAAGGTGCTTCTGAGCCTTGGCTTTTATCGGCTGTCTACGCCAGTACTGACTATAGGGAGAGAAGGATTCTCTGGTCTGAACTTCGATCCCTTCTTGATCAAGGTATTCCTTCTGTTATTGCTGGGGATTTCAATTGCATTACGGAGCCTAATGAGAAACGAGGGGGTAGACGAGTTACTGGCTCTGCTGACATAACTGAATTCAGATCTTTCATTGATTCTGCTGGATTGATGGATTTGGGATACTCTGGACCCCAATTCACCTGGTGTAATAATCGGCAGGGTTCAGCTCGTGTTTGGGAGAGGCTGGATAGAGATGGCTACAGCTCAGTGGCTTCATTTGTTCCCTGCGGTTACAGTCACTCATCTTTCTAGAATTGCTTCTGATCACTGCCCTATTTTGATTTCCACGGAGGTTGTTCAGCATCAGCGCAAGCAGTTCAGATTTGAGCAGTTTTGGTCTGCCCATTCAGCTGCTCGTGCTATTATTCATCACATCTGGCATCTCCCTGTCAGGGGTAATGCAGTTTATCGTTTATCTCGCCGTCTTAAGATGACCAGGCATAGATTATCCAGATGGAGTAGAGTGGAGTTGGGGGATTTGGTCAGACATATTGAACAGTAGAAAGTGATATTAGCGCTCTACAGGCTAAGGAAGATCAGGACGGATGTTTGCAGGCCTCGGACCTCTATTCTCTCCGGGATAAGCTTGCTCAGCATCACTCTCTTCTTCGTCAGCAGGAGGTTTATTGGTGGCAGCGATCCAGGGCTCAGTGGATTGTGATGGCGATCGTAATACCAGATTTTTCCATCAGGCTACCTGAAGCGGCGTGCTGCCAATAGGATTCGGAGATTAGTTGATGATGAGGGGAATACTCAGGAGGATACCCAATCTATTAGGGAGATGATTCTTCACTTTTTCCAGTCTAGATGGGCTGATTCTTCTGGTGCGGGAGGGCCAGTACTCCGGTTTCTGATTCTGTGAAAGTCTCTTCCGTGGATAACAGTATGTTGGCCAGATCAATTTCTGCGGACGAGATTAGGGCGGCCCTTTGGGACCTTGGCCCGGATAAGGCCCCTGGGCCTGATGGGTTTCCGCCTTTCTTTTATCGTCATTATTGGGACATTGTGGGTCAGGAGGTGGTTTGGCAATTCAGTCTGTTTTCCTGGCTAAACAAATTCCTGCGGAATGGAATCAGACCTTTATTTCTCTGGTGCCTAAGCGTCCTGATGCCTCCCTTCCTCAGCATTTTCGGCCCATTAGTCTTTGCACTACTCTCTATAAGGTCTGTGCTCGGCTTTTGGCTCGTCGCTTTCTCTGGTGATCCCTCGCCTAATTTCTGCTGAACAAGGGGCGTTTATTAGAGGGCGTTCTATTTCAGATAATATTCTCATTGCCCAGGAATTTATGTTTGATTTGCAGAGAGCTTCGGCCAGGAGAAGTCTTATGGCTGTTAAACTTGATATGGAGAGAGCCTATGACAGACTGAATTGGGCCTTTTTGCGTCGCTCTCTTACGGAGTTTGGAGTTGATGACTTGTTCATTGAGTGGATTATGGCTTGCATTCAGACGCCGTCCTTTTCTATAATTATTAATGGAGTCCGACCAGATTCTTTCACTCTACTGTGGGGATCCGACAGGGTTGCCCTTTGTCCCCTTTGTTGTTTATTCTAGCTGTGGATGATCTGTCTCGGGCTTTCCATCAGGCGCAGAGAGATCGGAGATAGTCCCTTTTTGGCTGGTGCGGAGGGCCCTTGGTGTCCCATCTCCTGTTTGCGGATGACTGCATTCTCCTGGGCCAGGCTTCTATTGTTAATGCGTCGTCTTTCTATTCTATTATCCAGAGATATTGTCAGGCTTCAGGCCAGAAGGTTAATTTTCTAAAGTCCACTTTATGTTTCAGCCCGAAGACTCCTAGAGCTATCAGGGAAGCCATTATTTCTTTATCGGGAATTTCTACTCAGGCAGACAGATTGATGTATTTGGGGATTCCTATCACAGGAAGACGTCCCCGTTGTTCTGATTACTACGAGCTTGAGAGGAGGATTCATCAGCGTATGGAGGGGTGGCAGGTTACTGGCCTTTCGATGATGGCCAGGATTATTATTATACGCTCGGTTCTCTCCTCCCTTCCCATGTATCTTCTGTCTAATTCTATTATTCCTATTACTTGTCTTAAGAGGATTGAGAGAAGTTTCCGTGATTTTCTGTGGGCTTCTACGCAAGAAGGTCATGGTATGCATCTTTTATCCTGGGAAACTGTTGCATGCCTATCCAAGACGGCGGGCTTGGGATCCAGTCTCTGATTGTTAGAAGGGATGCCCTTCTTGCCAGACATGCTTCTAGATTCCTTCTGGAGCCGCATTGCCTTTGGAGTACTATGATGCGTGCTAGGTATGGTGGCTGGGTGCCGGATTCTTATATCAGGCCTCCACGTGGTTGCTCCTCTTTTTGGAAGGAAGTTTGCAGATTTGGTCAGGCTATCAGGGTAATGTTACGTGTATGATGGGAGATGGATCATCTATTGATGTTATTCAGGATATTTGGTTTTCGGATATTCCTCTCTCACGATGGCCCTCTTTTATAGTATTGACATCCCTTATAACCTTCGGGTTAAGGATTTGATTTCTTCTGATCCCCCTGCCTGGCATATCCCCTCTGTGACCCGTTTCTTTGGGTTGGAGCTTTCTAGACGTATTCTCTCGATGCCCATTATCCCAGGTTGCTCATCTGACTCCAGACTTTGGCAGAGATCTTGTCTCTCTAGGGCTCCTATCAAGGATTTGATGATGATTTTCAGGCCGGGGTCCCAGCGTTCGATGGATGCTGATTGGATTTGGAAGCTTCCCACCCTCCCCAGAGTGCAGCTATTTATGTGGAAGCTTCTGTGGGATTGCCTTCCCACTTGTCTTCTTCTTTCTAGAAGAGGTCTGTCGATTCATCCGTGCTGTCCTTTATGTAGGGTGGAGGACGAATCCTCAGACCATGCTATCTTTACCTGCCCCAGGGCGAGTTGGATATGGCAGAGGGTAGGTTATTCTTTCAGGATGGACGATCAGGGTTCTCCTCGCTCTTCTTTCTTCCTGGATATTCGTAGAGCTTCTCCGCAGAGGTGCAGTGTTGGATTGCCACGGCTTATCATATATGGTTATCGAGAAACCAGATTCTTTTCACGGACGACCCTATGTCTTCCTTCAGAATTATGAGGAAAATCAGATCTTTGGTCATGGACTGTGCCCGGGTTGGTTCTGATGTCTCTGGCCTCTGGGGATCCCCTGCTGCTTCGGCAGCGAACCGTCATTCGGTGTTCATCTCCTGGGATCCCCCTCCTCCAGGGTTCGTCAAAATCAATTTTGATGGTAGTGTCCGTGGCAGAGCGGCTGGTTCTGGTTTCCTCGTCCGTGGCCCTCAGGGTGAGCTTCTGGGAGCGGGAGGTTTTGGTTCTATTGACTCCTCCGTCCTGATGTCTGAGCTTTATGCGGCCTGGGCGGGCATTTCTTATGCTGTCAGGACTCTTCAGGCCCATAGGATTGTCATTGAGGGTGATTCCTGTCGGTTATTTCCTGGTTGCAGAAGGAGAATTGCCATTCTGGTCCTACTAATCCGATGCTGACGGACATTCGTTCCATCCTTTCCAAGGTCGACTGTACCCGGATTCGCCATATTTATCGTGAAGCCAATTCGGCGGCGGACTGGGTAGCGTCCTTTGTGGCCCAGCATGCTGGATCGTGGTTTTGGAAGCCGAGCGATCCCTGTTCATCTATTTTACAGTAAATTTATTCGGATTTTTCTGGCTGAGTCACACTAGGTTAGTGTGATCGTCCGTTTTTATACCAAAAAAAAAAAAGAACGACACGATATGAAAGCTTTGACACAATTTGAATTTTAAACAACAAACAGCCATTTAAAGCTGCGTGCTGAGATCTGGCACCACGGACCTCACAAATAGGAGTGGACCCCCACATTCCACATCATAGACATCATGCGCATTAGACTCCAATATTGAATTTGGCCTTAATTGGGTACGACGATGGGTCCTATTTCCATCAGCCAATAGGAGGCCTACGCATCGGTCCCGTGTTTTTAAGTCCGGGTCCGGTTTCCACTAGCGTCTGCTGCAACCGATGGCACCCCAATGCAATGATGTTATGGTCCCCGGTCTCAAACATGCATCATGGTAGACCCACCGTAATTAGACCTGAAAGGGGACCACTCCGGTCGACCAACCACGGCGCCAGCCTCGCGCTTACATTGTCAATGGGTTCATCCTCGACAAGACATGTGAAGGCGTGGGGTCGTGCGTCCGACTTGCCGATAAAGGTCATAATTGGCCGGACGGCCCCCGGATGCCCGACCTTTTGCCCGTCATGTGCATGTGCCATGCAATTATTTACGATCGTCGGAAGGTTCTAAATACGCTGTAAAAATTATTTTCACATTCTTTAATTTTTTTTAAAAAATATATATATATTTTTTAAATTATTTTTAAATCTTTTTTTCATTTATTTTTTTTCTTTTCATACTCCATTTGATCGGTCTTCTTTTCGGTTCTATTGTTTCGGTCTTCTTTCGCACTGACTTTTCTCTTCGGTTCCAACCTCTTCGGCTTCCTTCACACCGACTTTTCTTTTCGACTTCGACAACTCTAGCCCCCCACCCCTCCCTCCCTTACCTCTCTATTCGGTCTATCATGACCATACGGAAGCTAAGCTCTAATGGGTCTAATAAAGGCCTTCTGTTCGGTCTGACCTATCCAGGCTGAACATATCGCTTCTGTTCAGCCAAACATGACCGAATAGAGGCCCTCTGTTTGGTCCTATTTGACTGAACAAAGGGATAAGAAGAGACGGGAGCTGGAAAGGAGAGAGGAGATGATGCCGAAGGGGAGGGAAAGGGAAGGAGATGATACCGGAGAGGCGATGGATGGAAAGGGCAGGGGAGGGGAGCCGGCCAAGAGGGAAGGGGGGCCAAGAGGAGCTAGTGCTGGTGGGAGGGGGCCGGTGCCGAGATTGGGAAGAAGAGGGGAGCCGATGCCGGCGAGGCGATGAGTGGAAAGGGCAGTCGATGCCGGAGGGTGCAAAAGAGACGGAGGCTAGAGGAGAAAAGGAGATGGTGCCGGAAAAAGGGGCGATGCCGGAGAGGGGAGTCGGTACTAGGGAGCCAGAGCAGTTAGGGCCGGAGAGGGGAGTCGGTCGAGTGGAGCAAGGGGAGGGCTATGGAGAGGGAAAAAAAAAGGTGGGGGAGGGTTTTAAGGGTACTTTAGGAATTATTATTATTTTTGTAAATATGGGGGTATGAAGGGTAATTTTTGCAGTGTATAAAGGAATTCCCAAAGGAAGCTCCTCGTCGAGATATATATATATATATATATATTGATCCTCAAACATTCATATATTACAGTTGGGTTCCGTATACTAATCAGTCCATATCTTTATGCCAAAAGAAAATATAATATTTTAATTAAAAATATAATCCAACAAAAATTAATTGATAGTAAATAAAATTAATTTATAAACTTTTTTTTTAATTTTCTTTTCTATATATATGATAATACTTTTAATGTATTACAATCTTTTTTTTTTTATAATGCTCACACACAGCAAGATGGTCAGAATCTATCTCGAACCGAAATGCCATGGTGAAGTTGATAGCTCTTTCTTATTCTCACTAACTTTCACAATCTTGAATTGATTTTCATATTATTTGTAATGCTTTAAAAATACTTATTTTTTAATTAATCTATTAGTAGTCTGAAATCATGTGATCATAAAAACTTGAGTAAAAGTTAATTGGTAGCAAATGAACTTGAGTTAGAATACTTTTAAACTTTTTTTCCTTAGATATGGAATTATTTTGAGTTAAGTTGTATTACAGTGATACATCAATTATTCCATTAATTTAATTGATTCTATAAAATTAAAAATGAAATATTTTAAAATATGCTGGATTAAATTGTAAGAATTTTGAGAAGCAATATAAATTTTGAGTAAAAGTTTGGATACAAAAGTATATTTTAGCCTATATAATAATATCGTCAAGCATTAAAATAAAATCTTATAAACATTCCATGCATTAATGATCGAAAGATAAAAAGAAATCATGTCAATCCATTGTCATGTATTTGAGTGTCATCACATTCCATAGCTTTATGGTTACGTCTAGGATAATCAGTTCCTCTGTTACGCCCCAGTCCCAAAACCCGAGCTAGGATGACAACCCGCCGTATGCCAGGCATGCAAGGCATCTCGAACTTCATCACATAAATCAATATAAAGCAAAAATCCAAATTCATAATTTATTACAAATCATAATTATCAGTCTTGGACTACCAGCCCTACACACAAGCAACACTGAACTATATCAATATAATGGAACTAAATTTATTT
Source organism: Calamus simplicifolius (assembly GCA_900491605.1). NCBI lineage: Eukaryota > Viridiplantae > Streptophyta > Magnoliopsida > Arecales > Arecaceae > Calamus > Calamus simplicifolius. Next base: position 956,637 of record UESW01004146.1, read on the forward strand.
AATAAAAGCTCCGTCTAACTCAAATATCCTTCTTCATTCCTGAGGCTCTGAAAAACATTGAGAGAATTCTATGAGCTCACACTCAATAAGTAATCCTAATACAATTTCAAATTACATTTATTATACTATCAGCATATTCATATCATCAGATCAAAATAATTTGGAAGCTTAATTAAATAATAAATACTAGAATATGCGATGTAAACAAAACACTGTTTATACTGTCATTATTTTCCTTTATGTGTCCCACGGCCCTACGGCACTCATCTTATGTATCACTCTTAAATGTCCCCTAAAAGGAAGGGTCTTGGTACCAGTATTATGCCATATCATAATCTGTCATATCATAATCTGTCATATGAGAACCATGGCGATACATAAATTTTTAATGTCATTATCATAATTACATATTATCATCTCGATAGTAACAACATAATTTTGCAAGATTAACATAATTATATTTAACTGTAAGTTCACAATTTATAAATTAAATAATTTATAAAATTATAATACTTGGCTTACTTACCTCAGTATGCAAATTTCAATTGATAACCCAGCTATTTGGATACCTGGGTACCTACAGTATCATTTTACATTATTAAATTTTTGAAATCTGAATAATAAAATGATTCTTAAAACTCTACCAGACCACTTCACGGGCCCGACTTTGGGCTCGAATATCTCTCAATATATTTGTCCAAATGGGGATTTAAAAATATTCCAAGAAACTAGATTCAATCATGATTCGGGCCATATATTTACTTTGCCATTCTCGCCCACTACAGGGCCCAAAAAGTGGCTCAAAAATGGCTCACAGATCAGCCCAATAAGGCCCAAATCAAGGCAGCCCAACAAAGATGTACAGGGTAAACTATACCCCAACCTCTTTGATTAATAATAATCCCAAGAAGAAGACAAGATGAATCTGTGCCATAGCACTGCAAGAAATCTCACACCGATCTCTCCCTTACCTTGCCTTAGGTTACAAGATCACTCACCGTAACCCATAGATGATCGCCCGTAGGAAGCTCCTCAATGGCTTCGGCTCCGATCGTCTCTTCTCTTTCTCCTCCTTCTTGCCTTCTCGCCCAAGGTGGAGGATAGAATATGCCTTCAATTTGATGGCTGGTTGGATTGGATTCTCCTTGATTCCTCTCCGTTCAATGCTTTTTCGAAGACCTCTGCCCTCTTATTTATAGTGCAGCCGTTGCCTTATCCAAAGCTTCATCCGTTCTTATCTTATCCTCATGCATCGCCTCCTTTAATGCACCGCCCAAACTCTTGTAAATCTTATCCTTTGATGGGCATTGGATAGGCTAATGAAGGACTCCTAGTTGCAGCTGGTTTGACGCCTGAAAACTTCATCAAAAAGCTGCATCGGTAATTTTGGATAAAGGCCAACTTATCCATAACTAACTCCCCCAAATATCTTATCCAAATCTTCTTGTTTGTTGCTTGTGGATCCCGGGGATTACATCCTCCCTTCTAAATTTTTAATTACAGACGAAGAAACCGAGGGCTTGGAAAGTTTTTGGATTAAGCGTGACTTTTCTCTCGTGGATTTGTATCAATCCCTCTAACAAGAATATAAGACAACTGAAAATATAAACCTATATGAATGATTGTTTCTTAATTCGAGTCATTGAATGCCACAAATGGGATTGGTAATTGTCATTCTAACATTGAAAATTTTATAATTTTAAGATTCACGTTCTAGAATTAGGCAATTGTGACAACAATCACAACACCTCACCTCCTTGAAATGGTTTCTGCAAATTTAAATAGGACTGAAAAAGATGGACTTGTTCTTAAACAAATTAGGATCAAAGTCATTTGAGAATATGTTGGCTCGGCCATCTTTTAAAGCTCAATTCTTAAATTAGTTGTGCTTCACTTCTTATGCTTTCAAGAGTTTATAACTGTTGCTGCTGAAATCCATCCTCCGAATCGAGCGCAAAGGGGCTTCGAGACGGGCTTCCTTCTGGGTGGACCTGCAAGACAGTCTTCACGCGAGAAGGCGTTGGGGGTGGCCCTCTGCAGAAGAGCCTGGATCTTATGGGGATTAGCTTCGATACCACATTGGGAAACCATAAAGCCGAGGAACTTCCAGAATTAACGCCGAAGGCACACTTAGTTGGGTTGAGCTTCATCTGATATTTGCGGAGCATTGCGAAGCTTTCCGAGAGATCCTCGATGTGCTGTGATGCTTCTTTTCTCTTGACCAGCATGTCGTCGACATATACCTCCATGTTCGGCCGATTTACTCTTTGAAAACTTTGTTGACCAACCTTTGGTAGGTGGCACCTGCATTTTTAAGACCGAAGGGCATAACACGGTAACAGTAAGTAACTCGGTCGGTTATGAAGGCGGTCTTCTCTTCATCTTCGGGAGCCATCCGGATTTGGTTGTAGCCCAAGTAGGCGTCCATGAATTCAGCATCTGATGACCCAAGGTGGCATCTACAAGTTGGTCAATTCGGGGAGAGGGAAATTGTCTTCGGGCACACTTTGTTGAGGTCGGTGAAGTCGATGCAAATCCGCCACTTGTCGTTCGACTTCTTTACCGTGACAACATTCGATAGCCAACTTGGGTAATTCACCTCCCGAATGAAGTTCACCTTGACAAGCTTATCAACCTCTTCTTCGATAGCTTTCTGTCGCTCCGGGACGAAGCTCCTTTTCTTCTGTTTGATGGGATGGTACATCTCGTCTACATTGAGGCAATGGACGAGAACATCAGGGCTGATTCCTGGCATGTCGGAGGTGGACCAGGCGAAGATATCGGCGATGCTTCGGAGAAAGTCAACCAGTTCTTGCCGGGATTCGCCTTTCAGTAGTGACCCGATCTTTATAGTTCGATCGGGCCAGGCTTCATCCAGCGGTACTTCTTCCAGTTCTTCGGCTGGTTCTCCTTATTGCTCGGTGAAGTCCTCCGAGTGTCCAGCCCATCAACCTCAGGCATTCTGGACTGAAGACTGGTGACAAAACATTGCCGAGCCATAGTTTGGCTTCCTTGGACAACACCGACTCCCCGCCGGTGGGAAACTTCATAGATAGGTGCGGAATGGAGACGACGACTCTGAGAGACATCAGGCCGGGCCTCCCAAATATCGCATTGTAGGGCGACCGAAACTTGGTCACTAGGAAGTCTGTGTGAACAGTAGCCACAAGGGGCCATATTTCTGCCCGAACCGTCAAAGTTACGACCCCTTCTGGGACAATAACATCGCCGGTGAACCCCATCAAGGTGGAGTCCACGGCTCGGAGATTTTCCATGAGCAATTTCATCTTGGCGAATACATCGAGGTACAAAACATTTACGGAGCTTCCACTATCAACAAGAATCCGACTTACATCATAGTTATTTAAATTAAGAGATACAACTAACACGTCGTCATGCAGGAATTGTATCCCCCGGAGATCATCATCGGAGAAGGAGAGCTCACCCGTTCGTGCTTTCTTCGGCGCTGAACCGTCTTCATCATTCTTGAAGTTCGACGAACCACCGGCTTCTTCAATCACATTGATATGGCCGATCATGGGTGGATTTGGAGGAGGAGGAGGCTGCTGAAGCTCGGGCTGGCGATCACCCCCTTGTCCTGGTTCGGCGCCCTCCTGAATTGGTTCAGTCGGCCCGCTGGATTAGCCTCTCAATTTCATTCTTCAACTGCCAGCATTCCTCGGTATCGTGGCTATGCTCCGGTGATAGCGGCGGTACTTTGTGGGGTCTCTCCGGTTGGGTTCCCTCGGAGAGGAGCTGGTCGAGGGAGCTGGCACTCTATCTCCATGAAGATCTGCACCCTAGGAACAGTGAGCGGGGTGTCTCGGTCAAACCGCCTAGGCGGGCTTCGGGAGCGATTTCTTGGTGGCGGTGGGGGAGCTCTTTGGCGACGAGGTGGGCTTGGCTGGCGGGTAGTCGATGCCTGTCTGGGCCCTTGGATTCTTTCTTCTTTGCCAGCTCGGCGCGAGCAGCCCTCCATGATTCTTCGACTCTGGCGTATTTGTCTGCCAGGGCTATCATATCGAAGAGGTTGGGGGGGTAACCGACCTCCATCGCGAGGTAGAAGTCGCTCTCCTTTAAAACTCCACCCGCTAGGGCGGACATAGCCACCTCATGATTAAGGTGATCCACCTCCAGTATGGCCTTATTGAAGCGGCCAAGGTAATTTCTCAAGGACTCCCCCTCTCTCTGCTTAACTTCAGAGAGGGAGTCGGATCTTCGTCGGTGACGGCGGCTGTTGACGAACAGGTCGATAAAAAGATGACTAGCTCATCAAACGAATCAATGAAACCCAGTTTTAGAGCGTTGAACCAAGTTCGAGCGGACCCTCTAAGAGTGGAGGGAAAGGCGCGGCACAGGATCGCATCTGATGCCCCATGGAACATCATGATCAACCGAAAGCTGCTGAGGTGATCATCGGGATCGAAGGAGCCGTGGTAGGGCTCGATGGCAGGCAGCTTAACATGGGAGGGAATCACTTCCTCCATGATCCCCTTGGAGAAGGGGATACCCTGCTCTGCCTTAGGCTACGGCAGATGAGCCTGCTTGGCACCGTCCAGCTCCTGACGCTTCTCCAGGAGCTATCGGCAGATCTCCTCTTCAGACATAAGAGGAGGGGCCGGGCGACAAGAGCACGGAGATGGCATCGAATCATGGCGGGAGGGCTCTGAAGAGAGGGACCGGGCCCGTCAAGATCTAGGAAGATCCCTGTCGCAGCCCCCTTGCAGGACTGGTCTGGCCTCTTTGGGTCGGTGTGGGGGGTCCGCGGTTCCATGTGGACCAGAAGAAGAGGTGGTCGAAGAAAAAGGGTTGCGGCCTCCTCATGGAGGCGTGGAGCAGGGGCAGCTGCAAGGCGCTCCTGAACCAGATGGGTCAGGATTTGGACATGCTGGACCAGTGTGGCAAACTGGTCCTGGGTCACTGGGACAGCCGTGGCGATGGAGTCTCAGCTGGTGGCGGTGGTGGCGCCATGCTACTCACCGGATTAGGTCTCTAGGAGGCGACCTGATCCTGGGCTTTAGAAGTTGCTCTTCTCGATTAGCCATCGGAGGGGTTCTCTTCCAGATCGAGATCCTTATCTCCTTTCTTTAAGTTTTAATGGGACTTGAGGCCCTTCCTCTAGCGCCAATCTGTTGTTGCTGAAATCCGTCCTCCGAATCGGATGCGAAGGGGCTTTGAGACGGGCTTCCTCCTGGGCGGACCTGCAAGATAATTCTCACACGAGAAGCATTGGGGGTGGCCCTCTGCAGAAGACCCTCCGACGCTCAAGTCAGTGGAGATCAACAGTCAACAGAAATGAGAAGAAGGCTCTCGCCGGAGAGTTTCCTCCAAGGGCTCCGAGCGAGCGGCAATGGCGAAAGCAAAGGCAGAGAGAGGGAGAGAGAGAGTGTGTGAGCCAGTGCGCAAGGGGAGACCGCCTACCTTAAGGGGTCTAGAGCTGTGGTATTTATAGAGGATCACCTGGTTGTTAGGGGGCGTCGTGGGACTGAAAGCTGTTGAGATTCGAATCCAGTCTGTTATAAAACCGGTAGGATTCGTATCCGGTTAGTTAGAGGATAACGCTGGGAGAGCTTGTTAATGTCTTCGGATTTGGTGGGAGCATAGGCCCCAGGGCCTAGGCCACTTTCAGATATGATTCCTATTTTGAATCTTAAGGATTTAAGCTTTTTCCGTGCCGAATTCCGCAGAGGGGGTTGATATCGCTCGGACTGGGCCGAGCTATAGGGACAGCTTGGTGGGCAAGGCCAAGAAATGAGATAGCTCGGCTAGGGCCGAGAAATAAGATAGGTCGGCTGAAGAGTCGGAAGGCGATAGATGATAGCTAGGCTGGGGTCGAGAAACAAGATAGGTCGGCTGGAGGAGCCGGAAGGCGATAATCGATAGCTCGACTGGGGCCGAGAAACAAGATAGGTCGGTTGGAGGAGCCGGAGGGCGATAGACGATAGCTCGGCTAGGGCCGAGAAACAAGATAGGTCGACTGGAGGAACCGAAAGCGACAGTCGATAGCTCGGCTGGGGCCGAGAAACAAGATAGGTCGGCTGGAGGAGCCGAAGGCGATAGACGATAGCTCAGCTGGGGCCGAGAAACAAGATAGGTCGGCTGAAGAGCCGGAAGGCGATAGTTGATAGCTCGGCTGGGGCCGAGAAACAAGATAGATTGGCTGGAGGAGCCAGAAAATGAGGTCTGCACCTCGAGAATCCCTGGCTCGGTGAGGGGCTAGGGCGTTCCGATCTACCGAGGCTGACTTGTCCCTGACGAATGTCGCACAGCGAGCAGAAATCGGGGCTAACCTTAGCCGCGTACACAATTATTGACGCGTAACGATTTTACCCCTCAACAATAACAATCCGACTCGGCTGGTTAAGAAGCTCTTCAAGCTCCATTAGGATCACAAGAAAACTAAACTTGGATGTGTGGGCACTGTCAAACTTGGGTTATGTTCATCTTGGGCTAAAATTCTGGATCACCATAATTAATAAACTGATCATGACCAGCTTACTAGTCACCTCAGCTTGTCTAGTTCAAATTTGAGGAAATTAATTTTAAATTACCAACTATATATATGGTTCTCCTTGCTTTTCCTTAATAAATAAATAAATTTTAAAATCTTTAGTTAATTTATTGCTAAAGAAATGAAGAGTAAAATGGCTGCAATGAAAAAGATCCAGGATGGTAACCCTTTGGAGCAACTACACCTTTTAATGTAATAGACTCTCACTATCAAATGTGATCTATTAATGATACCGTTAATGTTGTGAAGACAACTTAGTCAGCACTCTGCAAATATCTTTCTCATGATTAGGGTTGTAAGTGGGCTTGCACCGATCAGGATTCAGGCTATGTCATAGGCCAAGTACAAACTTGATGAGGCTGATAAGCGCCACGTATAAAGTTAATGGCCAGAAGTTATCCAGGTGGCCCCGCTTCCAGGCGGCCCCGGCTCCAGGCGTCCCAACTCCAAGCGGCCCCTACTCTAGGCGGCCCCTACTCCAGGCGGCCCCGGCTCTAGGCGGCCCCGCTTCGGGTGGCTTCGGCTCCAGGCATCCCTGCTCTGGGCGACCCCGACTCCAGGCGGCCCTGCTTCCAGGTGGCTCCGCTTCTAGGATAATCTGCGGCTTCTTAGGCAAGCCTTTGTTTCTGTCCAGATCGGCCCATCAACAATCACTGCCTTATATATGTCTAATAAGACAAGTTCTATGACTCTAGCACAAGCCTAAAAAGTCATCATCCGCTGTAAAAAGTACCAATCATTCAGTTCAGACAAGACAAAATTCTATTAATTCTGACATCCCATTCAAAAAGTCAAGGCTTCTCGAGCAAGCTTCTCAGAAACCCATGCATAATCTATCATAAGGTGCTGCATGGCTCATTCTTTCATGAAAAGACAAGAGCTATATGTATCTATAAAATGGGTAAGAAGGATCCTTAGCCAAGGTATGAACACTTAAGCACTAAAAGAGTTCTGGGATCTTTTTCTGAACTTCATCTCTATCAAGCTTCCTCAAGCTCACAGCTATGATTCTGATCACTAACTTGAGCATCGGAGGGTCCCCGCCAGAATATCCGGTTTCGAGACTTCTTGCAGATCTGGCGTCGAGGTGAAGTTTTCTTCAACCAACTGATGGTACATTCACTAATGCTCAAGGATGTTAGCTCAAGGTGATCGGGCATCAACAGATTGGTGCGCCAAATAGGGGGTCAGCATGGATCGTCAGCGATGCTAGTTTGCAGATCCTCGTCCCTCTTCGATCAAAATAATGGATTAAAAAGATGGTGATGACAAGAGCCCAAGCAGCTTCCGTCAGTCATGCTGGGAGGGCACCCTCGACGAGTTGAGCAATAGGAGGCTAGCCCTCTACTCCACCATCATCACTATCTCAAGCCATTCAAGCAAAACATCATGCCACCCTCACCCTGCAAATCCAAGCATTAATGGCAGCTATCCAAAAGTTATGGGAGCGATATTCCATGATCACAAAGCAGCAAGCAAGAGCTTCTGCTTCTCCTGTAGTGCTGCTCAAGTCAGCCATTATCCACTCGATGGGAGATCTTTCCCGCAAGAGACTCACCACTGCATGCCTCTCCGAAGCTATCAGCAAGAGCAATCTCAAGCTCAATCTCATCAGCAAGAGCAAGCTCAAGCTACTAGTAAGAGCACTTTCAAGCTCAAAAATAAATACCACAATCATGAAGCCTCCCAAACGAATGCACTGGCACTTCCTCACATTCAGTCGACATGATTCCCTGGGGGGCAGGTAGTCAACATGTTAAAGTATCCAAATCAGCAGGGGGAGGCAAACTCCCCCTAGGTGTTTCACAAAGAAGCTCCAGGCCATTCAATTGGCCAATTAGAAGACCCTAAGTCAGCTCACGGTGAGAGAGATCAACTCCCTGCTCATAGTTGATGAAGTTGATTGCTCCTAGCCAACCAAGGAAGTTCAGCCAGCTTTTCGGGTAGGATTCCGATCTGTTCGGCTACCCAAGCTGCACTCCATCTCTTCCTCAAAGGCTCAACTCTGCTTCGATGGCCAATGGCCAACTGAGTAAAGCCTTAACTCAAACTATACTCAAATTATACATCTGTAATAGGCTGCTACCCACTTTCAGGCAGTCATTTTTAGAACACATATCAAAAGAAAAAGGAACCCGAGTATGGTCCCAGCACCCTCGGGTCATCCTTGAGGTTAGAAGGAACCTAAGCCCGAGGCCAGCTCGGCACCTAAGACTGACTCCAGTGTCGGCACCTAAGCCCGAGGCCAGCTCGGCACCTAAGATCGACTTCAGTATCGGCACCTAAGCCCGAGGCCAGCTCGGCACCTAAGACCGACTCCAGTGTCAGCACCTAAGCTCGAGGCCAGCTTGGCACCTAAGACCAACTCCAGCGTCGACACCTAAGCCCGAGGCCAGCTCGGCACCTAAGACTAACTCCAGCGTTAGCACATAAGACCAACTCCAGCGTCGACACCTAAGCCCAAGGCCAGCTCGGCACCAAAGACCAACTCCAGCGTCGGCACCTGAGCCCGAGGCTAGCTCGGCACCTAAGACCGACTCCAGCATCAACACCTGAGCCCGAGGCCAGCTCGGCACCTAAGACCGACTCCACATTGGCACATGAGCTCGAGGTCAGCTCGGCACCTGAGACCGACTCCAGCGTTGACACCTGAGCCCGAGGCCAGCTCAGCACCTGAGGCTGACTCCAGCGTTGACACCTGAGCCCGAGGCCAGCGCAGCACCTGAGATCGACTCCAGCGTGGCACCTGAGCCCGAAGCCAGTTCGGCACCTAAGACTGACTCCAGCGTTGGCACTTGAGCCTAAGGCTAGCTCGGCACCTAAGACCGACTCCAGCATTGGCACCTAAGCCCAAGGCCAGCTCGGCACCAAAGACCAATTCCAATGTTGGCACCTGAGCCCGAAGCCAGCTCGACACCTAAGACTGACTCCAGCATCGATACCTAAGCCCGAGGTTAGCTCGGCACCTAAAATTGACTCCAGCATTGGCATCTAATTCCAAGGCCAGCTCGACACCAAAGACCGACTCCAGTATCGACACCTAAGCCCGAGGCCAACTCAGCACCTAAGATCGACTCCAACGTCGCCACCTAAGCCTGAGGCTAGCTCGACATCAAAGACCAACTCCAGTGTCGACACTTGAGCCCAACGCCAGATCGGCACCAAGACCAACTTCAGGGTCAGCATCAGCTCTAGCAGCCTCAACGGCTCTATTTCTTTGCCCCAGTGGCCTTATATCTATCAGCGGCTCTATTTCTCTGCCCCAGCGGCTTATATCTACCTCAATGGTGTTATCACAGCCTCAGCGGCACTATTTCTCTGCCCCAACGGCCTTATATCTGCATCAATGGCATTATCGCGGCCTTAATGCTTTATCTTTGCCTCAGCAGCATTATCGTGGCCTCAGCAGCTCTATTTAGCCTCAACGGCATTATTGCAGCCTCAACGGCTCTATTGGCCTTAGTGGCTCTATTAGCCTCAGTGGCATTATTGCAGCCTCAATGGCTCTGTCAGCCTCATCGGCTTTATCTTTGCCTCAGTGGCATTATCGCGGCCTCAGCAGCATTATTGCAGCCTCAACGACTCCATCAGCCTCAGCGGCTAACGACCAACTACGTAAGGCCTTTACTTAAATTTTGCACTTGCAATAGGTTGGCAATACTGGCCACTCTTAATTGGCCAATCAAAAGCCCCAAGTGAACTCACAGCTTGGACATATCAGCTCTCTAACTCATAGTTGACGGACATCCACTTTCAGATCCTGTGTCGAAAGAGGATTGCTGGCTGCCCTCAACCGATCAAAATGCAAAAAGGAAAAAGACTTCCCCACCAGGAGGGAGTCAAAGTCCAAAGCTAGCATGAAAAGCCATGTGCAAAAAGTTTTATACTCCTTTTGCTTGGCTGATGCAGGGCACACAAACTCAAGGAGTATGAGAGGCATCTGATGGGGCCAATCAACCCCATGGGCTACAATGACCGCATATGGACTTGGCCTCGGCAAGTCGGCTCATCTGCGATGGCCTTGGCCTATCCTCCTTGGCCTCAGCAACTCCTAGGTGGCCTAGCTTCTAGATGGCCTCTCAAGTCAACCGTGACCTTTTTCTACTTGGCCTCCGCCTTTTTTCTAAACGACCTCCTCAGTTCGTCAGCGCATCCTCGTCAGGCCTCAGCTCTTACCTTTCGGCTCCTTCGGACTTAGTCTACGGGCTTGCCAAATGTGATGAAGGTCTTTGAAAGTAGTGGTTAGAGGACAAGAGAATAATGGCTGCCAGCTAAGCATGCACCACTACCTCACGTAAGCCCAAGACAGGTCCCTAGGCCATCTCATCACCATCATACCAAAGGGTTCAGGGTCCTTAGAATAAAAGGGGTTAGGTACTTAGGTACCCTTAACCAGACCCCTGTGAGCTGGTGACGTGAGTGTGGGATGGCATAAGTGCACGGCTCCCAACCTCTTCTCCCATGCTCTTCGATCCAGGGGCCAACCGCATCCCCGCTTCCATTCACGATTGTCCCAGACACGCTCAGCCATAACAGAGCATCGGATGACCTGGGCTGACACCAACTTCTTCCCTCAGCCCTGGCTCCACGACACATAGAGCTAGAGTCAATCTCTGCTCTCGGTCCATCCTGGCTCTATAGAGGTCCAGATTCCAGCAGACCTGACTCTGGTCTTCATACAAGAAACTATGGCTCCAGTTCCCGGTTCATGGCCTTGGGCCCCCAACTCTTTGCTCGACGGCCTCATCCTTAAACAGCCCCATCCTCAATGGCCCCATCCTCAACGGCTCCATCCTCGACGGCCCCATCCTCAATGGCTCTATCCTCGATGGCTCCATCCTCGACGGCCTCGTTCTCAATGGCTCCATCCTCAATGGCCTTGATGGCCCCGTCCTCGATGGCTCCATCCTCGACGGCTCCATCCTCGACGGCCTCGTTCTCAACGGCTCCATCCTCAACGGCCTTGGCTCAAGCCCTTCCGTAACCTCGGCTCTTGTTCTCGGCCTCTGGCTTTGTCCTGGATCCATCTCCCAACTAGCTTCATGGATGATTCCAGCTACAGCACATGGAGTATTTCACAACACATGTCATTAATGGCGGGTAGGCCCACCAGGAGTCCTACACAAGGCATAAGATGGGTCTACGTGCATGGTTTTGAGGTCTACATGCAAAGGTTGGAAGCTCATGTTTTGGCTACCACTCCTTGACATGGCTAATGAAGTCACGTACAGCGATAGCACTATGCGGTCCACATGCCTGGTCCCACTACTCATCACTGACCGCACAGGATGACAGATGTGCAACGTGAAGGACACACCTGGCAAATGTCGTAATGGCCACCCACTCTAACGGAATAACACTTTTAGCTCTGACATGCACTAAGGAGCAAGTCTCACCATTGCTGCCATCATCATAAATGCTTTGACAAGTGGCAGCACCTCAAGTCTCACAGACATCAGTCCTGACATTCCATCTACAAAAGTCATCATTCATTATGAGGCCTCAACCATTCAAACCAAATGAGCCCCAAAAGTTATGGTCCATTATGAGACTCCATGTGACTCATTCCATCATTAGATAACAAGGCTTCAAACTTCTCAAGTAAGCCACACAGAGTCCAAAGATGCATAAAATGGGTAAGAGAGACCCCCGATGAGGTAACCATAACAACACATGCTCATATGCTCACAGAGGGCTCTTCTCTAAGTCTCTCTCTCTTTTTGAGCTTTCTTAAGCTCACGACTGTTATCCAGAGCACTGATTTGAGCATCGAAGGGTCCCCATCGGAATCTCCGATTCTTGGGACTTTGCGGCGGCCAAATTGTCCCAGACAACGAAAAGGTCATTAGACATCTGCATTAGCCGACTAATTAGAATTCAAGTCACAATCAAAATGAAGAAGAATCAAGATGGTAGTCTTACCTGGAGCACGACAGTAAAGAGAGTATTGAACGACTCTTCAATCGGTAAGCGATGGAGCATTGCCTAAAATTTGGGAAGAACTACAAGGCCCAAAACTGATTCAGACAGTTGGCTCCTTGGAGCGTTGATGGGGATCGTTTCTTCTGGCGTCGATTGAGGAGCCGATGGGAAAATATCTTCTACTTTCAGGGATGCCTCAACTCTCACCTCTAGAACCAACTCATCCATCTGCTCATTGGCAGCTATGGACTCACCTCTCACTAGTCCCTCCTCGGCCTCGACGGGAGAGATCTCCGTGGCTGGTACCTCAGCGGGAGAGGGCTCTATGGCGAGCATCTCGATAGGAGGACTCCCCCTCCTTGACTCCTCTATCAGCACGGCCATGGGGAGATCAAGAGGAGGCTGGGTCGATCTACCCGGCTCCCCCTGATGAGGTTTCTTGGGAGCCGCTCCTGCTGCATCGTCGGTAGCCTCTTGTCTTTTTCGAAGACCCGCCACTAAGAAATCAGGAGAAAATTTTATGGCTGCACAAAGAGACAAGAGTCAACCTCAAAAAAAAAAAAAAAAAAGAAGGAGAAAAAGAAAAATGAAAAGTATAATGCTCATCGGGTGCCGATAGCAACAATACTGACGTTGAGGTGATCTCATGGAGGTTGTCCTCCGATAGTAGTTCTTTACTGGAAGGGATGATGATAGACATCAAGACCTTAAAGAACTCTTAATCCCTCTCTTCGATGGATGAATTCTTATTGGGGCTAGTGTCGGGACTGCCCCAAGTCGTCCCCACCCCATCTACATGGGCGTAGAAGAATCGAGACTTTCAGTCCTTGACTTTGGAGGGAAGGTTGAGTTTTAGGGTTCTTTTGAGCCTGAAGGCAAAACTCCACCACCCGAATTTATTGGGACTGCAGAGTCTATATAAAGCCCTAAACAAAGAGACTCAGACGGAAATGCCATGAAAATGGTAGATTACCAGAAAAAAGTAAATAATCCGAATGGAGTTTGGAGTTAGTTGGGCTAGAATAATATCGTACCTCTTCAAGACTGTGAGAAAGAAGGGATAATATCGTACCTCTTCAAGACTCTTAAAAAACTCCTCATACAAGACAACCCTACCAGGCGGATAGAGGTCATCTGTCATCAGGACAGGGGAGGGAGAGGCGAATACTATTGGGTATCTCATACCGGGCCCTAAGATTCTTCATTCTCTGGGAGGTCATGGTTGAGGCTATCCCCGCTGGGCCGGCTGATTTAGAAAAGGTAACCTAAGGAGATACCTCATGGCTAGATGATGAAGAGGAGGCCCTAAGGGAAGAGAAGAAGGACGAACCCTAAATGGTGAGGAAGGAACTCTAGATGGTTCCTGGGTCATAGTCGTCAGATTGCTGCGAATGGATATACCACTGAGGGCCCGACACCATGCCTGGAGGATCTCATCCTGGGAGGGTTCGATCATGGGACCCTTACCTTTTATATTGTGACTGAAATCTATGAGAAGAAAAGAAAAGAAAAGAAAGGATGTGGAAAAGGTGAAAAGGACTGACCTGAGGACTAGGGGAGCAAAAATAAGAACTCGGAGCTCAAGAGAAAGCAATGGAGGTGTGAGAGATCAAAAGGGGTAGGCGGGATGGCCTTTATACATCATGTTTAAAAATGTCCCGCCTATGACGATGCCACGTGGGGACCCATGAGTACAGCTAAATATCCAACTATCCATGACTCTTCACTGATCAAGGTGCAACGCCTTGATGATGTTTGAAGAGTAAGGCCTGCGCCCAATGATGGGACATTGGTAAGAACGACTTCAATAATGGCATTCCATCCTTTTTGGTTAATCGAGGGGTATTCTCCTCGATTTTCCTTCAAGCCTCATCGCTTCTTGTGCTGCCCCTTAAATGATGAGAAGACTTCGAAAGAACTCTACCTCCCCATAGGCATGTATCCATCTCTGCTAAATTATGGCACCCAAAACCTTACACAAAGCGAGAAAGTTTGCGCTCTTTCTCTTGGCGAGTGTTGCGCACACGAGCGTTAAGACACATGAGCGGGGGGCATATGATGTGGCTGTTAAACGCCACGTATAAAGTTAATGGCTAGAAGTTATCCAGGCGACCCCGGCTTCAGGCGGCCCTGGCTCCAAGTAGCCCCGCTTCCAGGTGGCCCCAACTCCAGGCATCCTTGCTCCGGGCAGCCCCTACTCTAGGCGGCCCCGGCTCCAGGTAGCCTCGCTTTCAGGCATCCCCAGCTCCAGGCGTCCCTACTCTGAGCGGCCCCTTCTCAGGGCGGCCCCTGCTTTAGGCGGCCTCGTCTCCAAGCAGCCCCGTTTCCTGGCAGCCTCGGCTTCAGGCATGCCTGCTCTAGGTGGCCCCGGCTCCAGGCGGCTCCGCTTCTAGGATAATCTGCGGCTTCTCAGGAAAGCCTTTATTTTTGTCCAGGTCGGGCCCATCAACCATCACTACCTCACGTATGTCTAATAAGACAAGTTCTATGACTCTGGCACAAGCTTAAAAAGTCATCATCCACTGTAAAAAGTATCACATCCAGTTTAGACAAGATAGATTCTTACTAATTCTGACATTCCATTCAAAAAGTCAAGGCTCATCATAAGATTCTGAAGCTTCTCGAGCAAGCTTCTCAGAATCCCATGCATAATCCATCATAAGGTGCTGCATGGCTCATTCTTCCACGAAAAGATAAGAGCTACATGTATCTATAAAACGGTAAGAGGGATCCTTAGCCAAGGTATAAACACTTAAGCACTAAAAGAGTTCTGGGATCTGCCTCTGAACTCCATCTCTATCAAGCTTCCTCGAGCTCACAGCTATGATTCTGATCACTAACTTAAGCGTCAGAGGGTCCCCATTGAAATATCCGGTTCGAAACTTCTTGCAGATCTCGGTGTCCAGGTGAAGTTTTCTTCAACCAACTGACGGTACATCTCTGACGCTCAAGGATGCTAGCTTAAGATGATCGAACATCAACAAAACTAATTTGGGCCATATTTGGGCTTAACATTAGAGTCCTAAAAAATTTTGGACCAGGATTAGGCCACTTGTTTTGACCTGAGGCTGGTTTAAAAAGCCGAAGAAAACCTGAAGCGGCCTTTAGTTAGATTCAAATTTGACCTAAATATAATTTTAAAACCTTAAAATATAGTCTTTTAAATTTTATATTAAATTTTCTATCAATTGTATGAGAATAACTTTCTATGAAAAGTAACTCTTTATGTCATAGTAAATTTTCTAAGATGATTAGATATAATTATTTTAAGACTTTTTCTATGGTATTCTCAACCATTTTTTTATCATTTTTTTTAATGTTTGATTTTTTTAATGATCAGATTTAGTGAAAGAATAATCGATTGGATTAATGATATATGATCGGTGAGTGTAAATAAAATAAACCTAATATATTTTTGTTACATAACGTAACTTGGGAAAGTATAAGGGATGGGAGAGACGGATTAATTCAATATATGAATCAAGTCTCATCGGACTCCCTCAATGAGGTGGCACTACTCTCATGGAGGAGAAGAAGAAGGAGGACTCTATCAAGCTGAATGCTTAAATTCTCTCTTTTCTTTTTATGGTGTTGATGCACAGAGAAAAAAAAAAAGCAAGGAGATTGGGAAGATATGAAGGATGATTAATTTGGAAGGTCCAAAAAAAAAAAAATGAAATCAAGGGTTTATTCAAAACAAAAATTATTTGAGACAATCAGCCTATTGAGTAAAATATCACAAATAATTCTACTCCAACAAATGATGAAGATGACTTTAAAAAAAAAATGTGTATGGTAGCAAACCCCTTATTTTAAAATATCAATTTTTGGCTCAAATTATTGTGGGTTAATCCTATTAAGTTTCAAGCCAGGTTTAAGCTTGGGTTTGAATCAGGCTCGGGCTTAATTTTTGAAAAAAAAATTTCAAAACTTGAGCCTATCTTGAAGTCCAAAAAAATTTCAACCGAATTCAAACTAGGATGCGGCTTAACCTGATGCAGCCTAATCCTAATTTTACACAGAGGTTGGTCGTTTAATTTTACCATTACTCTTAAACGAGAGTAATTGCTTCATAATCTCTTAAAAATTTTCATAAAAAGTTTAAAGCCTCTAAATAATTTTTAGGGGCAGCCTAGCTACCCTGAAAGAACATGGATTCTCAGGCATCCATATCCATCCATTCATTGCTGTCCATCCCAACGTGCATGCAAAACATGTTGATGTAAACATGACGGCTGGCCGGTGAGACGCCGTTCGAGTGAGAAAAAAAAATCAAGGGAATAACGTTTTACTACCACAGAGATGTACACGTCTTGTCGTGGCATTCATGATCGAAGGTCCTCTCGAAACTTAAAATGATGTCTATCACTCATTTAAGAAGGTCTCAAACATGATAACGATATGGAAGAATTCAAGCCCGGGGGTCTGCTCACGCCCGTCATCCACTGTGTTTGATTCACCAAATCCTCACAACCCTCCAGTCCTACTCAAGCTCGATTGAACGACGCCAGAGTCAGTGTCAGCAAATATTGCCCAGAATCCCGTTTTTTAGACGTCCATTCGCTTTGGATCCACTCCATCTCCGAAGGAAAAGTCTTTTGACATGAGGCCAACAACTTTACTGGATGGGGCTGAAAAGACCCCACCTTTCCACGCTAAGAGTTATTTTTTTTTTTTACCTCTTCCTTCGTAGGCCTCCCGTGATGCCCTCCAGTAAAAAGGAGTGGAGGAGGTTGGTGTCATGTTTCTTATCTCTACCTCTGGATGCTTGGCTTAATTGGCATTCAGTGTTTCTACCACGCAACGAATAATGGATGTACTGCCAAGAGCCATATTCTGAGGGGATTTTGGTCCGTAACCAAGAGGGCACGTGCCTTGTGTCATTTTTTTTTTACCGGTGTCAAAAGACATCAGTTTTAGAATAATAGATAAAAAATAAAAATATTATAAAAATAATATTAAAATAAAAAAATTATTTTAAATGATAATTTTTTACTTTTATCTTACCCTTTTTCTGCTTCATTTCGTAATCAGGCAAAGGGCTACATAAAAATCATTATTTGAAAAAATTTTGAAATCGTCACTTTAAGTGCAATTTTAATAGCAAAATCGTCATTTAAATGTAGTACCATAAAAATCATCATTTTAAATAGCAATTTCTCTTGTATTAAGCATTTATTGGAAGTTATGAGAGGTGTTAAGATTCAGTTCGGTTTAAATGAATCTTTGAAGGATTACTGAAATTTATTGAGAGCTCATTTTCGAGAGGGGATTTATTTATAATTAGAATAACGGTAACTTTAATGCATGTCGTGAGCCTCTTCTTTGGAAAGGTTTAAATGGATCCTTGAATAAATTTTTATATTTTCAAATAGCAAGAGAAATCGCACTTGATAAATTTTTATATTTTTAAGTTACTATTTAAATGGTGATTTTATGCTATCGCACTTGAGTAATGATTTCAAAATTACCACTTCAAATAGCGATTTTTATATGACTCGATCAGCACTGGTGTAAATCAAAAAGGTGACGTGAAAGTAAAAAAAATTATTAAAAATATTAAAAATAATTTTTTACTTTAACACCGTTTCTATGTTATCTTTATTTTCATCCTCTTGTTTTAAAATCAATGTCAAAAAAATACCGGTTAAAAAAAATGACTCCATGTGCCTTGGCACATGCCTCGGACCATCCTCGAATGGGATGCATGATTCTCTCCACGGATAGGTTAGGACTCCCCTCGTCCCATGACGCAAATAAATTAAATGCATCAAACGGTGGTAGGCTTCGGAGCCACTGGTTTATTTGTCTAATTATTATGTTATCCTCAAAGGCCTCAATCCTACTACAGCTTCGCATGTGGAAACCAGCGTGCTATCTTGTCCTTTTTCCCTTTGTTTGATGGAATAATATGAGTAGAGGATATGGATATCTTAGCTTGTCCGGCTAACCGGCGCTCTCACCTAAATTTATAAAGCTCTAATCCTAAGATAGTGTTTGATAGAAAAAATATTATTCATATAAATATATGGATAAAGTTTATTCTGACTATCCTAGGGATCCTTTAACTATCCCATTGATCATATCAAATGCAAAAAAATAAATCCATAGGATAACCTTTTTTTACTCTTATTTGAAAGGATAACCAGCTATTTCTATATTTTTAGGAATAAATTGAGGGATATTTCATATTAATTATGATTAATCATGATTATCCTTTGGTTAACTTTATTCTCTGCTATCCCTTATAGTTATGGCTTTTAAAATAAGAGGATATCCAAGGTATATCCCCTCTATCCCCTATTTCAAACACTACTAAGATACAAAATGCCAAAAACCAGGCATGCTCTTGGCCTCTTGAAGCTTCATTGGATGAGTGGGCGTGGTCAAATTAAAAAAGCTCGGAATTGCCAGCATTGCAATTATGTAGTTGATATAATTTATGAGCAAGTGATTGCTTACAATGGATGGCTATATAAGATGTGCATTAATGCGACCTCAAAGTACATTAATTAACATCAACATTTATTCATCTATCTATACACCTATCTAGCTATTTATTTATGATAAGAATTATTTTTAGCTAAAATATACTTTCAATCTGAAACTTTTAGTTGCTTATTTTTACTTTTAATCAGTTTTAACCGATTATATGAAATAAAATATCAAAAATATAATACTTTAAAAATATGAGAATTAAATTGTGATTATTGAAAGTTTTAAGAATTAAAAAAAAAATTTGAATGAAAGTTTGAAGGTCAGATGTGCTGAGCTTGTGTATTTTTTTGAAGAGAGTTACAGTGATGTCCTGTGGATACCATTTGGATTTTAAGTATGCCCTTGTAACATATCTACAAGATCAAATCAACAAACCCACTAACATATTTTAGTGCTCGGCGTGTATCATAACGCTTCTGCTGGATGTGTTCAGGCTAACAAGAAGAAATAAAAAGCTATTTATTGCAGGCTTAAGAAGAACAATGAATAAATTATGCAGCCAAAGATGTGGATATGGTTGATTACTGAATATATTAAAACTATAACCATAGGTTGAGAAATTTTCAAATTTTAGTTTAGTTTAATCATTCATGGAGCCTTCAAGAAAGAGAGTTGATGCTATCCTAAAGGCCCAACAATGCAGTCCCACCGAGCTGATTCATCGCAAACAGCAACCACCCTACTCTGCTGACGTGTCAACCTCCATTAAGCAAAAGCCGAGTAGGCCCTACTAGCCCGGTGCACTTGTCATGGCTTTAAGCTCAACAAATCAAAAAAACGAATGATCGCTGTAATGAACCAAACATGCGATCCCATCGCAACGAAATCGATCTGTACCCGGTCACGTCATGACAAGTGTAATCCACAGCCCGGGAATCGTGTTCCCAATCAGTATCACACGTGGCGCAACTACAGCGCTCGGGCGGACGATGCTGAGCTGTACCGAATACAAAAATCGGAAGTCCCCCGAAGCTCCTCGGCGTTTTATTTGTTTTCCGGGGAAAAAAATAAAAATAAAAAAAAAATTTCTTTTCATTCTAATCATCGCTTGCCCACCGGCTAACGGGCTGCCCCCCGTCCCTCCTCGCTATATAAATCGACGCCTCTCGTATCTCTCTCTAATCACAGAGAGAACTAATCGCAAACGAGTAGTCGAGAGAGAGAGAGAGAGATGCCGATCTCCCGGATAGCGATCGGGACTCGGGAGGAAGCGACTCACCCGAGCGTCCTCAAGGCCGCCCTCGCCGAGTTCATCTCCACTCTCATATTCGTCTTCGCCGGCCAGGGCTCCGGCATGGCTTTCGGTACGATATTCTTCCTCGTCCTTTTTTTTTTTGTTTTGTTTTTCCATTTACTCTTCTTTTACTTTTTAAAATCGAATTGATGGTTTGATTTTTTTTGTGGACAGACAAGCTGACCGGAGGCGGTTCGACGACGCCGGCAGGGCTGGTGGCAGCGTCGCTGGCGCACGGCTTTGGACTTTTCGTGGCGGTGTCGGTGGCCGCCAACATCTCCGGCGGGCACGTCAACCCAGCGGTGACCTTCGGCGCCTTCGTGGGCGGCAACATCACTCTCCTCAGAGGAATTCTGTACTGGATCGCGCAGCTCCTCGGCTCGATTGTTGCCTGCCTCCTCCTCCGCTTCTCCACCGGCGGTCTCGCCACCGGCACCTTCGGCCTCAGCGGTGTCAGCGTCTGGGAGGCGCTCGTCCTCGAGATCGTAATGACCTTCGGACTCGTCTACACCGTCTACGCCACCGCCCTGGACCCCAAGAAGGGCAGCCTCGGGACGATTGCACCGATAGCGATCGGTTTCATCGTGGGAGCCAACATCCTCGTCGGCGGGGCCTTCGATGGAGCGTCGATGAACCCAGCCGTGTCCTTTGGGCCGGCGCTGGTGAGCTGGTCCTGGAGCAACCACTGGGTCTACTGGGCCGGTCCACTTATCGGCGGCGGCATCGCCGGGCTTGTCTACGAGTTATTGTTCATCTCCCACACCGGCCACGAGCCGCTCCCCACCACCGACTACTGAGAAAGAACCGTTGCTGCTTCTCACGTTGTCACTTCTTCTTCTTCTTGGCCTACAAAGGGCTTTGCCGGGCTCTTGTTTTCTTTTTCCTTATTTTGTGATCTCTTGATGTACCTTCTTTCTTTGCCTTGGCCCCGTATCCGTTGATTCGAACCTTCTCGGTAGAATTCGCGTCCAATATTATTTCCGTCCATGCATGTGGGATGGAGGTGGTGTGGTCTTTTGCTTTGTGTATGATGCTGATCTTAAGTTGTTGCGATGGTCCCTCTTAATAAAGGCCCTGCAGTGATCTCTCTTACACCTTCATGCATATCTTTTAATTAATTTAATTTTATATTACAAGCATGCATGCACATTAAAAGTATATCATAAATTATTTCTACCATTAATCTACAGTACTGCTACAGCCTAACTACTATCATCATCGTCATCTTTAGTATTATCCATAGCAAGCGTACACAACGGATCTAGGAGCAAAAAATTACTCTCCTGGATGACATCACAGCTAGCCTGATTATTAAAAATAATAACAAAAGCTTTTACTGTTGTCCATGGTATGTAATCCATTTTAGAGTCGCCATCAGTACTCCTCATCAACTAGAAGACTCGAAATCTTGTTTTCTTTGTCTGTTATTCTTAATACGCAAGTTATTTCAACTTATTGAACGCTGGGACGCCACTTGTGGGTGCCATTGTCAAGGCATTTGATGTATGAAAGCAAATGCAATCGATGAAAGATAAGGGCCGTCTTTTCATATATATATATATATATATATATATTTCTACAGAGAATCAACGATCATTGCAAAAGACAATATGCCGAACGCAATGGTTGATATCTACGTTCAAGATGGGGGCAGAGGCTGATAGAAATTATTCTAGTGATGAGAGTAATTAACCATAATGTTTGTCGTTATATCGTATAATGAATTTAAGGCAGTGAAAGGCATGTAGAGTGACTGAAAGCCATGCATGGTATATATATCGTAATTTCTTTATGGAAGAAACGAACTTGAAAAGAAGTAATTAAGCATGTCGCAAGAAATTGCCACCGAATAATATCTTTGCGCAAGGTTACGTCATGGAGAATAATAAGTTGAAAACAAATCACCGCTTATTGAAATAATCATATATCTCGTCGCTCCTAATTAATCTTCTCACGCTTTTAGGCTTTCTTTCCCCTGCCTCTCTTTTCCAAACTACTTTTTAACCGCACATGGTTTTTAAAAAGACTGCAAAAAGGCGAACCACATGATGTTAGCCACGTGGTCGACTTGTTGAGAGACCGGATAAGATCAAAACTTTTGCAAAACAAAATCCCCAGTATTAGCTGAATAAAATTCACCTGGAATTTCCCTGGTTTAGTTTCGCCACCGTAGTGCCCGCCCCTTATCGGTATTTTGATAAGAAAACGGGCGCAGAACTACTCACAAAATATACCCCAAAAACATCCACTTAAGTTTAATCTCAGTCAAATTCAAAATTCGATCTTATAAGTTTATATATATATAAATACTTATTTGATCTTAAATTTATTTTACTAAAATTTATATGATACAAAATATTAAAAATAAATTTTATATAAAAAAATAAGCCTCCAACCATTTTTTATGAATTATATTTTATAGTTACTTGTTCTTTGGATAAAAAAAACTACAATAGAACCAAACAATTCGCCTTGAAAGTTACGCGAGCCACCTCAAGCTATAGAAAAGTTTACATGAGAAGTATAATAACTTGAGATCAGCATTAATATATAGTTTTGGCGTTTATTAAAAGTTGACAGTAGATTAATCCATCACACCTCCGCTCCTTGCAACAAAAAAAAAACAACAAATCTCTAAAACTTCAGAGGGTATTTTCTGTTCAGGCTCCAAACCAACCCCCAACAGCCGCGCCGCATCATGCCATTATATATATTCGCATCATTGACTTCGATGCTCGTTTTGAGTCCCTCTCTTCGATAACCTTAATTTAGCCTTTAGATATATTCTAAAGCACTACACTGGAATTAAAGAAAGAGAGCTTGATTAGGATTAGGTGGGGAGCTTTCCTTTTGTTGTTAGCCGAGGGAGTGGGGCCACACGGACGGCGAGGCCACCCATGATTCCACCGCCCAAACCGTGGCAGCATCCGAGAAGGGGCTCTCATCGCCTCGCCGGTCGCTCTCGGTCGCGCTGGTAGAGGCACGTGAAATCGTACCTCAGTCGGGTCACTCCTCCCGTCGCGTCACTGTACGCGCCGAGCGAAGCGAAGCGTGGGATTATTCCGCTGCAATTCATGGTACGTACCACCACGCCACTGCTAGTGCAGTAAATAAGGCTTTAATGATTCGGACAGCTCTGATCTTTGAAGCTCTCGTACTACTCTGACATGCATCGACGTATAAATTTTATTTTTTAAAAATTTTATTTTTAAGATTTATTAAAATTAATTTTGATAAAAATATTTGAAGAATATATGTGATTCAATTTTTATGATACAAAAATCGAATAGTGAGTTATTGGTTACTGATGGATTCTGATATGGTTGATCATTTTCTTAGACGGTGGTATAATATTTTGTGCAATATTTGGAACAGATAAATTGATAGTTCGTCTCCTTTGTCAGCCCCTGATTCGGCTTCGGCCTCTGACTTTGGCCTCACCCTCGCCTCGGCCTCGGTCTCTGGCTTCGACCTCACCCTCGCCTCGACTCTTGGCTTCAGCCTCGGCCTCTGGCTTCGGTCTCACCCTCGCCTCGGCCTCTGGCTTCGGCCTTGGCCTCTGGCTTCGACCTCACTCTCGCCTCGACCCTTGGCTTCGGCCTCGGCCTTTAGCTTCGGCCTCACCCTCGCCTCGGCCCTTGGCTTCGGCCTCGATCTCAGTGCTTTACATTGCACATTTTCCTAGTATAGTAGAGCCAGTCTCGGATATCGGACCCAGAGATTTGAGGCACCAACTGCCGCGTATCTCGCCCATCTATTTCACCGAGATCACGGGCGGTTACCCGCGTATTACGCAGTCATCGGTATCTATGGTGCATGCTTAACAACTACGCACCTGCCACCGCCTGCAAGGCCAATCCTAACAGAATGGGATTCGACAGCTACTCAACAAAGGGTAAAAGGGACCCCCGAACAGGTACATAAGGACCCCTGACTCACAATGAGGGAGGGACTGAATCTCTACTCTCTCATAAAATACTCATTTTCTTCCAACCACTGACTTGAGCATCGAAGGGTCCCCGCCGGAACTACCGGTCCGGGACTTTTTGCAGGTTCCCGGAGGAAGAAGGTGCTCCCTCAATGCTTTCGACGACCTGTGAGGATCTCTTCCCACCGATGCTCACCGCAAGTAATTTGGTAGCAACAGATTGGCGCGCCAGGTAGGGGGGCCGGCAGATAGACGTTTACCCTCACGCATCTGCGACCCCTCAACTTCTACAAGGAAGACGATAGTGATGACGCGAGCTCAGGAAGCCTCCACCAACCATGTCGTGGAACATCTCCCGCGGGCTGAACAATTGGAGGCCAACCTCCATGTTCCGCCTCCTGTACCACCACAGGCTAGCCAGTCCAATCGGCTTGATGTCCTGACTAACCAGGTACAAGATCTGAAGACGGTGGTGCGGGGACTGTAAGAACACTGCTTCGCCGCCATGCCTTTGCCACCTCAACCCCCTCCGCCTCATGAGGAGGGTCATGGAGCCAATCAACCTCATCAAGGCAGGACTCCTCCTGAGGCCTCCCACCACTTGCTTCCTGAACCCCACCATCGGGAGACCTCAAAGCGACGACGATCTCTCTTCCACCATTCTGATCACTCTCACATGCGGCATGGTGAAAAGGAACCAAGACATGTGCACTCGCTGCACCAATGGTCTTCCCCATCCTCATCTTCTAACTCCTCTAAAGAAGACACCGACAGGAAGGCCGCTCGACGAGCCGAACGGCGACTTGATGAGTATCATCAGCGATTGGAGGAGCTTAGTCGACGGATCGCCAATCCTCACGGGACGGACTACGACCATCGTCCCTCACTTTCTCGCCGCATCATGGAGGAGCTGGTCCCACCTCGGTTTCGTCTTCCCCAGTTGGACCCATACGATGGCACAACGGATCCTCTGGACCACTTGGAGAGCTACAAGGTCCTCATGCAAGTCCAAGGAGCAACGTACTCTCTCCTGTGTGTTGCCTTTTTGGCCACACTGTTGGCCCAGATGGAAACCCAAGAGGGAGGGGGGTGAATTGGGTTCTTAAAAATTTAAGACCTTTTGAAATGTTTTAAACAAATTAACTCAAGATGTGCAAGTGAGAGAAATTAACTTATAAGCAATGCACAAACAGAAATATAAGAGAGATAGAGGAGAGACAAATGAGCACGGCAAACACAAGAAGATTTTATAGTAGTTTGGTGCAACCAGCACCTACGTCCACTCCCAAGATTCACTTGGGTCCATACTATAATCTCCCTAGATTACAGTCGAGTTGTTTTACAAGCTCACAACCCAAACTTGTTGTTTTTCCGGGATCACAATGAACCCAGCCGGTTTTTACACGGGCTTACCAGCACAAAAACCCTAACCCAAGCTAACCAAGCTTGAACCGAGGTAAAACTACCTCCTCTAGTTCAATCCCCCAGATTGAACTAGGCACAAACAAAATAAGTATTGTTTTTGAAATACAAAGCTCCTCAATGAGCAAATATACAAATTAAGAATAACAAGGTTTAGAAAGCCTGATTTGTAGATTGGTTGGCTTTTGAGCTTTTCTTCTTTCTTCTTTTCTTCTTCTCCTTGCTGGATTGAATCAAGCCTCAGCTCCGATTCTTCACAGTTGAAGCAGTTGAGAAGAGTTGAAAAGCAAGAAACGAATCTCCTTCTCCAAGTTGGGAAATCCACCAAGACTTTGATTTGAACGCTTTGGATTCCTCTTGAGCCTTTGGAGTGGAGTGGATTTGAGCTAGAAGGATTTCCTCTTAAGATTCAAGCTTTCGGATTTTTGAAATGGATTTGTCTATCTCAGATTTTTCCTCTTTTCCTTCTATTTTTCCGTTCTCTTTTTTGAACAATAGTCTTCCCTTTTTATAGATTTCTTTCACACCATTTTTGGAAGAAAACTATCCGTTGGAGTGTACCTTGTATCAAAATATATCCGTTAGAAATAAGGTAAAATAGAAATATTACCGTTAGAGCTGATCTGGCAACTTGATTTTTTGTTCCAGGTGGGTTGGAGTCGACTCTAACTTTTCTGGAGTCGGCTCTAGCTCGAGGCATCTCAAAACGATATTTCTGGAGGCGTCTCTGACTTTTTTGGGGTCGACAAGAAACTTTTCCGGAGTCGACTCTAACTTACCCGGAGTCGACTCTAGGTCGGGCCAGAAAAATTGACTTTCGCTTCGTCTGTGAGAGTCGACTCTAACATTCTCGGAGTCGACTCTAACGTCCGTGCCAGTTCCGGAGTCGGCTCTGTGATTCTCGGAGTCGACTCTAATGTCTGCAATTCTTACCTAGACATTAGATTCGATCCAGAACACTATGTAACTCCTGATTTTGATCATTCAACAGTCTAATATCTGAAACACTAAATCAAAATCATCAGAGCCTCCAATAGTTATACTCAAGTAGTTTTGTTAATCATCAAAATCATCAATTGGGTCAACAATCTCCCCTTTTTGATGATAATAAAAACTTTGAGTATATGCATTCAAAAATTCATTCAAACTCAGATTATCGTCATTTTGAAACTTAAACATTTTAATGAAGGATTTGATGCCAATATTCAAAGTAAGCTTTTAAAATTATGCATGAGTTCAATATAATTCATCAATTATGAATATTAATCTTAATGTGCATAAAATAGTAATTGAGCTTTTTGTTAAGCTCCCCCTGCATTGAATATCTCCCCCTATATATAAGCATCAAATTTTAACTGATTAACATTTCAAGTCATTTTGCATAAGCAATTATTTCTCCCCCTTTCTTTACAACCATCTCTCCCTTCATTAAAAATTTTCAAGTCTTCGCTTATCATATTCAATATTCATATTCAATCTTTCTTTGCATACAACCATCTTTCATTGAAATTTTCAAGTCTTTCTTTCTTTGCATATTCAATCATCTCAACCATCTCTCCCCCTTTTTTGTTATCAGCAATAGGAGAGTATTAGATAAAGAAAGCTATTAAAAAAGATTTGTAGACTCATAAAGCATATGGATCCAAGCAATCAATATTGAAAATGTGAAATTGCATTTCATAAGCAAGAACCATTACAATAGTTGATTCATATATATTTCAAAATGAAATACATTAGATATTCAAAAACTTCCTAAGTACAAACTATCAAAATCAAAATCAAGGTCAGATATGTTTGAATACAATTTTCTTCAAATGACCTATGATTTCCATTACATCATCCTTTTGTGATTTCTTAAAGTTTTCAAGGCAAGATTCGATTTGAGAGACTGCAAGGTCAATGTCCTTCTTCAATTGACCCGTTGCATGAACATAAGCTCCTGACCCACAGCAATACCTTCCATCCTTTCGAAGATTTTATGAAGATCAGCCCCAAAGGATTCAACTGAATTGCTTAAGGTAAAGGATATCATGTCCAGTCTCGAATTAAGTTCTTCCTTCAACTGATTAAAGTCTTCTTTTAATTTGAAATTCTTGAGATCTCTGACTATCATACTCAGCAAGTAACCTCTTAACTGATCAATT